>NW_021011540.1:0-600000 GCF_003987935.1 Bombyx mandarina
GAGCCTTTAGCTTCGTTAATAATGCACCTAACAGTACTCACTGATGTTTTTGTTGCTTCCGAAGTCTGTTTTACTTTTTCCATAATATCATTCTTCCCCTGTTTTATAATGAAGCAATTTACGTCGCACACAATTTTTCTACCCTTTCTTTTGAATACTACACCAGTTTGTCGCGGCATAGTGCATTTTTTATAAAAAATCAACAAACACTCAACAAATAGCAATGGCAACAAAGTCAACAAGCAATTATAACAAAATATAACTTAACGATTAATAACGATAGACTTTTCACTGTACGCAAGCGTACTTTTGTGAGCAAGCGGAACGAAGGCGCGGTGCGGGACGCAAGGTTCGACTGATCTACCAATAACGCGCTCGATACGATTTCCCCTGCCGTCGCGCCTCACCCTCACCACCAAAGTGATCTAAAATTCGGTTCTGCGCAGTCAAGGTCATTTGCTCACGATGTTTGCCGGTTACTATACCGTTTTTTTATTGCTTAGATAGGTGGATGAGCTCACAACCCACCTGGCGTAAAGTGGTTACTGGAGCCCATAGACATCTACAACGTAAATGCCGCCACTCACCTTAACACGGGAGTTCTAAAGCCTTAATCTTTACAGTACAATGGCTGCCCCACCTACCTTGAGACGAGTTCTAAGGTCTCAGTTTTTACAGCACAACAACGGCTGCCCCTCCCTTCAAACCGAAACGCATTACTGCTTCACGGCAGAAATAGGCGGGGTGGTGGTGGTGGTACCTATCCGTGCGAACTCACAAGTGGTCCTACCACCAGTAATTACGCAAATTATAATTTTGCGGGTTTGATTTTTATTACATGATGTTATTCCTTCATCGTGGAAGTCAATCGCGAACATTTGTTGAGTACGTATTTTATTAGAAAAATTGATACCGGCCTGGGATTCGAGCATCGCGCCTTACATCGCTAGATACGAATGCACCGAATGTCTTATACTTTAGGTCACGACGAGATGAGTGGAATTGGCGAACGTGAATATTTGGGTTAAAAATAAATATTATTTTAAAATACTTATCTTTTTTACTGACTTTACTTAGATTTTTAGATTTGACAAGTATGACGTCAACAAAAATGTTTACGGGCGTCGGCCACTAGATAACTTCGCTTCGGTTAGTTTCTCATTGCTCCGGTAGATGGCAGTGACATATTACTTATCCTATATTGTTGAAAGATTTGTAAATTTTCAGAAACCACAAATTGGTAAAATTTAATCAATTTGTCTATAAAAAATAAAGACATATGTGTTTTTTTTTTTATTCTTGTGTTTAGTTATACAATAATTAAATGCCTTAACTTTAACAACAAATAAGTTTATGTTAGGGGCATCCGCTACGAGACGTCGCTAGTTTTCATAGAAAAAATATTTGTCTTAAAGTATCGCAGTTTCAGGGCCCTGGTACGTCCAGTTATGACTTGTACAAGTGTAATGTTCGCTCACACACATCTTTCACACACATAGAGGCCCTACAAATCATTCAATGCCATTTTTGCAGAATAGCCGTCAGAGCACCATGGTACGTGAAGAATCTAGACCTTCACGACGACCTTAAATTAAATCCGATATGTGCATCGATGGATATGTGAATATCTAAAGATAGTCCCGAAACGCTGCTTTGCCTACTGCTCGTCCTAGGGCAGATATAAGCGAACTGAGCCCAATGCCCATACTGAGCCCCGTGAGCTCACTTATACGTCCAGTGAAGGTAACATACCCCTCAAGATTACTAGCAACAAGTAGGCAAAAAAAACACTCGTTCAAAAACACCCAGCCCAAATAAGAGTTGACGGAAATTTAACTCGAGACAGCCGAAGCTAAGCGATAGGCAGCGGCTTGACTGTACCCTCTGGAATCGCTGACTCGCTTACACATCACTAATAACAGTTGACAACAGACAACTTTCGCTTTTGACTTATGTCAAAAAGTTGGGGTTTGTTTATAAATCTTAACAATTGCTTCCGTGATTTTAATATTTTGAGTAAAAAGAAATGTGAATAGAAAGTAAAAATTACAATGATAAATTACCATATCAAATATATAACATCCTCTGAAACATTACACCTTAAAAGTAGCGACTTCAAATGTTTCAAGTAGGTTTCAGTAGCAATTAATTTGAAAATCAAAAATAAATCCAAATTTACCGAAATATTCTTTTAGGTATGAAACAAAAAAACGCGCTGAAGAATCAATATACGGTTCAAGTAAAAGGAATTACTGTGAATTGCGTGGTGGACATTGGCGCTCACCTCGCCCGCGGCAAATACAAAAACTTGAATCAAAATTACGTGATAAAAATGTGATAGCTTGTGAATGGACTAACGAGCGACTTGTAACTATTATATTCTCATCAGGGGTCATAGCCTACCTAACAGCTAAGCAAGATACTTTAGATATTTCACAGATATTATTTGATAGATATTTTGTAGGCAAACTTCCTGGACACACTGTAACAAATGGTAATTAACTATTTTCACTAAAACATCTAAATTGACTGATAAATTTTCATTCGTATCGTCTGCAAAACACAGCAATAAATTTAGTTTTTTTTTTATTATTGCCCTTGTAGGCAGACGAGCATACAGCCCACCTGATGGTGAGTGGTTACCGTCGCCCATGGACTACAGCAATGCCTGGAGCAGAGCCAAGCCGCTGTTATCAACCAACTAAATCAAAAATATGTTTCAGTCGTTTTATCTAAGTCCCACATATTATTCACGTTTGTGGACCGAATAGCAACATTAGTGACATTTAAAAAGAAGACATCAAATGTGCCATGTAAAATAGTTGATAAAGAACCTCTGTTACAAGTAAGTACTTCTATTATATTGATTGCCTATTTCCTTGGTTTTTAGTAAACTCTTTAAACTTGGAGCTTTGGTGAAATTTTAAATTAAACAATACAGCTATTAACTGTACAGGGAAAATTGTATCTCAAATACCAACTCTCTAAATTATACTATCAGGTGAAGGGAAATAAAAATATTATGAATTCACTAATAATATAGTAATCACCTAGCATCCAAGCTAACATTTTTCATTACCCAACAATATTGACAGACTATAACTTTTTTCTTGTGTAAACAAGATGTCCTTTACTGGACAAAAAATGTGATACACATTAAATACTAACAAAGGATTCAATTGATTACATAAATATTAGATAATCAGTTGACACTTTGTCCCAAAGTGTTTGCACTCACATTTCTTAGTGGAACCAGCCGGGCAATGCAATATTGCTATTTAAAGTTTGAATATTCAAGGTATTTAATGTTGATATGATAGATGCCAGAATCATGCTGATAACATTTTCAAGTCAATAACAATATCACCTGCTCAGAGAATGATGTTCCTTTTCTTGTTTTCCCTAAGGTACCATAATAACTGTAATACAAAATAGAATATTAAAATCACTTATTGTCACAAATTATTTATTTTATTTAATCTCATTCAAGCTACATCACCGCACTGTGTTCAACACTGATCCTGAATGGACAATTTAGGTGGGCCCTCATGTAATAAACTTATAATGCCAGCAACAAAGTTAAAATTTTTTTAGACTATTGAACTTGGTGGAGCTTCACGTCGCACAGACAGACATGTCTCTTGGTGTGAAAATAATGGTTTATTATGGACTCTAGTCTGGAGTGTCACTCCTGCTGAACCAGCTCCTTGGAGTCCTGTACTAGAAGATCATGCAAATTTACATCTGTATCAAATTAACGGGTAAGACTTGTCATATATTAATTTCAAATCAAGTCCATAATCTCATAAGTAGTTATTTTTTCTCTTACTTCAGCTCTCAAAAGTTAAGATACAAAATGTGAAAATAGCATAATGAAAATTATGTAAATAGTTTCCAACATCATCCTACTAATATTATTAATATGAAAGTTTGTGAAGATGTATGGATATTTCTTACTGGATCATGCATAAACCTTTAAATAGATTTAGATGAAGGTTGGCATATACAATAGATAGACCGCTTTCTGGATTGACACATAGAAAACTTTTTGTTCAGGCATTTGCTTCCTTGGGAAATTAGTGGAACTTCAATGTTTTGTAACAAAACTTTAGTTCTGAACTTCATTAATAAATAGTACTGTCTTAATCGCAGAACACACTAACATACCGGTAATGCGTTCCTGTGGTTTAATAGTTCAATTATTAATAGATTTTAATCTGGAATAATGATTATGATTTTAGTTTCAATGGTTGGTTTAATTACCGTGATTCAGTTAAAAGGAGCAAAAAAATATAGTTAAGGCTTCTTGGTTCTGAAGAAATTACCAGACTGTTTGTCTGTGTTTTATGTGATAATATTTATAACATTTTTGCTTACTTTACAGATTGCAATTTACTTAAAAAATAGCTATTGTTGATAATGACCATTAATGACCCAGGGCCAAACTCTGAAAGTAGCAGGAATTCACTTTAGCACTCCTTGCTCTCACCTGGGCACTGTTCACATGGTCAGCTACATATATGCTGATCTTTAGAGAATATCAAGTCCTCAAAACTTACATGTACTAGCTCAAAATAATATGTAGATATTTCAGTGTGGTATACAAATATATTCCAATAAACTTTCCCCTTCACTATGATGTGGGCAATATGAAAATAATCCATCATATTTTTGGCTTAATTTTCGAGATCCAAAGGTATTCAGGCTGAAGCCACAAGCAGAAAGTAATGTTAAATAAATTAGCGGTTTTAAAAATTACCAATAACCCATTCGGCCATTACACCGTAAAGTATGTACCAATCTTCCATATACTAGTCTATGATTGTACTTGAGTATGCTTCGTAATAGTTTTTTTTTATTCTATTCGTCATCATCGTCCTTCAAATATGTCCTACGATTAAATTTATGCTTAAATAACTATTCTACTAGTAAATGTATTTTCATTTCAGACAAAATATGAACCTACTTGTTTACCATCGGTTAGAAAATGAAACATTACTTGCAGAGCTTTCGCATAAAAACGATCAGATCATACATATTGTGGACCAAACTGCATCACAAAAGGTAAATATTAATTAAAAACCCGCAAAATTATAATTTGCGTAATTACTGGTGGTAGGACCTCATGTGAGTCCGCACGGGTAGGTACCACCACCCCGCCTATTTCTGCCGTAAAGCAGTAATGCGTTTCGGCTTGAAGTGTAACTATACTGAGATCTTAGAACTTATATCTCAAGATGGGTGGCGTATTTACGTTGTAAATGTGTATGGGCTCCAGTAACAACTTAACACTAGGTGGTCTGTGAGCTCGTCCACACATCTAAGCAATAAAAATAAATAAAAAAACCATTAATAGGGCAGTATTGTTAATGCATAACTTAATAAGAAGGTCTTGCAGGTCTGCTGGAAGAGATTTCTTAAAGAAATAAGCAGTGCCTTTGTACATAATTTTCCTATTACTCTGTACTATGTCATCTTTTTTGTGTGTACATAAATAACTAAATAAATAAGAATTGGTAAGCAATTGATAATTGAAAATTAGAGTATGCACATTTAATTTATTTTATTTATTTTGCTAGCGTATATCAGAAATATAACTGCTTTCTATCTGGAGTCTAAACTGAACTAACAGCCATAGTTATTTATTAATACTTTCTTCCAACATGACAAGTAGCAAAAATGCTTATTAACTTTTAAATGAAAATTGTTTTCTATAAAATTTTCAGAACTGCGTGACGTTGCGCTGGATGAGATACGAAGTGACGGAGAGTCATACGCCGAAATTGCAAGTGTCCCCGGAGAACGTGACGCGGCTGGCACTGCCGGCGCCGGCGCGGGTCGCTCGCAGGGCGCCGTGCGACTCGCGCCTGGTCGCAGCCTGCATCGACGGCTCCGTGCACGTGGCGCACCACACCGCGGGACTCACGCACTCAACTAAAGCCGGCTTCGTCAGTTTACGTTCCCACAACTTCTATTTTCCGCAGAAGGAACTAAGAACTTCTAAAGAGTTTTTTAAATACTGTAATGGAGGTCATTGACCCTATACTCAATATGATATGAAGTCAAAGCGATCATGTCATGATCCGTTCTTTCACCCATAAAATTTTACATTCACATGGAAGTCGTCGTGGCCTAATGGATAAGACTTCTGGTGCATACGTGTTGAGGCGATGCACCGATGTTCGAATCTCAGGCGGGTACCAATTTTTCTAATGAAATACGTACTCACCAATTGTTCACGATTGACTTCCACGGTGAAGGAATAACATCGTGTAATAAAAATCAAACCCGCAAAATTATAATTTGCGTAATTACTGGTGGTAGGACCTCTTGTGAGTCCGTATGGATAGGTGCCATCTTCCTGCTTATTTCAGCCGTGAAGCAGTAATGCGTTTCGGTTTGAAGGGTGGGGCTGCCGTTGTAACTATACTGAGACCTTAGAACTTATATCTCAAGGTGCGTGGCGCATTTACGTTGTAGATTCTATGGGCTCCAGTAACCACTTAACGCCAGGTGGGCTGTGAGCTCGTCCACTCATCTAAACAATAAAATAGTTATAGAGCATAGTTAAGTGGGCGTCGACGGCGTGTACTCCCGCCCCGCCCGCATGCATCCCCCTCCGAGACCCACGAGAGATATCGTCTTTTCGCATTAAAAGTATACAATTTCCAAAAATATTCGAAATTGATTTAATATGCGGAATCGTTTGGTATCCACCAGTATTTTTCTCATAAATACTGTCAAAAGAGCGTAGTTTAGTTTTTTGTTTTTTTTTTTTAGTTTATGTATGTTTTGACTACTATTAACAAAATTAATACATATTTTTTGTTAATGTTACTGGTAAAAAAAAAACAAAAAAAATTCAAAAATGATTAATATTAAAAATATTACATGTTAAACTTATAAAACACTCTTCGGTAAAATTAGTAAGTTCTGAGATTATACAGTTTTAATACGAGAAGACGATATAGGGATGTGCACGTTATAAAGTTACATTTTAATTAAAATTTATTATCATATATATATGTACCTTATGTCCGGTAAATTGTCGACAAACAATATTTAATATGTGAATATATTGTTTGCAGATCGCGACGGACGTGCGATGGGCTGGCGAATTAGTGATAGCCATTGAAGAGAATGGAAGGATTCAATGCTTCGACCGCGCCCTCTCGCTACTCAATCATCACATCAAGTTTCTAGATTTAGCCGCGGATCTGAGGTATATAATTACAAAAAATATATATAATTTTGTCTTATATTTTCATTTGCGGAATTTCAAGAATAGTCTTGTAATTATTATTTTTAAAGAACCTAGTGCAATCGAGAAATCGAGATATCCTTAAGAACATGATAAAGGGATTAACAACCCCTTTATAGTTTCTATTATTATAATTTACTCAAAAATGATTAACTAATTTTTATGCGAGACCATCATACGTTTCGTTTTAAAATTCGGAATAACCGTTTCCTAAGTATGGCATTCTATTCTTCGAATTTATACCTAAAAGTAGACAGCATAGAAGTTATTTTGGCTCCGACCACCGCTTAACAGCAGGAGGACTGAACGTCTTCCACCTACGTGTTATAATAACAATACTATTAATTAACTAGCTATACCCGTTCTCTTCGCTGGCCATTTAAAATTAACATTATTATTTCTCACCCCCACAAAGATTCTCATCATTAACGCCCCCGCAACTGGTGTAGGGAGTCCAACACTCATATAAATATTAGCCTATCCATTAAGTACATTTATTTTCTACATGGATACCAAGTTTCAAGTCAATCGGATGCATGGTTCAGTAGTTATAACGGAACATCCGTAAAAACTACTGTAGATTTATATATTAGTATAGATATTATAAAAAATAATATTAATTACAGCGATGCGAAAAGAATGAAGGTGCTCGCAACCCTGAATGCGAAATGTGGTCCCATTTTGCTGGCAACATTCACTGGCGGTCCGCTCGCATTAATTCACATCACGCACCCACGTCTTATAACGGTAACTGCATTCGTGTATTTTGTGTACTTAGGAATCGATAGTTGTTGATAATTCTGACTACCACCAATAAAGTCTTGAGTTTTGGAGTCGTCGTGGCCTAACGGATAAGACGTCCGGTGCATTCGTGTTGAGCGATGCACCGATGTTCGAATCTCAGGCGGGTACCAATTTTTCTAATGAAATACGTACTCAAAAAATGTTCACGATTGACTTCCACGGTGAAGGAATAACATCGTGTAATAAAAATGAAACCCGCAAAATTATAATTTGCGTAATTACTGGTGGTAGGACCTCTTGTGAGTCCGCGCGGGTGGGTACAACCGCCCTGCCTATTTCTGCACTGAAGCAGTAAGCAGGGTGGGGCAGCCGTTAACTATACTTGAGACCTTAGAACTTATATCTCAGGGTGGGTGGCGCATTTACGTCGTGGATGTTTATGGGCTCCAGTAACCACTTTACACCAGGTGGGCCGTGAGCTCGTCCACCCATCTAAACAATAAAAAAATAAATAAAAACATGTTCTCTAAAGATATTGCTATTTTAAATATTGTGTTTTTCTTTTTTTTCTGTTGTAATTATAAAACTTACTCTGGCTTAAACCGATTGTAACAGGCGTGGATAAGGGCTCGTCGGACGTCGAGTGCAGTAGCTTTGCTGCGGGCGATGGATTGGGAACATGAAGGAAATGATTGCCTATGGGCCGTCAATAAACTTATCTGCGCTTCTCTCAGGAGTGGGGCAGGTATTATAATATTTGATTGGTGTTCTCTCTCTCTCTCCTCGACTTTCGTAATTTCAACCGATGCTATTTATGTGACTAATCTAACTAATAGTAGTTTAAAAATTAAAAGTTCTCGAGTACTATTTAAAGAAGAAATTGAAAATGATGATGACAACCTTTTTACATTAATTTTTAAATGAATATAGTATGCAATGTCGTTGTTGTCTTATGTTCACAATTCTATGTCATCGGTACGATACTCACGTTCTCTAAAAAAAAATGTTAATATTTTGGTGAGCCAACCATAGATTAGTTTGGGGTCGTTGTTATTTCTTGAAACTAAATTCTGTAATCATGGAAGTCGGACTAAAATTCCAAAATTAAAACACACGCACTATAGATTCCATATATTTAGTAATTACATTTTTTAAGGGATATTATGACCTGGTAACTAAGATCTTTTATTCAAGTCTTATTTTAATTTATATTCTTTTTTTATGAAAAATGATAATATGAAGTGAAATAAAATGCTATGAGATGATATGGGATGAAATATAATAATCTCAGTAAAATTGTGGTCATTTACTGAGACTTTCAGTGGACTTTTTGTACGATCCCGAGGAGCTACATCCAACGGCTTTGTTTTATTTTCCCACATTTCTGAACTTTCACAGATACTAAATAGTTAATAAACTACCGTTATTACACAATTAAACCTGAAGAAACACTAAATAGACAAAATGAAACAAATCACACAACTTCACTCCTCGCGTCTTTTTTTTATGCTTAAATGGATGGACGAGCTCACAGTCCTCCTGATTTTGAGTGGAAGTCCTAAGGTCTCAGTATAATTACAAAATAAAATTGCCCCACCCTTCAAACCGAAACGCATTACTGCTTCACGACAGAAATAGGCGCCAAAAATTCAATATTGTTACGCGCTGGGGTTCGGTATAAATAAAATTTCACCAAAGTACAACTTAAAAACTGTATTCAACACTTAAAATACTTCACAAACACTTTAAAACACTCAACAAACACATTAAAACTCGCAATTGGCTTCTTCTGCTTCGCTTCAGGTGATCCGTTCGCTGTTTCGCTTCGAGTAGTTCCGATTACTGAACTTACTGCGTGCCATCCCTGCAACGCTTTTATAGCCGATACCTCACCCCTAGAACTATCGAGAACATTCTACACATCTCTAGTATTGTGTTTCCGCTATCTGTCAATAGAGGGCGTTGTACTTCTCGATCGTTCTAAGCTCTACTAGATCCTTTGATATTCGTTCGACTATTCGGCGATAGATGGCGTTACAATACTTATTACAATTTGAGAGCGAGCACAGATTAACAATGTCGCGCGTGTGTGTCAGAGGCGGTGGCGGGCGAGGGCGCGGCGGAGGTGGCGCTGGGCGCGTGGCTGGCGCCGCGGGTGCCGCATGCGCACGCCGCCCGCCGGTACGCCTCGCCCCTGCACGACCTCGCCAGGAAGTTCTTCCATCATTTACTCAGGTAAATTTGGTATATAATCGTGTTTTTTTCTTTTTTTATATATATTAGTTTATACAATGTTCTAAGTCTGTACTTAGCCTTCATTCCCGCAAAGAATCAAAGGGAAACGGGGGTGACTGAAAATCAGCGCTGTTCGATTTATCGACCTTGAACAGCATTAGCTGAGCCACCTCCTTTTGCCTTTCTCTCTTTTTTTTCTTTTTTTTATATTTTATATTATTTTATTTAATGTGAAAGGCAATAAATGATTTTATTAATATTATTATTATTACCATTAGAAGCAAGTTACGTCTATATAAATAACTGTACTGTTAAATAATCTCCATCCACGCACTGCTTAAAAAAAAAGTCATTCCTGGAAGTAAAGTTTAGATTTTGCGAACGGTTTCATATCGAAGGTTGAAATATTATTTGGTTTAAGTGACATTTTTGTAATTTTACAGTAGAGCCACTTAAAGTTTAAAATTTGAAAGAATGTCATAACTAAATAAACATTCTTTAACTGTTTGAATCGAGTAAACTTAATTTAAATTCAATTAAAAACATCGAACTGTTGATGCTAATACCAAATAAAACGCCCCTTTAATTACAAAGACATTGTTACGCGTTGGGGTTCGGGATAAATAATATTCTAACGAAGTCCAAATTAAAAACTGTATTCACCACTTAGAACACTTAAAACACTCAACAAACACTTTAAAAGTCTCAATTCGTTTCTTCGGCTTCGCTTCAGGTGATCCGTTCGCTGTTTCGCTTCGAGTAGTTCCCTTTACTAACTGACTGCGTGCCACCCCTGCAACGCTTTTATAGTCGATACCACATCCCTAAAATTATCGAGAATATTCCACACATCTCTAGTATTGTGTTTCCGCTATCTGACAATAGATGGCGTTGTGCTTCTCGAGCGTTCTAGGTGCTACTAGATCCTTCAACATTCGTTCGGCTATTCGGCAATAGATGGCGTTACTCTTACCGGCGTAACAATATGTTAAAATTCAGCAAAACTACGTCTATTATTGACAACCTCTGAGAAAATCGTACACTTCCGTAATCCTGCGTCTGGTCGAACCCTGAGTGGATCTTGAGCCCGAATGTGTATGTGCGTTGCTCAGACGGGGCCGCGTGGAGAAGGCGCTGTCCCTGGGCGTGGAGCTGGCGGCCTGGGACCTGTTCCGGGACGCGCGCTGGGCCGCCGCCCGCCGCGCGCCGCGCCTCCAGCACGAGGCCGAGCTCCTGGCGCGGGCTCTCCGGCCGCGACACTGCACAGGTACTTCTGCGTGACGAACAACCCAGCCTTTTCTTTGACTTTTTGGCGGGAACCCAAGGAGGTTATTTATTATTTTGACCTTGTTTACGATTCAAAACTGGCGTATTTGTAAGTAAATACGCCTTAAAAGGCTAAAACTGGCCGCATAAATGCGCTTAACCTTAAATGATATTATTTAAGTGCATTATTTTTGTACCAGTAATTAATGAAGCACTAGGAAATCACTAGAATGTAGGTAATGAAATAAATTTAGAAAATCTTTAGAAATTCATTTTGGTATCTATAATCCATTTTGTTAAATTGTGTTTAAAATCTTTAATTAGGTAGGTACCAGATGGTGGGTGTCACTGAATAGTAGATAATTAGTGATAAGAGCGGGGTTTTAAGCGGTATAGGTAGGTACTTAAAAAATTCGATCATCGACTTTTTGGCGGGAACGCGAGGAGCGAAGTTGTTGAATTATTTTATTTTGTGTTTTTTTAGTGTTTCTTCAGGTTTAAATGTGTAATAACGGTGGTTTATTAACTGCTTAATAACTATGAGAGTGCACAAATGTGGGAAAATGAAACAAAGCCACTGGACGTAACTTCTCGAGATCCTCCAAAAAGTCCACTGAAAAAATCTCAGTAAATGACCAACATTTTACTGAGATTATATTTCATACCATATCATCTCATCTCATTTCATTTCATTCCATATTATAATTTTTCATAAAAATAAGATTAAAAATTAAAATAAGACTTGACCTAAAGATAATACTTACCAGGTCATAAAATTCCTTAAAAAAAAACAGCCTTTTCTTTTTATTGCTTAGATGGGTGGACGAGCTCACAGCCCACCTGGTGTTGAGTGGTTACTGGAGCCCATAGGCATCTGCAATGTAAATGCGCCACCCACCTTGATATTTAAGTTCTAAGGTCTCAAGTACCGGATCGGAAACGCGATCCACTGTGAAGATCCGGCGAGAAACTCAGTGGGCTGTTTGAAAGGTGGGGCAGCCGCTGTGACTATACTGAGACCTTAGAACTATATCTCAAGGTGTGTGGCGCATTTACGTTGTAGATGTCTATGGGCTCCAGTAACCACTTAACACCAGGTGGGCTGTGAGCTCGTCCACACATCTAAGCAATAAAAAAAAAATAAAAAAAAATCTGGTGTTAAGTGAGAAAGAGATAGAGATCACAATATGAATGTCGGACCCATACCTTGAGACACAAGATCAAAGGCTCCTTTGTATAGTACCTATAGGCCTGCTCCTGGGTGGTACCTATTTGGTTTACAATAACCTACCTCCAGTTACATAATTAAAATGAATCATCTTGAATTTTCCAAGTTTTTATTTATTCCTTGAATTGAATTTTTGAAAATAAGTCCTCTCTAGATGTCGTAGGCTGTACAATTATGCTCAATTTTGTTTTTAACGAGATATACATATATCAAAGCTTGAATCAACGCTTTGTTCCAGATTCGGAATGTTCGGAATCGTGTTCGTGTAGCTCGTGTTCGAATTCTGACGACGACACGAGCGCTTCGTCCGAGACCAAGCCCCCGCCTCTACCCCGGGTGGCGCTCCCGGACCACTCAACCCTACTCCCGGTCCCCGCGTCACAATCCGAACCCTCATCCACGAACAGCATCCGTCCGAACTTACACCAATACCTGGAGAGGGACTCGACGATTTGGCACAGAACCATTCAAGACGACACTTACTTGAAAACGCCCAGCGCTGATCGACTGAAACCGATTCTGAGTCAAAGCTCCAAATGGCACAGCGTTGAGGGCTTAGCGACGCACAGGCCGCCGACGAAGCACTCGCTGGCGGCCATCAGCGAGGGGACCGTGATGCCTTCGCGTTCAGTCATAGACATCGTCCCGCGACCCTACGACGAAAGGATCGCGATGTCGCATTTCAAACACCTGTACCAAACCGAACTGAAGGAAGAAGCCCCGAACACGCTGTACCGTTACCAGAACAACAATTACCAGCCAAGTCTGAACTACGCGTTAGAGGACAGAGCATACTCGAACACCGTACAGAGAACAGTTAATCGTACTGAAAAAAATAAAGTTAAGTTTTCGGACACCGTTACGATTGCTGTTATGTCGGTGAGTGCCGTATAATTATTTTTCGCTAATAACTTTGAGACTCTTTGGTGAAAGACACCATATTATCTATAAAATTGCGTAGTTCCAAACTGAACCGGAATATAATGCGATTTTTCAAATATACTAACTTTTATTTTATGCTGCAAAGCGATCATGATTTTCGTTGTGAAGAATGGGATAACCTCAGACATCAACCTAGTGTCAAGGTGGGTGGCGACAGACACGTCTCACCGTGTGGANAACTTTGAGACTCTTTGGTGAAAGACACCATATTATCTATAAAATTGCGTAGTTCCAAACTGAACCGGAATATAATGCGATTTTTCAAATATACTAACTTTTATTTTATGCTGCAAAGCGATCATGATTTTCGTTGTGAAGAATGGGATAACCTCAGACATCAACCTAGTGTCAAGGTGGGTGGCGACAGACACGTCTCACCGTGTGGATGACGAAGGTATAAGCCGCGTCAATAAAAAAACGAATCGAAAATGGCGTTGCACTGACAGATGGTAGAGTCAACAAATAAAAAGAAAGGTAGAAAAAGTTGTTAATTGTAAAAAAATATAAAAAACAAATGAGAATGTACTTTAACAATAACAAAAATAACAACGAAATAACGAACAAATGCAACAAATAACAACAGAATTTGAGAGAAAAAAGAGCGAGTCGAGACAATGTGAGAACAAAGTCAGAACTGATATTTTTTTTGCATGCAGTACGCGCACTGTGCGACTAAAGACAACAACAGTTTAGAGTGAGAGCGCATGATCGCCGCCGCCATTTTAGATTTGTTTCTTTATTGGCGCGACTTATACATCCACATCTCGTCTTTTCGCCTTAAAAGTGTACAATTTCCAAAAATATTCGAAATTGAGTTAATAAGCGGATTCATTTGGTATCACCAGTATTTTTCTCATAAATACTGTCAAAAGAGCGTAGTTTAGTTTTTTTTTAGTTTACCTATATTTTGACTACTATTAACACATAATTAATACAGAATTTTATCTTACTTTAAAATACAGATAATGTAACTGATAAAAGATAAAACATAAATGTTGCAAAGATGATTAATATTATAAATATCACATGTTAAACCTTTAAAACACTCTCCTGTAAAATTAGTAAGTTTTGAAATTATACAGTTTTAATGCGAGAAGGACGATCTGTGCATGATGTTCCAGGACCCGCCGGGCTCCCCGGACTCGGCCCGAGAGCTGGCCGACAGCCTACCGCTGTGTCCGCCGCACAACTACTTGTCCGCCTTCACTCCGCAGACGCCCGGTACTCCGCTCGACTACGTTGAAGTCTGACGCATGCCGCCATCGCACATGTTTGTTCATACCTGCACTCACTCTTAACACACATCGCATGTATAGCAAACGAGATAAAAATAGTGAAGTAAGAGCTAGTGGAACGGCATGCAAAACTCAACCGTATTAGTGCCGCAGACGTGTTAATTTTAGTAGTGAGATACTCAGATGTTGTCATTTGAAGGGTCGAATTGAGCCTTTATTATATTGCACTTTTAGGCAGACTAGCATATGGCTCACCGTGGTTACCTTCGCCCATGGACTTAAGCATTGCCAAAGGCAGAGCCAAGCCGCTGCCTACCAAAAAGACACCGACCTCATGAGTCATGACGGGCGTGACATTCACTTTGGCACTAGTCTAGCAGTGGTCATTTTTAAAACACCAAAATCAAAACCTCGTCCACCTATCGTAAGTTATTAAAATATGTAAAATAGTCACATTTTTACCTCGTTTGTACTGTGCTAATTATCTATTCAAATCGTTTTTAAAATAGATAAGTAAAGTACTCACAGGCATGAAAATTTTCTGTAAAAGCATGCAATTAAACCATCACACTCTATAACTCCTAAGCAAAAATAAATTATTGGAAATTGATTTATCAAAGTAGTTTAGTTATAGGTATAATTGTATACTTTTTTTTTCCTCCGGATTACACCTTGTGGCGAAATCTTTGGGGAGACCTAAGGTCAGCAATGATGTCCTTATGCTTATAACGCTGTACCCATACCAATTTTTTTTGGTAGTACATATTAATGAAAGATAGTTAAAATTGTATTTAAATTCTTTTACAGAAGCGGCCCCGCAGAAACCCTTTAAAATAAAAGTAGTTCACTTTGGAATGGTTTGAACTTATAGCTCAATATGCATTTGATTTAGAAATTATATTTATGACTAAATACGAAACAATTTTAGTGATTAAAACATCCGTCCATTATCTTTAAGTATTTTAACTTCTCGCTAAGTATATAATACCCATTAATTTTTAATAAAGTATTGTTATTTTTACTAAATAGTCACAAACTTGTTAAAATTATTAAGTAATTATTATAGAAGTTTATCAGTTCTTTATTATGAATATGTAAAATGCATTTAAAAATTATATTCAGGTCGATTATATTTTCGTTTTATTTATCTTTAGGCTTAGTATTTTTAATCTACTTGTGTACAATGTTCATGAATAAAAATGAGAAGTGTCAATGAAATACTACCGAAGACAACTTTTCTTGAAAAATGTAGGTATAACTTATTGTCATTCCCATTGACTGTTAATGTCCTTCTAAAGTCATCACAATGAAAGCATTGCACAACACAAAAGACTAGTATGTGACTACAAATTGGCCATTAATAAAATACAAATAAATCTTCTACCAAAAAAAAAAGAAATTGGGAATCTGATACATAGGTACATAAACCATGTATTAATTATAATGCAGGATATTTTTCTTTATTACTTAGCATCAATTGCAATCTCCACATGTTGCTTAACACAACTGACTAATTTAATCAAGATGTCAATGGGAAATTCTATTGAGTTTTTTTAATTTCAAGTTGGTAGGCACTACCTTAACTCCTATGAAGACACATCATTTTGAAAGGTTGATATTTGCAAACCCATAAACTATAGCAACAGCATCAGTCTCTAATCCCATAAACCAATACGAATGACAATTACAGCTACACAAAAAAAAGGATTTTTTTTAATTATTGCTCCAGAATTCATCAACACTACCTACAGGCTCCTTTCCTAAACTTCTTCAGTTTAGGCTTGATTTTGAGCATTTATTTTGTCTTTTAATTAAGAATTCCAATATAGTGAAGTAGGTACTCAGTTTAAAAAAAGTGAAAATTTTGCAATAGTAAATTTTATCTACCAAACCCTGAATTAATCTACACAAACATTAGCAGAAACGGAGATTCAGGAATTGAAAGTTTTAAAAGTTGCATTGCTAGAATACAGTTACACTTTAATTGTATAGCACCAAAAAACACTCCTCAAAACTAGCTCCAAACATTTGCTACAAATATTAGGTAAATGTTCAACAGGCCCATTTGTTTACAAAAGAAAATATACAAAATGAAACAAATTACAATATGAGGAAAACTTTTATTTTAAGTTTCTTTTGCATGTTACGAGAATAGTATTGTTACAATAAATTTCCCATTTGGTTATTATTTAATCCTTGATCTTCTTTTTGGGTCTCAGATTGTTAGTGTGTCCGCACTTTGTCTTGCGACAGTTGGTAGCACGAGGATGAAGACGGGCATAGCATTTACGGCAAATCATTTTCTCACAGTTATACTTCATGGCGAGAATGCGAAGGGAAGGTTCAATTGTACCTACAAATAAATTTCGTTGTATGAATATGAACGAACTGAAAATACATTATCGTTAGATGAATTCATTAGAAGAATTTATATTACCTCCTCTAAGTCTCAAAACCAGGTGAAGTGTGGATTCTTTCTGGATGTTATAGTCTGAAAGAGTGCGGCCATCTTCTAATTGTTTCCCGGCAAAGATGAGACGTTGTTGGTCTGGAGGAATACCTTCCTTGTCTTGNTTTCGTTGTATGAATATGAACGAACTGAAAATACATTATCGTTAGATGAATTCATTAGAAGAATTTATATTACCTCCTCTAAGTCTCAAAACCAGGTGAAGTGTGGATTCTTTCTGGATGTTATAGTCTGAAAGAGTGCGGCCATCTTCTAATTGTTTCCCGGCAAAGATGAGACGTTGTTGGTCTGGAGGAATACCTTCCTTGTCTTGAATTTTAGCTTTGACATTTTCGATAGTGTCGGAAGCTTCCACCTCCAATGTAATGGTCTTCCCCGTAAGGGTTTTGACGAATATTTGCATTGTGTTGCTAAAATAAACCACACGTAAAATTTATGACTTTTTACTTCCTAATTGGACCGTGAATGAATCTAAAACAAATGAACTGAGATTGTCTACATGACACGCCACGAGGATTTTAAATTTCGAACTGTCTCAACAATGATGATAGGTTTTATTTACTTCGTAGACCAAAAATGCGGTGTAGTATTCCAGTAAATTGTTATTTGTATTTTTTTTGCGAAGATATCATAATTTATTACCGAAATAATTCATAATTCACTCACCTCCTATGAAAAACGTGCTTGGAAAGAAAAAGAAACGTCAAATCAAAGTGGTTAACCAAAGATGGCGGTTCGTTTCATGTCGTTCTGAAATTTTTGCGGGAAATGGTGAACAGATAAAAGGTAAAAAAAAATTAAAAAATATGTTTATCTTAGAAAAATGGAATAAATCTGTATTCCCTAATAATCTTCTGTAGGCTGATAGAATAACAATGGATTTTTAAGATTTTACTATAGAGGCCAAAACAATTACAAATCCGTTAATATTGAAATGTAGCCTGCTTTTTTACTTGTGTTTTTGATGTCCCTTTTTACCTTGTAATGTGTATTGTGAGCCTAATAATTAAATAAATAAATATACTTTCTAAAATCTCTAAAAACTACAATGTTCATTTAGCCGTGTACCTATAAAATAAGTAACTTTATGACTGTTAGGAGGGTTATTGTGTCGCGCCGCTGTTTAAATTGAAGTTTTAGATTTAGGTCGTCATGAAGATCAACACATTCCTCAGGTATCACGATGCTCCAACCGCTAAACTTACAAAAACAGGATTAGATGACCTGGAAAGAATTAATGTGTGTGCTTGTCGTGTGAACGAACCCTACACTTGCATAGGTCATGACGGAACGTATACTATACAAGTTTTGCGGAGTGTCACGCAAATCGATATACTAATAGTAACAGTATTAAGGTAAGTTAAGGTACTAGTGTTAATATATCGATGGTCGCGCATGTCGCCTTATTACAAAGATTTACTTCGCTTTCAAATCATAGAGTTGAGTCGACCGAGTACCGAGATTGTCTTATTGTGGGGTCGGAATATCACCTCTCTGTCGAGTATGAAGCCTAGGTAACTTGTTCTTCAAGACCCGCAGCATGGGCTGGCCAAATATTTTGATGGCGGGGATGGAATTACGAGGGCTAATTTTAGACGGGATAGGGGTAAAATATAGTATGATAAACCAACTGTACGCGTATGGTTTAGGAAAAAGATTTTTTTCATACATTTAACAATAGCGAGCGGAGTGTAAATTGGTTTTACTTGGTTGTAGACTAATATTATTTTAACTCGATTTTACTTAATATTAGAAATATTCAAGAGTTACATTCTTCGACTAAATTTCCTAATAAAAACTACGTTTAAAAACAATTCAGTACTTTAGGTATAAAAATCAAAATTGTTCAAATGAAATAAATCAAGTGACTAATTTTATTCTTCATAAATGTATTTTTTTTTATTAAGCAAATACACACTATTTCTGAACGAGTGTGATAAGAAGTACGTACGAACCAAAGTACCTACAACTTGGTTTCGTAATAGCTCGATCGACTTTGCGGACATTTAAAGGAACCCCAATAAAATAAAATATTGTACAGCAAAATGTATCATCAACTAGGCCGAATTACTGGTAGACTCATTGCAGCTTCAAATCTACAGGCTCCACTATTCCCTGTAGTAAGTACATAAGATTCTAAATTTAAAATTTGGTTATCAAGATTTAGATAATCATTAAAAATTCTGTACACACTTCAGGCACCCATAGCCCTACAACGAGTGGAGGTTCCTGTAATCCAGTACAATACCAACCAGTTCTCGACTGTGACCGAAGAAGCTTGTGCCGCACCTGGAAAAAGGAATCTGATGCCTGGGACAAACACTCCTTATCCACCAGTTCCCGAAAATATTCGTAGAAAACAAGAGCTCTTCCAGGTAATTTCTAAAGAAAAATACAATGACAATACATATCAGTAAAAAATGTCAAATAATTACTTACTTTCACCCACTTTTAAATACCGACGTTAAATGTTTTAAATTTTTTATAAACATTAAGTTAGTCGCGATTACAAGTTTACAAGCTAATTTATATCTAAATGTAAATTTATACTACATTATAGTAACAATGATATAAAATATTTTGTTCTACATTTTTCAGAGAGACAATGACTTGCCCGTCTTCCTAAAAGGTGGACCTGCGGACGTTATACTGTATCGTCTGACTTTGCTTCTCTGCGCTCTCGGATTGGTAGGTGTAGTGCAAACCATCTACTCCCATGCTATTCCCAAAAAACAATAGATCATTAATGTGAAGCATAATTATGTTAGTTGATGGTTTGGAGTGATAACACTTAGAAATAAAGATAATGAAAACATATAATCTCTTTTATTTATGGATTTTATATTCGTTGTCCAGGTTTACCTACATATCAAAATTAAAACCCCAATTTTTCTGAACATTATATTTCTAATATACATTATATACCTCTTACAAAGCAGAACACATGCTAACTATTTTTACAACAGTTTGTGGAGTTTCAGAAGCATTTTGTTACATTTAATAATTGATTTCAATACATTTTTAAAATGTAACAAAGAAATTCATATTCAGGTACATTTTTAAATAAAATTAACTGAAAAAGTATAAAAATTAACATAAAATTAGAAACAAGGAACATCACTATCTGCATTATCTAGAACAAAACTTAAATTCAGATTGTCAAACTAACTGAACTTTTTATTTGAGACATCAGCCTGTTCTTCCAATACTAATCTATCAATAATAATAGATGTTTATAATTTAATAATCATAATTTTTATAAATAATAACAAAAAACAATTTTAATCTTTTCTGGTTCTAAGGGCTAAGATATGACAATGAGCCATTATGCAAGTTATATTTTCGATTTTCTTAATCTTAAGAGGAAACATTAATTTAAGTAAATTAAATGCCTAACACAGCCAAATGAAGTAATATAACATATTTTAACAATAAGACTGAATTATCGAAATTTGTCTTGAGACAATGTGGAAACTATTTAACATCTACCTCGGAAATTCTAAAAGCCTGAAAATTAATAAAACCTACGAAGTTTTTTATTGGATCATCCTAATTTTTCTATTCTTTTAATTCTTTTATAAGTACAATAATTAAATATTGAAATTAAGTAGGTAGTGTTAATTTTGATTTTATTGCAAAACCCTTCAGTTTATAGATTCAACAATAATTAATGACCAGCCCAAACTTAAAGTTAATAAATTGTAAATACATAACATAGTGAAAGCTTGCTTTATATTGCACATGCCTTATTAACATTGAAAATACTTAAGGACTTGCGCCATTTAGACTATAATATATATAACTGCTAGTAAAAAAACTTGCAGATTTAACATAATTTGACAAATAACACTACAGCATAGAACCACAACATTTAAATAAATTTAGCTATTATAAATTCTACAGTGTATTACATAGTATTAATGCGTTGTTTTTGTCAAAAACATCCCTTGTCAGGTCTGTTTAATTCGTAGGACGCGGCCGCGCAGGTAAGGGTGGCGGAGCACCTTGTCTAGCAGGCACAGGAGGCGGAGGTCCAAGTGGCGGCGGTGAACTTGGTTCCGGTGGGGGAGGAGGTGCACAANTATAATCATGTAGCTATTATAAATTCTACAGTGTATTACATAGTATTAATGCGTTGTTTTTGTCAAAAACATCCCTTGTCAGGTCTGTTTAATTCGTAGGACGCGGCCGCGCAGGTAAGGGTGGCGGAGCACCTTGTCTAGCAGGCACAGGAGGCGGAGGTCCAAGTGGCGGCGGTGAACTTGGTTCCGGTGGGGGAGGAGGTGCACAACTAGGTGGCGGAACACTGTCGGCGGGCGGGGAAACAATGGGGGGCTGTCCCACAACTTTACTAGTTTCAGGAGACAAAGGTGCAGGTCTTGGGGGTGGAGGTCGTGCAGGACTCACTGCTGGTAATCTCGATGGAACCAATGGTGTTGGTGAAGGAGCTGGGGGTCTGCTCGGCTGTTGCTTTCTAGGAGTAGGTGGAGCAGATCTCAGTGGTCTTTCAGATTGAATTTCACCATATAAAGGTATTGTGTTGTTTGTACACAAACCAATTTCTGTGCGAACAATATCAACCCAGTTTGGAGATTTCAAGAAAATTTGCAATGGAACTGTACAAACTGATAAAGTTGCTTTTTGAGCTGCTGCTAAAGCATTTTGACCCTCTCTGAAAGTGATGCTCAAAGTGTGTTCATCTATAAAACGAACTAAGGTTACTTCACCAAAAGTAGCTAACTCTTGGAGTACAGCAGCCATGACATTATCATCAAATACAGACTCGTCAGTATTAAGGTCTTGTAATGGTTGCACAATTATACAAGCATCAGGAGGACCCAGATCTTTTACTACTTCATAAAAAACTTCCATGCATTTTGTATAGCTGACCTGTAACACTTCTATTTCTAATATTGCTATTACAGGTCTGTGGTCACTTTGTTTCAATTCTGCCCTTCCATAGTGTAGAAGTTTCCCTGCTGATAATTCTGATGTGGTTTCAGGATCAATAGTATATTTTCTGCTTCTCCACAATACACGGTCAGTCCATGCTGGTGCTCTGCATTTTTCACTGGTATCATAATCATCACTAAATAGATCATATTTATAAGTTGGAGGAAATGTAATTTCTCCTTCAAAGCAGTTTTTGAAAACTAAATCTTGTGACTTTTGCTGTAAAAGTTGATCTTGCTCCAAAAGCCTTTGCAAATTATTTTGTGAAGCCAAAAGGCGTACTTCATCTTTATCTAAATCTATACGATAATTAAAATCACCACACCAAAATACATAGTCATGGGAGTACAGAGAGCGACCCATGGGAAATGCAATTTTTCTAGTAATTTCTGTGTAATCAGCATTACGCTCTGTAACTTGTGATTGACCAGCAGCAAAATGTGCACAAACAAAACATAGTGAGGTTCCATAAATTACCATTCTTATTCCCACAGCACCTTTATTCCCAGTAGCCCCTCCAAGTCCAGTCTTAACTGAATCAAGTGCTACATCTCTGATATGCGGTATTAAATCTTTTCTAACAAATATGAATAAACATACTCCAACAAGTTGATGACTAGACAGAAGTGTATAAGATGCATCTCTGCCTAACACTTTTTCCAGTTCCTCACTCCATGCTTTTGCATTATCAGTACTAGCTGCCATAATATTACTAGCATTTAAATCAACTATTTCTTCAAAGCCTATTGCAAATATGTCAGAAGGATGATCCTTCAGATTGACTGTATTTACCAAAGATGAATTTGGACAATCTAATAACCAGTCAGATAATGAAACATCCTTATAAGCAAGACTTCTGAAATGTTTACCACCATTCACATTGTATGTGCCAATAGTTATTCTAAGAGTTGAAGGTTGAGTGAATTCGTTCGTTCTACGACACATTTCCCTCAAGATAGCTGTAGAAGTGTGTAGTATGTTAGATGGCAACAGTATTCTTGTGCGGTCTGCCAGTTCAGAGTTTAATGTTGAACCAAGTAATAAAATATCAATTGCTTCTTGCTTTGAGTTGTCTAATAAATTGTTCTGGATAGTCCTGGCAGCAGATCGAGCTCCATCAATTAGTTTGGAGCCTCCTTGAATTGCACCAGTTCCAGCATAAATTTTAGATATTTCATTTCCATTATTCACCCACATCTGTTTGTAAACTTCTTCAAATCTATTAACATTTTGTTTTTTATCAAGACATTGTAGTAGCATTAATTGAACAGCAAGCATTTCTAAACCAATAAATGTCTGAATAGAATTTGTTCTATCTAAGCAATCCAAGCAATTGGTCCTTATAACTCCCTTTTGAATATTATAAATGTCTGACCCTTTTGCACTAAAAATCCCAATCTCATCATAATATTTCTCAATATTCTGTTTAAATTTTGATAGAGCTATCTCTTGGGATGTTGCTCTTACTTCCTGATGATAGTCAAAAACAATTTGTAGGACATCAGAATGTGGAGATTCATTAATGTGTTTCTGGAAAGCATTACTTAATGTTGCCTCACCTTCACTACCCCCAATCATGTTAGATCCAAGCAGATTTACAACTATTACAGATCCATAATTACGCTTTAACTGGGCAAAATGTCTNGATAGAGCTATCTCTTGGGATGTTGCTCTTACTTCCTGATGATAGTCAAAAACAATTTGTAGGACATCAGAATGTGGAGATTCATTAATGTGTTTCTGGAAAGCATTACTTAATGTTGCCTCACCTTCACTACCCCCAATCATGTTAGATCCAAGCAGATTTACAACTATTACAGATCCATAATTACGCTTTAACTGGGCAAAATGTCTCTCACAAGCACTTGTTGATGCATCATAGCCTCTTGACATTTTTACTTTGTGTGAGCCAACTTGTATTCCAGGTTGTTCCCAAAACAATGGCACAGACCCTCTTGTTTGTATATAAGATGCTACAGAATCATCAATGTAAACAGCTTGTTCAGTTTCTACAAAGTTTGCCACATTTCCATCATCATTACAACCTCGCACATTAAATCTAGTTCCAGCCCTTTCACAACTAAGTCTTGAGACAAGTACAGCCCTAGCTTGACGATGCCCAACATAAATAGTGCGTATTTCTACAGATCCACACATTGCTCGAGTTAGCCACTCATCACAATCTATGCCATATCTGATTAGATGTATGTACAGTGTTCTATTCCAAAAGAACCTATTATCAGGGTTGGCTCCTTTACTTTTTCTTTGGGCACACAGAGTCAAATCAAAAAGATTATCATTGTTTTTGCCAGAATACCAAGAGAAATAAAATGTACCTGAATTAATTAATTTTCGGACTTCCGAAACCTTATCATCACCTTGCGATTGGTAGAACAGTGGCAGAAATTGAGTTTGCGTTATCTTAAATACTTCTAAATCCCCCACTTTACCAACAGAAGAGCATCCGGTGATTAACACAAGATACAGAAGACAGCTTTCACCAGAATTTAGCTGAAGTACTCCAAGACATCCATAAGCGTCTGCAACTTTATGGTATTGTTTCCTTAAAGTTTCTGTTTCTTGCGATGATAAGGAAACAACGGCTTGAGATTCGAAAAGAAGTGCAGTGTCTTTGTTTCTGTGTTGTAATATTATGCTATACGGACTGGGGGGCGATGATTTCTCCAGAACTTTAAAGCCTTTGGACATAGCCATGTTTAGTTTCTATTTGGCGATTATCACGCCATTAGCTTTTAAGATAAGTCAAATAACAATTATAAATTTATATGAGAATAACCGAGACCAATCTTCGACTTGGTGGACAGAATGAATTCAATCAAATCAATCCACCCATAGAATAGTGAATAGTGCTTATCCAATTTAATCTATGCTACTAGTGGTGTGACAAACGGCTTAAAATTGACAAGCGCTTAACACTTTTCAAGTTTTACGTATGCTTTTTGGAATAGCTTTTTAAATCAGGAAATCAGGAAGCTTTCTTATTGTAAACGTACATAGCTTTAAAACAATGGTAAGACGCTTTATTTGTATCGAGTGCTGCGACTAAGCAGGAGTTCAAAACACGCCTGAGTCTTGCGGGTTAGTTAGTTATTTATCAGTTATTAGAAAATATCTAAGTCGAGTTCCATAACGATTTCAACGAGAAAAGAATTGCATTGGAAAATAAAAATCAAATCCGTTAAACTTGTGAATTGCGTAATTACCTACTGGTGTTGGGACATTTTTGAGCTTGCTGAGTTAAAACCCATCGACCTTTATCTATTACTCTATTACTATGGCAGCACACCAGCAATCCGCCCCCTGATCACGTAAAAATTTGCGACAGCCACAATTTTGCAGATGTTGTGCAGACGCGTCGCGACCGATCGCAAAACGTCAAATTATTTCGTATCACGTACCGCGATTGTTCGCTTACCGCTTACTGCAGTTTTCTGTCATACAACTAGCGCCAGTCGCGATCGGGTAGCAATAATTGGTACTAAGTTTATCCCTTTTTTTTTGTTTGGCCGAACCACCAAAAAACTTGTAGGTACAAAAAAGCGCGTCACATGCAAACATTTCAAATTTTCAAGTGGAATTCACTTTGAACCGCCAAGTGGGAGCTGAAATTCTGTTCCATTCGGTGAAGCGCAACGAAAAGTAGGTGATTGAATAATAAACGTATTTTAATTCTCTGCTATTTAAAGTTTTAAAGTATAAATAACCATAATGGAAAATCGCGTATCATGTGCACAATTGGACGATTTACTAGATTATTTAATTACGCATCCACAACTTGTGAAGGGCATCGGTTTAGGAGCCAGATCCAAAGAAGCCATTGCTCGGGAATGGGATAATTTGGCTTCCAAATTAAATGCCCACGGATTGGGTGCTACAAAAACTAGCCAACGATGGAAGCGGGTGAGTTTTAATATCACAAATTGTTAGTAGACTTAGTTCATTTTTGTTCACTTGAATGCATGATGATGTTTGAATCTTTACATTCGTAGTACTGGGCTGACCTCAAGCACAAGGTCAAAGCCAAAGCAGCAGAACGAAAAAGGATTGCTTATGGTACCGGTGGTGGACCTGCGCACCATGACGAGCTGAACGAACTCGAAAAAAAAGTTCTAGCTATAATAGGTGAAGGGGCTATATTTGGTGACACACAGCACAGGGTGCCTGCAATAACTGTGAGTAATAATTATGTAATTCCAAACACTAATAACGTTTTTATTGTAATTAATGTTTAATCATAATAGTTATTTACGTCATGTAATTATAATTAGCGTGAAAGTTTAACTTTAAAAACAAAGGCGTATGTCACTTTATTTTGGACCACTATTGTTCCTAAGGAACCCCTATCGTCGGGATTGGTTGTCGCCTCCGAAGATCAGGGTATAGCCCAGGAAACAGTTGTTCTAACAACAGGTAAAATTAATCCCATTTGATGAATTGCCTAATTATTTTTGTAACTTAACAAATTTTTTTGTAACATTAACAATAAATAAATTTCAGATTCACCACCTCCCGCCTCAACACCAGATCTATCATCGCATTTACTGAATTCTCCATCCCAGAGAGGACAAACACGTGTTTGTTAGTTATTTTTAAACTTTCATAATTAATACGCCAGTTTAAAATTTTTGCAATTGCATTTTGTATCTGGATTTGGATCATTAACCGTCCTACCGTCAACGATTACGTAAATAATATTCGCAGGTTTGATTTTAAATAAAATATCTTTTATTAAGATATATCGCTTTTAATACGCCGGGCGTCTTATCCACGCCGCATAGGCCACGACACGGTTTCAAATGAAATGAATTAGTTGTATAGTTTTTCCAGTAATAATTTGTACAGCAGATGCTGCTCAGGCTGAGATGAGCCCGTCAACGCCTGAACAGCCAATCAACGATATTATAGGTAAGTAAGATGATATACTTGATAAAGTTGTGGTTAATAGATTTGCTTGACTTTGCCAAAGTAGGTTTTGAGTTTAACTTTTTTATTATTATTTGAATGGGTGGACGAGCTCACAGCTCACCTGGTGTTAAGTGGGTACTGGAGCTCACAGACATCTACAACATAAATGCGCCAACCACCTTGAGATATAAGTTCTAAGGTCTCAGTATAGTTACAACGGCTGCCCCACCCTTCAAACCGAAACGCATTACTGCTTCACGGTAGAAATAGGCAGGGTGGTGGTACCTTCCCGTCCGGATTCACAAGACGTTCTAACACCAGTAGCAGCTAATTCTGGAAATATAGTACATTCTTTCACGGTTTGAGGAAAATAAAAAAGCTGACAAGCTAAATATTCGAAAAGACATTGGCAAAATAAAGTTTTAGGTCAGCTATATTAGCTTTATATTTTATTTTATTTTTAAACAAACATATCTAATATCTTTTAAGACTGTACATAAATATTGTTTTTATAGTTAGCCCAGTTTCTCGTCGACCAGGAAGTCACCCTAGAAGAAGCTTCATTGCGAATACCAGGACGAAATTTAGTAAGTTGTTTGTATTCCATAGCCAAGCACTCTTTGCACTCACTCACTACAATCAGAATAATAACCAATCATTATTTTATCTATAGGACAACAAACAAGAGTAGACTCGTCCTGGGTTATAGAGCTGGAGAAAAAGCGAGTGGAAGCTGAAGGGAAACTGGCTGACGCAGTTTTGATTATAGCAGAGGCTGCCCGTACGCAGGCAGAGGCTGCACGTACGCAGGCAGAGGCTGCCCGTACGCAAGCAAACGCTCAACAACTTCAAGCTGAAGTAAATGCATCTCAGCATAAAATGTTGGAAAAATTAATAAGCACCATTATTAAAAATAAATAAATTAATATTGTTTTATGATTGTATATTTTTAGCAAATTCCAAAATGGTATGTTACCTTAATTACGAAATAGGAATTGTTATTTAAAAATAGTTCAAGAATTTTATAATTATGTTTTACTTTAGGCAGGCACCATAGTAAATTTTAGGAAACTAATAAATATAATCTACCGAAACAATAGCATTTCAAAATAAGCATTATGCTTGACATTATACTATTAAGTTCTTGCCATATTCTGCCAGTAGTCTACGAAGTAGCTATCACCTACTTCTGCCAGAGTTAGTCATGTGTTTCATTGAAGTCATAGGCACAATCGATATTACATTTCATTTCAAATTTCGATTTTATGTTGCAAGGAGTTGGATCGTCTATTAAAAACAAACTACTAATTCCTTAAAAAAATATAATTCGAATAAAATTTTATTACACAAAAAAAGAAAAATGTAAAGAAACTAACTACAAAAAACAAAATCAGGCTAGAAAGATTCACATTTTGTCTAAATTATCAATTCTGTTTTTTATGTGGTAATAAAATATAAATGAACTACAAATTTCTAGTCAATCTACTGGTCATCCTACTCTATAATGAAAAACAGTAAAATAATATAATGACACAACACACAAGGTAAACAGAAAGATAAAATAATACATGAATTGAGCATGACAGATTAAAATAATTTCTCAATAAGACCTCACAAAATTTGTCCAAAAAAAGGGTACCCTTGCATTAATTCACAACCTGAACATTTACGGGTATGTAAGGAATACCATTGTATGAAATCTGAAAGTATTCTGAGCTGTATTCTTCATAAAATGCACACGTTTCCACGCCACCTGTGAGGTAATGTACGAGGCGCATTTTTTTTTACGTGGTTTCCCCGGTAGGCATACTCCACGGTCTGTTTTAGTATTAAATCAGATCTTATTGAGCTTCGTCTTCTTTATAATTATCTGCTTTTTCTTCTTTTTTATCGGCATCCTCATGAGTCGATTTAAATTGTTGTAGCAGCATTACATACATCATGTATTCCGTGCACCGATACACGTCCTCGGGTGTAAACCTGTAATAATGAAACCAGAGAAGTATTTGTTCGGCCACTACTGGCAACCGTTCAATTGAGGTGAGTTCTTATTTAACTCAAAGAAAAATATATGATATATTTACACCAGCATTCAATTAAAACAAACGAAAGCCCCAGATATTTTAGCAACAATCTCAAATATTGCCAATAACAACAAGAGAAATCACATTATTCACTTGATTACCTGTAGACTAAGAAGTCTACAGGTAAACAAGTGATAAGAAGCAACACTCTTTAATTAAAGAACATTCAATAACAGAATTAAAGTCAAATTAAAATTAACTTAAAAGCTCACTAAAGTTGACTATGTTCCTTGACGGAGGCTCGAATGCGCACAGATCAACGCGTCGCTCAAAAGGCGGTGTCGCGAGTCTGAGCTCCCTGGCGGGACAGTGGCTAGCTATGTGACCTTACAGATGCAACATCTGTGGACTGTCATTAACGAGAGTTTTATAATTATAAGCAGAGAGTACTAGGCTATTGTATTCATTCTTGTCTTCTCAGTTTACTCAACTATGAACAACAGCTTTAAACACATACAAAAAATACTAGAATACAGAGAGGTTGGACTAACATTTAGCGTCTGTTCCTCCATAATCTTTGAACCACCATTGAACGTTGACGACGCCCACTTGCCAAGTGCTGTGTTTCCTCTTCTCCACCAAAAAATACATTGTTATCCATTTGACGAGAAACATCCCTTACAACATCTTCATCGGGAAGCTGGGGTGCTGGGAGCCCATATCTATTTGCCATGTTATGCAATACACAGCAAGCATTTATGATCTTGGCCACCATATGGTGATCATAATGCAGTACTCTGTGTGCCAATAAGCATCTCCAACGAGCTTTCAAAACTCCTATACAACGTTCAACAGTGTTCCTGGTACGGCAATGAAGATTAGTATAGTACTCTTCCATAGATCTGGGAAGAGCATTAACAATTGGAGTCAGAAGCCAGCTTCTGAGTGGATAGCCTGAGTCACCTGCAAGTGATATTTTTAATGTAAAAATTAGTTTGGTACATAAATAAACTATATTAAATATTAGAAAAAGAAATGAAGAAATATTTATCTTTAATAATATCTATATTTAATAATAAATAAAAATTCTGTCTCATTAATCACTACCAAGTTTCCTTTCCATTCTACTGAAGTTTATTGTACTAATCTAAAATTGATTTTCAGAGTATGTACTGTACCTACCGGCTCTGGCTAACTGTCTTCCCAGTGTTTAAAAAAAAATAGTAAATTGAGTAACATAAATACATTTTTGTAGTTAAGTTACTGAAACAGAACATATGTTACTTGCCTAAAAACCAAACATTTTCACCATTATGGTGCAGATCCTGTATATGCATATTCAGTTCAGAGTTACGCCAGACAAATGCATCATGAGTAGCTCCTCCAAATGTTGCATCCACATTTAAAATGTTAAGATCACTATCACAAATCTAAAAAGTTAATCCTTCAGATAAGCACTAGGAAGAAATATATGTTATTGTGAATGAGAGGATTGTACAAAGCACTTACTATTTGCACATTTCTGGAATGATAATGCTTGCGGTTAAAAAACCTCTCTTCATGTTCTGCAGGTCTGACAAGTGCAACATGAGTGCCATCTATACACCCCAAAACCACAGGAAAGCCAAATTTATTGTAAAATCTATAATGAAAATAAATTTATTTAGTATGTGATATATATTTTTACAATTACAATGCAAATGCACACAAGATAGTCATCACCAATATCTTCGCACTATCAGAATGAGACAAATTTTTACAGATTACTAAGAATTCTGTTACATTGTTTAAGTTCAATGATATAACTGATATGTGGGGTTAACTCGTACAAATTGAAAAATCAGTGGAACTTTTATGCTTTATAAGATAATTATTTGACTTACCCATTTATAACTTGTGAACGTTCTTGCTGGGTTTGTGGAAACTTTAAATGTTTTTTTAAAATTTGAAGATTGTTTAATGCCATAGTTACTTCCCTAATGGCTTTGGATACACTAGCTTGACTCAAAGTATGCAAAAAGTTCATACCAACTGGTTTCTGGTATGAGCCGGTTGCAAAAAATGATAATGCTGTTAAAACCTGTATAAAAAAATATTTAAATCATTTCGTTAAGAATAAGTCTGAAATCAAAATAACAATTTATGCTACTTTAGACAAACAAGATATGATTATGAAGCTTTTATTTTCTTCACGTTTTACACACATTGAAATGTTACATTGAATACTATTATTATACCTTGCATTCTACTGTGACTCTTGTTCGTCTATGTGATCTAGGTAGTAACGGTTTCAATTCAGAGCACAATTGTAGAAATAGATGTTTTGAAATTCTATAATGTTTTCTGAACAAACTTTCCGATAAATTCAGGGGTTTAGCTTGATCTCGAAGACAGCGTCGCAGACGCACTGATTCGAGTATATTCAACCTATTTTCGTCTGCCTCCAAAGCGTCAATTATAATTAGTGCTCTGGCCATTGTAGTTTAACTAGAAGCAATACATATTAATTTGTAACTAAAGTAAACTGTATAACCTCAACATTATTAGTGTACATGTCCAGCGTGGTGTTTAATGTTAATATTACTGAAAACACCACAAATACAGATCTAAACTAATTACACTTACCTAAATCAAGTTAAAATAATTGAATTTCACAAATTTTACACTTGCAGATAGTTTGCAACAATTTAGCAGCAGATACAAAAGGTGTCGCAAATTTGACAAACGAAATTGCTAAATATCTGCTGTTGTGTGGCAGACAAAAGCATCCGTAATACCGACTCTAAGACAATTGTCGTTAATTGTATGGAAAAGAATGCACTAAAGTTTCACAAATCGCTCTGCAGAGGCAGCACTAGTGATGGTCCGCGATCTGCTTTTTTGTTGTAAGTCCGTAATACGAAATAGACAGTTGACAGCAATATTTGCACAATATTTGTCTTCTGCTAATTGTCTGCGAAATACGTGATACAGCTGCCGTTCTATATTGATTTACGGTACAATTGAGTCTTGGACCACATGTTACAAGAAAATAAGATTAAAAATGGATGTCATTTTATAATTGAAAAAATATCATTGAAAATACACAACTGTTACAAAAATGAATTTCTAGCATGGTATATTTAAAAATTTATATAATATTCTTATTCCCATACCCATTGTTTTCTGGAATATTAAGCTTCATATATATGAAATGTTTACATCTATCTATGCATTATTACCATCCTCTTAGCACGACTTATAATAACGAACATTAATTTCATGACAACACTGTTTTGATTTGCATTTTCGCCGTTAACGTTGCGGTTAGTACGTTAACGAGACCTACCCAACAATAAAAGTATTACACTAACGATTGGTACACTCACTTTATTTAAAGACAAGTGTTATGTAACAGGCGGAAATCAACTTAACGTTTACTCTATCTAAATTAAATTTGAAACTCTTTTTGGTATGAGGTTACTTTTCAATAGATACTATTAGTACGGTACCTACTTTCATTCAAAGACTACCCAGGTATAATACATTACTTGTCTGCTTTTCGATGATCGACTTCTTCATCTTCTTCTTTATTTTTTGGCTCTGGTACAGTTTGTGCGTTAGCCAGCGTCAAGTAATAAGATTTTTATAATTCGCCCGTTTTAATTAAAACCTTTAAGCTGTAAAGTTTATGAATAATAAAAAACGAAGGAAAAGCAAATTCAGCACAAAAACAGCGTCCGCCAAATTCCAATGTTTCCCGCGTTTTTTTTCTTCTAATAATTTAATGTTGATTTATGTAACGATTGGAACACAACACCACATCGTCGAAGCAATGAGACGATACGGCATTAGGAAGTGAAATGAAATTTATTAAAATGAAACATGGCATGAAATGAGATGAGATATGGGATGAAATATAATCTCAATAAAATGGTGGTAATTTACTGAGACTTTTTGGAGAATCCCGAGAAGCTACGTCCAACTGCTTTGTTTAATTTTACCACATTTTTGCACTTTCACAGATACTAAACAGTAAATAAACCACCGTAATTACTCATTTAAATCTAAAGAAACACTAAATAGATAAAATAAATTAATTCAACAACTTCGCTCCTCGCGTTCCCGCCAAAAAGTCGATGATCGAATTTTTTAAGTACCTACCTATATCGCTTAAAACCACGCTCTGATTACTACGTATCTACTATTCAGTGACACCCACCATCTGGTACCTACCTAATTAAAGATTTTAAACACAATTTAACAAAATGGATTATAGATACCAAAATGAATTTCTAAAGATTTTTTTAATTTATTTCATTGCCTACATTCTAGTGATTTTATAGTGCGTCATTAATTACTCGTACAAAAATAATGCACTTAAATAATATCATTAGGTTAAGCGTATTTATGCGGCCAGTTTTAGTCTTTTAAGGCGTATTTACTTACAAAATTAAATACGCCAATTTTGAATCGTAAACAAGGTCAAAATAATAAATCAATACTTTGGTGACATGTCAATGACTTTTATTCGTTTTATGCTGTTGGAATAATTTAGAAGAACGGAAAAAATGTGTCTAATACAAAATACGTACCTTTTTTATTGATTGAGGGATTACCGGTGGCCTTGGTTCCAGTTTCCCAAAAACAGGTGCAGGAGCAAGGGCTCAGCCAGGAGGGAAAATACGTACCATGAAAGTAGTGTAAATATAATTTTATTGAGGATATTTTTCATTGCCTTTTTAAATTCAATGTGCAAATACCGACCACCGAACAAAAGAAGTACGAAAGTAAGAATATTAAGAACAATTTTAAGGGAAAGAAACATTTTTGTAGTTACGTGCTCAAACATTTTACTGTTTTTTGTATTCCAAACTTATAGCATACATGGTCTTTGGATTAAGTAAGGTAGGGTGAGCGCGCTACCCTGTTGGTATCAAGAATATTGAGTGACCGGCTGGCGGTGTATCGGGTTCCGACCTGGCAGGTTAATTCTGGTCTTAATTTAAATTGTTGTAAAAAAATCACAGTAACAAAGAATAAATAAAAAAAAATATATATACACCTTTTATAAATAAGATTTACTAAAATTTGCGGCCAATAATTATACATTTATCACAGGAGAATTGAGAATTAAACCTTTTTTCCGTTGCCCTAAACTTGTAAACGTGTACATCAATCAATTAATAAATGAAATCGTACGGGTAGGTACATTCTAATGTTTTGTTCCAAAACATTAATCATACGTCATTCGTGGGTTTTATAGGTCTGCTGATTCTAGGGACTTCGGTTCTCTATGTACCGTATGTTCCATGATGTCTGCTGTGAGGATTTTTTCCGAATGATCCTTTCATCTGCTTTTTACCATCACACCGCCAGCTACCGAAGCAGTCTTCCATTCAGAATTCATGAGAAATTCATTTCAGAGCCTTTTTTGCCACGTACCATCCAGCTTGGGAATGAATTGCCCTGAGTTGCTTTACTGACATTGCTGATGTCCATGAGCGACGATGAATACGTACCATCAGGTGAGCCGTTTTGTAAAAATGCCATAAAAAAAATTGGAATTTTTTCAACATCCACCCCAGGTTATGTGAGTCGTCTATTATCAAAGGTGGCAATCTGTGCATTTGGACAAAAAAATGTTATTGATATGTCGATACCGATTGATTTGAATATAATCGTCTCCTTCAAAGAATACGGTTCAAAACCTGCATTAAATAAAGGTTAATACTTAACCTGTTATTTATCTAAGATGTCGTTCAGAAGAGTTTTGTGACTGCCAATGAAATACAAAGTCAATAATTCGTTTTTCTGATTTACCAATAATTGTCCAAAAGTCACATTGCCGGCTTTGATAATANTCAAGACGGTACGCGACCGTGCCGCCTTCATTCTAGGACGTCTCTACCCGATGATATGTAGGCGAAGTAAAATGTCCCTTAGAAATAAGGTGACACTCTACAAAACTTGCATACGCCCCGTCATGACCTATGCAAGTGTAGTGTTCGCTCACGCGGCCCGCATACACTTAAAATCCTTTCAAATTATTCAATCCCGTTTTTGCAGGATAGCCGTCGGAGCCCCGTGGTTCGTCAGGAATGTCGACCTCCATGACGACCTGGACTTAGAGTCCATCAGTAAGTATCTGCAGTCGGCGTCCATGCGCCACTTCGATAAAGCGGCACGACACGAGAACCCTCTCATCGTGGCCGCCGGTAACTACATTCCCGATCCTGCGGACAGAATGGAAAGCAGTCGACGTCGCCCAAAACACGTCATCTCGGATCCTCCCGATCCACTAACGGTGCTTTTAGGTACTTCAAGCACCGGTCACCGTTCTCGTCGAACCCGTCGCTTGCGACGAAGGGCTCGACGAGTAAATTAACTCTCAGACACAGCCCACTGAGTTTCTCGCCGGATCTTCTCAGTGGGTCGCGTTTCCGATCCGGTGGTAGATTCTGCGAAGCACGGCTCTTGCTAGGGTTCGTGTTAGCAACATCGTCAGGTTTGAGCCCCGTGAGCTCACTTACTAAAGTTAGGGTTACGCTGACATAGCCGCTAGGGCTATCAGCTTAGGTAGGAAAAAAGAAAAAAAAAAGTAGTATGTAACTACAATCAGTTTTTTTATTTTCATTACCTACCTATAATTGTTATATTTTATACGTCTATAATTTCAACTATATGATGTATTGGAAATAGGACAGTCTTACAAGCTTCCTCGCAATGTTTTTCTTAATGTTTAAAACACTCGGTATTCAGTACAGGTAGATACTATAGGAACATAATATTTCGTCGAAAACTCGTTGGTATGTACAAAGCACTCCTAAAATTCGAACCCCGTACCCGATATCGGCAATTCGGCACACCAACTATTCACTAGACAATCGAGGCAATTTCATTAATTCAGGAGTTTTTTCAATTGTTCACTTTGTCACAACACTATTTTTATTTCATCAAATACTGACAACACAGTAAACGTCAATTGACTTCGTCTAATAAAAAATCCGACTATATGGGTTCTATTAACCACCTTATACGGTGAATGAATAGCATAGTGTAATAAAAATCAAACCAACAAAATTATAATAATTAATGGTAGTAGGACATCTTGTGAGTGCGCACGAGTAGGTACCACCACCCCGCTTATTTCTGCCGCAAAGCAGTAATGCGTTTCGGTTTGAAGAGTGGGGCAGCCGTTGTACAGAGAATTAAAGCTCCTTGTGTGTGGCGGCTTTGAAGTTGTTGATGTCCATGGACTTCAGTAGCCACTTAAATCCAGGTGGACAGTGAGGTCATTCACCCGTCTAAGCAATAATAAAATAATTAAACTTACATCATCATATCCCTTTTAGACGGCTCCTTAAGTGGTATCCTATTGATTCTCTTCACTGCCGGAAACATGGGGGTCTCTTCCAGTTCTTTGGTCTCCAATAACTTAGCCACTGCGTCCAGTGGAGATGTTACCGTGAGACGAGAACTGGGCGTGGAGCTTGTTAAGTCGTCGTCAGTTGACGAATCACTATTCGAGCTGTATCCGAAAAAGAGATTACACGTGAGTGTTACTCGTCTTTAATAATTGACGGTAGGGGGCAGACGTGGTTGGGCAATTCTGGTGTCGAAAGATTAACTGTCCCCCGCAGTGACGTAATCGGTCAAAATATCCGGTGTTATAAAGACAAAGAAGTGATGAAATACATTTAAGTGTAATTATAAATCTTTTTTTGACAACCCTAGCATATCTGAACTATATAGAACGAATCTTTTAAAGACAAATGGAGCATTATCTATTTATTTTAGTGTTTTTTTATTGTTGTATTTTTTTTAAACGGTAATTGCAACTTGATTCATATCTGTCCTTAAACTTTTATGTCCATCTAATGGTCTGGGAGAATTCATTCTTTGCGATAAGACAGCCCATTCTACTTTTTGTATTTAATGCTTTACATTTATTTTTTTTACAATAATATTTTTGAAAAATACTGCATAGTCTATTCTAATCGAGCGACCTCTTAATACGGTATTAATAAGTATGACCACATGGTACGCGGAGGCTGGGCTGGTATCTATCTCGCCAAAAAGGTCGCTTCAAACAATACAATTAAGATGCCACAATAAAGCTCCATTTAATACAGACATCGTGAGCGGCACAAAGATAAATCAACACAGTATTAAAACACAGTTATACACAATATTGATAATAATAATAATAATAAATATGATCTATGAATAAATTATAGTTTAATGAAAATTACCGTAATGTGTCATGGCACGGCATGGACAGGAGATATCTCCTTCGGTATTAGAAATAATGTAATTTTTTGAAAAATCGATTTTATGCGTATTATTGTGATAATCGTGATTTTTAAGTTTTGAAGTTTAACCCTTTGAGTGCGATCCGTCAATATTATATCGACTCTCTATTAATTCGTATAAAGTGGGGAGCGTTGGAATATCGATTATTGCGCAGTTTAAATATAGGTATTAGCTATCGACCATTACGGACGTGTCAGCGGGAGCATAATAATAATAAGTTAATAATATAATATAATAATAAATAATCATTTAAAATTATTTTGCTATGAATTTAGCATTGATTTTTGTATTTATTTTTAAGTTCAAGTTTTTTATAAGATACTTTTCTTTCAAAAATCCTTTAGTAATTTCTGCAAAATATCTGAAAATAAGTCCAACACCAAAAAGGTTGAGTTACAATTTGAATATTTCAAAATCCTCGACATCGGACCTTATGGATTTACAGTCGAGAAATGTTATTCTTTTTTATTTTTTTATTGCCCGTGTAGGCAGACGAGCATACGGCCCACCTGATTATGAGTGGTTACCGTTGCCCATGGACTTCAGCAATGCCAGGGGCAGAGCCAAGCCGCTGCCTACCATTACATTCGGCATGTCACGTGACGTTACATACTCGCTAGAGTTGTTCGAGACGGTACTGGATCTGCCGCTTATGACCGGGTTCTTGGAAGTAGGTCCCTTGCTCTGTCCGATCGCGCGACCCCGGACTACGAACGGACTGAAGCTCTCCGTGAATGTTGGAGCCAAGTCACGTAGAGTATGTATCATCTGAAAACACTATTTGCTTACACAACGATCAAATGATAATTTATAGAACTATGTTTAAAATCCTAGAATATCTAAGAACACACATATGAAAAGAATCCGATTTCGAATAAATACGTTCGTGTATTCAAGAAGTGAGTTTTGAGTTACATTTTTTACCGGTGGTACGACCTCTTGTGAGTCCGCACGGGTAAGTACCACCACCCCGCCTATTTCTGCCGTGAAGCAACAATGCGTTTCGGTTTGAAGGGTGGGGCAGCCGTTGTAACTATACTGAAACCTTAGAACTCTTATCTCAAAGTGGGTGGCCGCATTAACCCCAGGTGGGCTGTGAGCTCGTCCACACATTTATGCAATAAAATAAAATAAAATAAAATATGGCAAGGCTGTGGTACCTACTTTGGCGGGCTTACATTATGTCCTGCCATTGCTGTATTTCTAATACCTAAATATATTTTAGGGGACATATTCTTTATCACTAAAGGTCGCGTCTAATGCAACGAAAGGACATCACTACCTCACCTTAAACTCAAAGCTCTCCATGAAAACGGTATACTCAAAAGGTCTGTTATAGTCGTGGTAGGCATCAACCATCTCCACCGTGCTATTGCCGTCCCCCTGGATGCCAATTATTTCGCAGCAAAGCTTCCTCATTTCATTGCACGGCAGAGGAAGGTGACGAACAACATCATCGTCCCACCATTTCGTTAAGGATCTGTAAAATGTCACAGACATACATCATACATAATTGAAATGTAGAGTCCGCTCGATGATCGATATTTAACCGTCAATTTGACTGAAACCCCAAGATTTCCATTCGTTTGATGCAAATACTCTTGTATAGTTATTGACCGACGGAAGAAAAAAAAACGGCAATTTAAAAAAACAATTTCGTCTTTGCCTTTATGAGCACAGACATTAAAAGGCGTATTCCTTATTGGTGATTAGCTGCTAACAAAACTTACGTACGACGCAAGTTTTGCCGTCTCACATGTTAAATATCACAATATAATGTTATATATTAAGATAATTCACGAATCATAGGTTAATACGAACAGTAACCCTTCAAAGACGCGATCGTATACTAGTCTCATAGATAAATCTAACAAACTGTTCTTTACTGTAACACTACAAACTGTAATCTACAAATGATCTGACCTCAAAATAATATTAAATATTATACTCTAAAAAACATTTCTTAATAGCCAATCGAACTAAAAAGTAAATATTATTTAATTTTAATAGTGATGATGATCCAATTTCCAATTTCAAACGTTTTGAAGTTTGCGAATATAACTTTTAAAGATATATACAAATAGTTTTGAAGTTGTCGTGGCCTAAAGGATAAGACGTCCAGTGCATTCGTATCGAGCGATGCACCGCTGTTCGAATCCCGCAGGCTGGTACCAATTTATCTAATGAAATACGTATCTAACACATATTCACGATTGACTTCCAAGGCGAAGGAATAACATCGTGTAATAAAAATCAAACCCGCAAAATTATAATTTGCGTAATTACTGGTGGTAGGACGTCTTGTGAGTCCGCACAGGTAGGTACCACCACCCTGCCTATTTCAGCCGTAAAGCAGTAATGCGTTTCGGTTTGAAGGGCAGGGCAGCCGTTGTAACTATACTGAGACCTTAGAACTTATATCTCAAGAGGGGTGGCGCATTTACGTTGTAGATGTCTATGGGCTCTAGTAACCACCGATGGTCCACCCATCTAAGCGATGAAAAAAAAAGTTCAAACTATTAGCATCTTAGGAATATGTAACGCACCTAGTCCTCGGTATGTACACGGATGCTTCAGGATGATGCAGGTAGTGATCGGTCGGGAACTCCCAGATGGGATGCTTCGTCGGGTCCGGTATGAACAGGCCCAGGAACAAATTCATGGTGTTCTGTTTCTCGGCATCCGAGAACGTGTTAGAGTAATACCGGCTAAGGGTCTGCATTATGTCGTTGCCGTGCGAGGACCACGGAGCTGTCTTGCGGTACGTTTTTATTCTGTGACAATAAAAACAAAACGAAACAGTTAGGTATTTGCTGTATGTTATTAAAGACTAAACATGACGACGCTCGGTGACGGATGTGCTTTATGTATGAAAAAAAGCATTACTTCCCATAACAATGCTTAATTCTAAAAAAATCTGTATTCTTATTGAATATTTCCTTGTAGTCGGTGTTATAAATAATATTCGTCGTCGTTCGTTAAGTCGTCGTGGCTTAAAGGATAAGACGTCCGGTGCATTTGTATCCACGGCAAAGGAATAACATCGTGTAATAAAAATCAAACCCGCAAAATTATAATTTGCGTAATCACTTGTGGTAGGACCTCTTGTGTGTCCGTACGAGTAGGTACCACCACCCTGCCTATTTCTGCCGTGACGCAATAATGAGCTTCGGTTTGAAGGGTGGGGCAGCCTTTGTAATTATACTGAGACCTTAGAACTTATCTCAAGGTGGGTGGCGCATTTACGTTGTAGATATCTATGGGCTCCAGTAACCACTTAACACCAGGTGGACTGTGAGCTCGGGTGGACGAGCAATATATCTAAGCAATAATTTTTTTATATTTAATAATGATAAATTAAACTGATATATTAAATGAGTCCCATTGCTCGATATAGATGCCCATACCCTAGACAGAGCATCTCATCTTTTAGGCCATAGCAAATAGTAAATAATTAATTTGCACTGAATTTTTCACAAGTATCCACGTCGCTTGATGGCGATACTACCCGGTGCTACTTCTATCGCTTCTCAGTAATAAAATCTTCAACTTATGTCCCTATTTCACTCTTCCTTCTAATTTCTATTTGAAGCGGCCGTCCTACCCATCAACTGAGAAGACTCATCGGCAGCAGTAGGCAAAATGGCAGTTTAGCGTATTTGATATAGGTTATTATATTTTGTACGCCAGAGTAAGTTCAGATAGAGGTAAGTTAAGATATACTCTATTTATTTATTATTAGATACTGTACACTTAACTGAACACTGATTTACGAGCTTATATTATACAGTATATTTTATAGATATATTACAGTATATTATTATATTATAGGTCATATTATACAGTATTATGCAATATTTATAACGCGGCTGTATTATTTGACGAGTTATGTGCGACTGTCTTACTGCGTAATAGCTAGATACATTTCAAACTTACTCCAAGTACATGCATGATAAGCTAACTTCAGGCGGCACAGCAGTAATCACCCGCGTGGGAACAAAATATGCCACACCATGAAATACAAACTGCACGAAAACATATCGACGCTTGAAAGACAAACGTGACTAAGCGATAATAACTGCTTTCTGTCTATTAAAATAATTTCAATCCTACAGCTAGATTCGTTAAAATAGAATTTTTTTCAGGTATTTCAACTTTAAATTAGTCTACTGTAAAGTTCACGCACTGTCGCTTAGTCATGTTTGCCTTTCAAGCGTCGATATACTTACCTATGTACAAGTTGGGAGCCGCCATACTGCAGAGCTAGTGTGTCTCCGTGGTCTTCATATAAAGCTTCAAGTAGCCTCGCACAGTCCGAGTCGAATTCGATAACCGGTGTACCGATCAAACCTAAAGCATATAGCTGTAACGAACAAAGAAAGAAATATGTGTATTTTTTTAAAATTTCATCAGACTATTTTCTTTGGCTTCATTAAAAATATGGTTCATTTAAATATCTTTGTGCAATAATATGATGCATTATTTATGCAAGGCATTTCCTTCGTTATTTCGAAATTACTTTATTTCTGAAAAAAATTCTTTGCTTTGCTCTGATATGCATTAACAACACCTTAGCTGCGGTAAGTAAAATCATAAACCTTCATGTGGTGCGGCGGCGGGTCGAAATGCGCCTCCGACGATATTTCTACCAGTGCGTGACGGGTCTTTCTCGACCCACCAACACTGGAGTAAATTAATGCGGTTCAGTGGCGGATAAAGGTACAGTGTGCCCTAGGCAATCACTTTATCGGCGCCCCTGTACCGGCCATAAATGGCCATCATAATACTGTAAATTTTAACTAGTTGTTTTTGGAATTACGATGACGTTGTATCATCAAACCCTAGACTTTAGTAGACCAGGGCCCTTGTACTTACGCTAATGCGCGAATGAAATACAAACAAACCCGCAATATTGCATAACACGAGTATATCGATGCTTGTGCAATATAATCTATTATAGATTTAGATTATAGCATTTAGTTCTTAATCGTCGATATGTTATTTTCTTTATTTATTTAATAATTCTGAGCTCGCGCGCCCCTTGTAACTACACGCCCCTAGGCACGCGCCTAGTTTGCCTTACGGATAATCCGCCTCTGACACGATTTCTAGTATATAGTTGTCGGTGTCGAACTCTGAACAAACACCTGAAACAATCGGTCCGCACTAGTAACAGGGACGCGGTTTTCTTTATCCCCACCAGCTGAAAGTATCGCGGCGGGCCGATGCGGGCCTGACCCGCAGTAAAAGTTTTAACAGTAATAATTATATATGACCACGACAACTGTAATATTTAATGAGAGAGGGAGGGTCTTCCACCGAGGTGATACTGCTCGGTAGACCGACGGTCCGTATATTGATGTTCGGAACTTGTATATAAGCAAGCTTATCTTGAAAATGTAAGCGAGATTAAGGACTCTGTCAAATATCTTGTAAATACCCGCCACATGAAGTATTCGAAACGTCAGAAATAATTTGACGACAGTAAAATACGTGAAATTAAGCCGTAAAAGTAGTTTTAATTGACTACTACACGCGAAAACCGAATAAAGTATAAAAAATATACAAATACGAAGTCGTCGTGGCCTAAAAGATAAGACGTTCGGTGTATTCGTATCTGGCGATGCAACGGTCTTCGGATCCCGTCGGCAGGTACCAATTTTTCTAATGAAATTCGTACTTAACAAATATTCACGATTGACTTCTACGGTGAAGAAATAACATCGGGTAATAAAAATCAAAACCGAAAAAATTATAATTTGAGTAATTACTGGTGGTAGGACTTGTGAGTCCGCACGGGTAGGTACCACCACCACCCTGCCTGTTTCTGCCGTGAAGCAGTAATGCGTTTCGGTGTGAATGGTAGGGCCGCCGTTGTGCTGTAAAAACTGAGACCTTAGAACTTATATCTCAAGGTAGGTGGCGACATTTACGTTGTAGATGTCTGTGAGCTCCGGTAACCACTCAATTTAAAAGTTATTTTATCAATACAAACCTGATAAGCTAGTACGCATTTTCCGATTGCAAACTGAGCCGTGTTCGTTCTGTCGAGGCAATCCACGCAGTTGACTCGAACAAGACCAGTTTGTAAGCGACCGCTCTGATGCCCCTCAACACCGATCTCTTCTCCGTAGCCATTTAAACTCAAAAATATACCAGTTTTACGCACTACTGTACGGGCTATAGCCGATAATCTGTGGAGAGAAAATATCGACTAAACTTTAACTGTAGGTACAACGCGAAAAGCCTTATTTTGATACCGATCAATAATTGTTCAATATCACGAATACTATGTCTATATTTAAACGGTGTTTTTACTAAATTTTGATTAGTTGCTAAAGTTTCCCTCAATGTTCAATAGAATATTAAATTAATCAGCTTGGAGCCGAACTCGCTTTTCCGATGAACTTGAATCGGAAGGACCTTAATTTAGATTTCCGCGTAGAACTAAATATCGCGTATCATTTAAGGAAGTTAGTTAGAGGTATGGTGAAAATTGTCTTATCTAAGAGTAGAACTTGAAATAATTTCGAGTTGAAAACGGCAAATTACAACCATTAAAAAAAAAACCCATTAAAACAGCGTTAGTTACACCACTTGCTACGGTGGCACCGTCCTTCTATGTGCTCCTTACCTCTAGCCTCTTTAATATTTTATCATATTAAAAGAGATTTTTCATGACACTGGGAAGTGGCTAAAGAGTTTGCCTGAGCTAGTATATTCACTTTGGGTCTAATTGATATTATAGAAATATACAAGACGATTTAAAAATTTACTTGGGGAAGTGGAATCTGCATTTAGTCTATAAAACGTTTTATCATATTTCGTTCAAGGACAATAATCACATAAGTAACTACCTATTTTAATACTATACTATTAGTCAAACCCATATGACTATATTTTGTATGTGTGTAAATATAGTAATAACAAACTTAATTTAAGTATGTGTTAATAACAAATCCTACTCATTTCATCTCCATTTTAAAAAATCCAGGAAACGTATTTCATGAGTAAAAAGAAATTGCAGTTAATTTAAACAGTGCGCGGCGATAAATATTGCACATTGACTTTTGTACCCAAAATGAAAATGTAACTTACTTGTCCAAAACCTTTGCCTCGGAGCCCTTGTTGACTCTAGCCATGTCTAAATGATAATATTGTATTGCATGCTCGGGGGGTAAGAACTGATTCAAATATTTGATGCTGTTACTAATCACATCGGTCAATAAAGATTCGTGTTTTTTCTTTTCCCTTTTCTTGACTAAATTCAGGAACATTATTGGAGACCCATATCTTCGCATTAAATTGTTCAAATGTTTTCCTGGTATTTCTGCAAACGGATCTCCGAGGTCAATCGATATTGCTGGTTTGGGTACCATCTTCGAGATGTCTTGTGACCAGTAACTTGGTATTGAACCTCTCATTTGTACAAATGAGCTAAATCTGTAAGTTAACATTTTTATGTCTTTTATTTATTTTGTATGTTCAATCTTTTATTCATCCTTAACACATTTTTCACATATCACATATTAAACATACTGTTTATTTTGGTATAACACACTTTTAATAAAAATTATTGAAGGAATAAGTTTGCCACAATTTAGATAACATTCTTTTGTTCTGTTATATTTTATGTAGTCAATGTTAACTTTGATTCTAATAAACATTTGGGCTTACTTATTACAGAATGTGTTGTCAATTTCAAAAAAATTGTAATGCAGTTGTTTATTTTGAATAGCATGGGTTACGGCTGTCACATAAGCATTAAATCTTTTATATATTGACAAAAAACCAAATTGATCACATTAAAAAAAACACCTAGTAATTGCTTTACGAAGAAGAATATAAGTTAAACAACTCTCATTTTTCAGGATACCTCACTCACATACTCAGGTACCAGTTGAATGTGAAAATTACTTTATTTGAATTACCTACCTTCCAGCTGCAAAAGATGATACCATTGAGTCATGTACAATTTGCTCAGTCTCCACTTCATTTGCGACATCTCCATGCATATTAGCACCTCTCTTAAGGAATCTAGTACCAGCATATCTGTTACTCCTTCTGGCTATAAGAGTGAGATATACAGCTCTTCCGAATATATTTAGATTACTTTGTTCAATGAACCCATGAACAATGTACAATATCCAATCTGGATGCAGATGTGAGTGGACTGGAGATAGCAGGTGACTGTTCCAAACAAACCTCCACTCCGGTACACTGCGCACTCCGAATTCTAGCTTTGGACTTTTTCCTCTGAAAAATAAGACATTATTGTATTTTAATTATAAGAGCACTATGTTATTGGTGTAGAGATAACAATTTAATTAAAAGTCATTATATATTTTCAAAATTAATTCTTAAAATAAATTTATATTAATAATTTTTATTTAACTTTCATTTTAGTCTTTTTATAATTAATACTTTTAAAAGGGTAATCACTTTACAATGTTCATTTATTATTAATTTCATGTATTATTAATAAAATTATTTGAGGCCCAGGATGAGGTCAAATGGTGCACTTCACTAGAGACCGATGTCCAATAGTGGACTATAATAGGCTGTTAATTAATCATATTGATGATTAGCATTCAAATATATTCCTCTCCCTATATGAGTGCAGTAGAATGGCCTCCAGCAGGTAGAAGTGGCAGGACATCGTGAGACACATCAAGTCTGCCCCTTCCAACACTACATGATGATCAAGACCACTCTGTCAAGAGTGACACGATTAAGAAGAAGAATATTCTTCCAGACTATGTATATGTAATATTAAAACATGATGTTTAGTATCAGGGTTTATTACTATTTAGTAATATTTGTGCCAAACATACCCTGTCTTTTCTTGTCTTTGTCGAATTTGTTTCTTCCAAGTTTCAAAAATGTCTTCATCGTCTTCTTTTTTTCTACATTCACATCCCACTTCACCTGCTTTATCAGTGTTCAAGTTTGATTGATATACTGCTGCTGTGATGGGTTTAGGGAATAACGCTGGAGCTAGTTGTCTTGGAGGTGCCATGTTCATTTGCAATGTGTGAGTGATATCATAACTATAGCTGTAGTAAAAGTTGGTTGACAAGTCAATAGCTAAGAACATTTTGAGGTAGCGATGTTCATCAGGATGAGGAGGCTTATTGTTTTCATTCGGAATGTATATTGTTGCTGTATCTTCTATTTTGTAAATGGAATGTGAACCAATAGCTGCGATCTTCCGACGTTTTGTGACTAGTATAATATAATAGCCCTCTAAGAATCTTATGAAACCTATAATCATAAATAAAAATCAAGATTCAAATCATTTGATTTACAAAGTTAGTTCCTTAAAGAACAAAGACTTTTTATATTACCTACAATCCCAAATGCTGACACTAGTTTATTGAGTCCTGCTGATCTTCCAGTTCTGTTTCCAAAACCAATCATGTTCAAAAGTTGATGAATTTCTTGTTTGTTATACTCTACTTTGTCATCTACTAATGTCAAATCTCTTGGATCTGTCCTATCAATTTTTAAAACTCTAAACCTCGTTTCAGTGTTGTTTGATCCAATCAAATAGAATCTCTGGAAAAATAATTTAGTCATCAGTCTTCTAATTTTTATTTCAGAGGGTTTATCTACATTGATTTATTATAATACAAAAATATAGAAACAGTTTTAAATGACTTTCTACTAAGATAGGGGGTGGTACTATATGCAAAAAAATAGACAAATTTAGATATACATTTTGACCTTGTTTGATTTTATTAAGCAAATATTTTGACAAAATACTTTTAAATTTATAATTGTAATACTCACAGCTTTTGTTTCATAAAGCGCTATTCGTTGTATTGAGCTAATTATAGGATGAAACATTAAACTTTCTTTCGACATTTTAACGTGAATATCTTAAATCTTTATTCAAAAATTATTCAATATCGTCAACAATACTTTTCTCATTGGTTTTCGACATATTGTATTCATAAATTTCATAGTCAAATAGTTACTCAGTATACTATTTATTTCACATAATTTTTTTATAAATCTCAAACCTGCTCAAGCTAGGTACATACCGTACCATACCTACCTACATAAATATTTATTTATTGTCATTATTGACAAACATTTGGCAAGTCGAAATGTGACACTGACAAAATTATTTTTTTTTAAGGGTTTTTATGACCTGGTAATTAAGACTTTTAGGTGATGTCTTATTTTAATTTATATTCTTATTTTTATGAAAAATGATAATATGGAAGGAAATGAAATGAAGATGATTAATTTGAGACATAAATCAACTAGGATGAAATTAAATGAAATGAGTTGAGATGATATGAGATGAAATATAATCTCAGTAAATGGTGGTCATTTACTGAAACTTTTTCAATGGAATTTTTGGAGGATTCCGAGAAGTTACGCTTTTAAGTTAAACCTAGTTTTATTTTCCCACCTTTGTGCACTTTCACAGATACTAAACAGTTAATAAACCACCGTTACACATTTAAACATATAAACACATTTAAACTTGAAGAAACACTAATTAGACGGTAGACGGATTACCAACTACTAATGGTTTAGAAACTGTTCGATTTATTTAGATTTTATACTTATTATACATTGACCTTAAGCTTCCTTTTTTTTAACCGACTGGCATCTGCTGCTGCTAAGGCTCACTACAAGAGCCGATCCTACATATCTTGCATCCAGCGGATTCCTGCGACTTTTAGCGGCCACCTGTTCTACAAGCAATGTGCGCTGTCCACTGCCACTTCAATTTTACAATCCTTCGGACTATCCTAGTTTCCTTGGAAATGCTTCTGCGAATCTTTCCTATTCCTAATTAGATTTTGTAGGAAAACGCCCAGCATAGCCCTCTCCATTACTTTGAAACTTTTGATAAGGCCCATTGTCAGCAACCATGTCTCACTATGATATGTCATCACTAGCAGCTCATACTGGTCATAGACTTTTGTCATGAGACCCTGCGGCATTTTCTCCCATTAACTACTTTTCTATAGATAATTATTTGCATTACTTGTAAATGAATAGGCACAGAAATTTTTTGATATACATATGTATGTATGTACTATATATATCTAAGCAATAAATAAATAAAATAAATATATATATATATGACAAAATTCACACCTGAATGTGTATTTTTTTTGAATTTATCTAACAATCGATTAGTTAACGACAGTATCTCTCTGACGTACTTTGGAAAAGCAACCCGGTCGGCGCTGCATTACGTTCTAACCTGGCAGGCTAGTTCTGACCCTCCGGGATATCCTAGGAACACCAGCGGCATCATCAGGACGGCCTGACGGACTGCCGTACCACGGATAATTCCTTCTGTCGAGGATCCAAGCAGTGGCGCCAAGAATCGAGTTTTACTGTCATCCACAGGATATCCTTTCTCTGCCTGGGTTCTGACCTTGGGCGTAGATCGGATGTTGGGTGAGAGAATCTAAGATAAAAACATCTTGGGCCCGAGGTCTGCTCCTAACATCTGCAGACTGTCAAGACCCCCTCGGTGCGGTCCGTAGGCGCGGACACCTTCTATGAATTTAAAACAATTGAAGATTGTTTTGGCTCTAATAAGTATTACACACTACCTCTTAGAATGGGTATAATTTTTAAAGAGGTTCTCAGTGACTTGGGAAACTCAATAGCGTGCTATAAGCTTGAGAAATTCTAATTAGATTCGCTTATGAAATAATAACAAGAAGCAGAATAAGTAATTGTGGTTATTATTGCTTCATTGAGCCTTTATTATTGTACCTTTCGACTGATTTAACATAATAAATAGTAAATTTTGTTTCATTTGTAGGGAGACGGCCTACTGCAAGCTCGGAGTGATAGGTATCACATCTGTGCCTATACCTACTGCGAAGCAGTAATGTGTTCCGGCTTGAAGGATGGGGCAGCCTTGAACTATAGAACCGTGACTTAGAACTTATGGCTCGAGGTGTGTAGCAGCATTTATGTATGTTGTTGATGTCTATTTCCGGTAACCCCTTAACCATGTGGTCCTTGAACTCGTTATTTCGTCTAAGGAATTTAAAAAAACGTATACTTGCTCCCAAATAGATGATAATACAAAGTTCACGCAAAAATGTTCCTTAACACTTCAGTTGTTCATTTTCAATTTTCAGTTCTTTTATTTTACTCACTAACCTTTGTATAAAATAACGTTAAGAATATCAATTTAAAAAAATATCCTTGACTGTTTCTCGCAAATTAAATTTGATTTAGTAATTATTCCGACATTATTAGCTTACTCAATAGTTTAATAAGCTTGAACAACTAATTTATATGTTAAAACTTGAAGGAAATGTCTTATTCGGGTGTATATTTTTAGGATATCTTGCATAATGGCTAAAAACGGTCAATTATTAGTATTCCGTAATGTTCAAAGGCCGGATGACCGCCTATCCGTCTGTCCGTGGGTATATCGCAATTACTTTACCCGAAGGTAATTTGCAATAGCATTATTGAATTTAGAAGGATTTTTTTGTTGCTTAGATGGGTGGACGAGCTCACAGCCCACCTGCTGTTAAGTGGTTACTGGAGCCCATATAGACATTTACGACGTAAATGCGCCACCCACCTTGAGATATAAGTTTTAAGGTCTCAAGTATAGTTACAGTTGTATTGTATAAACTGTAGAGTCAAATGTAACAAAAAGGTAATTAGGTGTAACTCTGCATCTGAAGTCGTTGTGGCCTAAAGTATAAGACGCCTGGTGTACTCATATCGAGCGATGTGACTATGGTGTCATTAAAATCTCTTCCAATTATTGTAATAAAATATTTACTTAACATATGTTCCGGAATTATGTCCACGATGTAGGCTCTATCCGTCCATCCTGTAATAAGAATCAAATTCGCATAATTTCTGAATTTGAGTAATTACTGATGAGAGGACCGCATGTCCAGTAAGCCCCACATCTATTTCTGCCGCGAAACAATATACTTTATAGCTTCGATAACCATTTATTTATTTATTGCATAGTTGGATGTACAAGTTCGTGGCCAAGCTGGTGTTCAGTGACAGACAGAGCGCATATACATCACAACGTGAATATCGCCACTAACCTTGAGAATAGAGGGGGGAGAGAGAGAGTGAGAGAGAATACACTTTATTGCACACCAAAACACAATTTACATTCAAGGAACAGTCAAAAAGCAGATACATTTGTACAATAGGCGGTCTTATCGCTAAAAGCGATCTCTTCCAGACAACCATTTAATTTACAGAAATTCTGGAAAATATAAAAAAAATATTATGATGGGCTATGGTTTCGTTCCCTCATCAAGCCAATAAAATATAGATTGAACCTTAATATTGATATTATCATTATAAAACACAATCCTTACAGCTATATTTGAGACGTAGGTCTCCTAAAGTCGAAAAAGATGTATTTTAAATTATTGTTGAGAAATTTTGAAATTTTAAGATATAAGACATTTTGAACATGTAATTTTTAAGTTAAATATATTTATTTAAACATTAAAATATATTATTTATAATATAAAATATTTAATTAACTTCATTTAAATTAATTTAACCTCTTCGGTTGTAAACCGTTCTTAACAAAGAAAACGGTGAAGGACTCCAAACGTCGGAAAGAATATAACGACAGTAAGAATGCGAGATTAAACCATAAATGTATTTTTAATTATATCTATGACTTGCGTAGGGAGTAGAATATACTATATACACAGTGTGTATAGAATTGAGCCAAATTATTTTTTTGATAATGTGGTTTTTATAACAAACCTGACGATGGAACTCCTGCACTGTGCGTGGTACGACAAGCACTTTTGTTTGTTATATTTAATAATTTACGGTAACACCACGGCGTAAACTAGCCTTTCATTATTTATTTTTCAACCCATCGAATAAATACCGTCTTATGTCTTAACATCATAAATAGTGACTACGAGTATTAAATACACTATTTTTTCTAGTGCGTAAAAAAGCTGAAACTGTAACATAATAATAGGTTGGGGAAAAAGTATTTTCGCATTTTAGAATGTATGAACTTGTAATAAAATCTCTTTGGCTTATACTATTTGTATCTGGCTGGTTTTGGTATAATTAAAAGTTTAAATTTTCAAGAAGATAATTCCAAATTGAAATTAGGAAAATGTGTGATTTTTATTTATTTTTCATACTGTCAAGATAAGTGAATCTAATCAATAAATAAGATACATCATAAAATTTTACTACAAAAAAGGTAAAAATGCAACGCAAGCCGCGAAAAAAAATTGTGATGTTCATGGACCTAGTGCAGTGTCTATGAGAGTAGCACAAATTTGGATTAAGCGTTTTCAATCCGGAAATTTTGATGTCAAAGAAGCATGTCGCTCTGGGTCGCGTAAAAGCGTGGGGTGCTTTTCAGGATATTAACAAAATAATTCTTCTACTCATATCTGTTCATAAAATATTCATAACTACTGATACCACGCACCCCACGCTTTTTTTTACAATAAAATCATTTTTTCTTATACTATTTTTAATTCAAATTTATTAGAAATTATTTTTTAGTTGAATTTTCTATAAAAGCGTATTTTTTTAGTTTTTGTAAACTGTTATTTATTTTTTGATCAGACAACTTCACGTCTCATCAATCTAAAACATGTTGCGAAAATCTCAAGTTTGGTAATACGGCCACTCTATCTATCAGACGTAACGAATGTTTCGCGGCAGAAATAACAATCAAATTATATTAAAATTTTTTATCACCCTCACCTGTATTAGGTATACGTATTTTATTTTCATTAAGCATTTCCTAATGAAAAACCGTCTTTATTTTGTACAGATAAATCACGCTAATGAGAGCGTTAACCTTCAATGCTGGGATTAAATTGCAGTTTCTGGTTTTTTTTAAGCTTATTTAATGACGCCTTTTATAATTCAATAACGTATTGTAATAAAATATATATTATCGTTTTATTAATTCTAATACTTTTATCAAATAACGATAATAAGCTGACTATAACTTTCATCGGTAGGAACTAACCGCCAATTGTTTTTTTGTAAAAATAATATGCGTAAACGGATCGTCTTATGTTACGTTTTGTGCACATATTACGATGTTAGTTAGACGTACAGTTACAGTCTAAAACATCGTTACGTCAAAGCGCCACTCCCACGATTTCTAGTCGTATTCAAGTATACGTGCATGAGTTTGGAACTAGGTCAAATCTGTACTCCTTATATATGACACGATCTCGCCAAATTACCAGGGCGCTCTTCGGCTGCCAAGCGTTTTGTATTCTGATGCTGAGATAACCTGCCGGACTGCATAGAACATTTATAGTGCGGGTTCATGTGTGTAAATGAGGCTTCGCTTTTGGGCTTTCGGTAAAGCTCAGAAGCGAGCGAGCGGGAGGAGTGGAGAGCGCAGGCGCGTGGGGGCGCTGGCGTCGCCCGCGAGGCAGTCCCGTGCGCGTCCTCGTATCCGCGCCACCTGCGTTCTGCTGTCCCGTCCACCGAAAGCAGTCTGCCGTAGATCGCATTCGACCAATGATAAAATAATGATCTCGCACTATAGCCACATTCTACATAGTGTTTGATTAGTTGTTTAAGTGATCAAATCGCTTCAAGTGTAGTCACGAGAGCATTGCGACCGGTCCAGATAGAGAGGCTACGCCGGTCTCACGCCCGACTATAGCGGAATGCGGTAATTTTAACTACTGCGGACCCCAGGACCCATTGAAGAATAGGGATCAAACGACAACGGCCTACGAATTAAGGTAAGTGTACTATGTTAGTGGATTAATCCTATTATTAATTGTCTAGTAGGGCCGGGCTCCACGCCATGGCGTAGACCACTTTTTTAATTTAGATTGGACACTACAATAACTTTACAATGAAGAAAATTACATTCAAACATTGAAATCAAATAGTAGAACTGTAAATGTCTCTTAATATGAGTATTTCTTAATTTATTTTCTCTAAGCTCTTCACCTATCAGAAAAAATTATATCTCACAACTAAATATTTCCTTAGTATAATTTTTTTAAGAACATCAAATTCTATCAAATGTTACGGTCGGTTCCATAAAAGGTTTTACTGAATTCTATATTTTTTAACAAAATTTTAATCCTCCTTAAATTATTGTTCTACAAAAGGAAAATTATATATTATTATAGATTATAAAGTTTAATGATAACTTTATTTGTTAACAAACGGGTACTGAACTCATATGTATGTGTTTCGGAATTGTTTTAATGTCTTTGATCCACTCGTTGTTTTAATATCAGAGAATTAATTGACAAAAAGTAAGTTTTAGTCAAATCTAATGTCAATGGTTATCACTGTAAACCATATGAGCATTATAACAGAGATAATGGTACGATACTATTATTTACGATTTAATGTATATAATAATTAAATATTTACTTAAATTAAACAGTTTTAATGTATGCTATTTTTGATCTCTAATTGTTTGATCTCTTACCAACATTTATTTAAATTTGACAATACGAAATAAACATACTCATTATGTAAATAAGGTTTGTATGACATGCAGTACATAACTATTTTTTATGAGGCAATTGCTACTGTTTTTATATAGTTACTAAAAATATAATAAACGGTAAAATGAGTTTAACGTGGCCACGAAGACAATGAATCATTGAAACCTTGGAATTTTAACAATTTAATTGCTAATTTAACATAAGCGCATTAGGGGAATTAGATGTAATTTTTTTTTGTTATATAATTAGGTATTTTTTTTGTAATTTCAAGAGTCCGAAACGCCTGCGGTAAATAATCCTTTTTATATTACAATTCCAAATATATCAAATAGATACTTTACGTATAAAACTTGAAAATAGTCGATAATTCAATATAACATCAATGGGATTCTCGAATTACTGTCATTGGCTTGTTTTCATCAATGTCATTCCGTAATAAATAAATAGGTAGGTATTTGAAAATCAAAACTGCGAACTTTATATGGCTGTCGTTTGTTGCATCGTACCTCTACCGTAAAGTCGTCTCAGGTTCCATGTCAGGTGATGGAATGACGAGATGGAATGAACGCAGATTGCACACTCATACATTCCTTGTGGTATTAAATACCGGTGCACTGTATCTTAGATCATTTTAAACAAAAAAATATTCATAATTATGTCTACAGTATTCAACGTTATGTAGTAATGTTAAACATTTGAGGAAGGTAACAGCTAAGTTTTGTCGAACAAAAGACTAGCGCATAATTTATACAAAATTTATATTACATAGCTTAGAATGAAAAAAAAAACACAATTTAGCGCAAACATTCTTTTCCAGTAGTCATTCAAGGATTCCGTGATTCTCCAAAAGGCTGTTTTTCCCCCTACCTATTCGCTGGTAGCCTTAGGCTATTCCAGTTATGCGCGGACGGGTAGGTGAACTCACGGGCTCAACCTAAGAGAATTTTCTAACATTAGCCCTATCAAGAGCAGTGTGCTTCGCAGAATCTACCAATGGATCGGAATCGCGACCCACTTAAAAGATCCGGCGAGAAACTCATTAGTCTGTGTCTATTGGACCAGGATCATGATCACACTATGGACCTACACACCTATTACGTACTATTATATTGTCATTAGAGGTGCATACAATCGTCTAGTTTCATGATTACAAAGTACCTATTATAAAATTAGGTGACAATTGAATGGAAATATTCCATCACATAAAACACAAACATACATTACACACATTCATACCAAATTAAAGTACTTAAATTCCTTTGTTTAGAATTATTTATAAAAGGGAAAAGGAAGTCATGTGTGTATTTCGAATAGTACCGAGTCATAGACTGTAACACAATATCACGTGTGAGTTGTTCAAGATGCGTAATGCGTATGCACATATTTTTGTTTACGTACTATGCAAATTGAAAATCACAATGTCTTCATTCGAAATCTTGAATGACAATCGTAAGCGCCGGCTTATGTTACAGCAGACTGACAAAGATACGTTTAATGTAGAGTAACGGTGTTCCGTAATTTCGAATCGTTGGTAATACCGCGGTCAGGTATACGGATTAAGATAGATCACTTTCTTTCGGCCGACGTAGAGTCTGCGAGGGATCTATTCAACTTCGCTCTCAATTTCTCACGGTGCGGTGCAACCGAGCGACGTCTACGACAAATGCGAAATGACTATTGTAAGTTTTTTTCATTCGACTGCCAGCTCTAATGACTTCGTGAAGTTATGCAATTGCACTCCGGGTTTTTTTTATTTCTACAATCCCACTACACTACATCGAAGCATGGTAATTATTGCCCTGTTTGATGTTGATACAAAGCAATTACATAATAATATTATGCGGTGAGGGGAGCAGCTTGTATCAAATAAATTAAGTAACACGAAACTGATTGGTATTCGCGCTGTGACCTCTGTGGGTCCGGATAAACACATCACGAGTGCCCTGAGCTCATCTATTTATCTTAACAAAATAATAATGAAACACCGACAAACAGCAAATATTAAATAAATAAATAAATACAAATAAATATTTACTAATAATCACGCCACGTTAACTGGTCCTGTGATAAGTTCGTAAAGAACTTGTGTTACAGGTACCGGATAACGGAAATAAATGTAAGATTTTTTATTATACACATACTCATATTTAATATACATCCATAATCCTGGAAAAGACATATAAATTTATCATACAAATATCTTCCCTTGGCGGGATTCGAACCCTCGACCCCCTTGTGTAGTGACCATGTCACTTACCACTACACCAGACGGCCGTTAAATATTAAAACAAACTCGTATTATATGTAATAACTAGAATATGTACTCGCATGATGTAGGTTTCAGTTCAATGCTTTTAGTAGCCATTACCACCTGCACGGATGTGGTCGTAGTTCAACGTCACTGACACACATATTATAAGGGGATTAATGCAAGTGGGACGACGGGGAGTTATTATTTATCGAGAACAACACATTACGATCGTTATTGAACGCTTGTGCGAAGCTAAGGGATTAACTATGATTAACAGTATTAGAGTGGAACCTAAGTTTTATTGGCTGAATAAAAGCTAGTCAGGTTACTTTATCTGAAAGGTGTAATGTCTGAATCGTGTATGGGCTTTGATAATTTCGAAGCTTTTATTTTCATTTAGATATAATAATGATGTTGAATTTGGAATGAACTCCCCTCCACGGTGTTTTCCGAGCGTTATGACATGTACTTCTTCAAACGAGGCTTGCGGAAAGTACTTTATGGTAGGCAGCGGCTTGGCTCTGCCCCTGGCATTGCTGACGTCCATGAGCGACGGTGACCACTTACCATCAGGTGGGCCGTATGCTCGTCTGCCTACAAAGGCAATAAAGAAATGTTTTAAACTTACATTAAATCATTATTTAACGGATTCTTACCACGAATTTCATGTTTACTGAGTTCCCGAGATTTCGGTACCCGATAGTTCCAAGCGCCATGATCACGGGTTAGACTGAAGATTGCGGGTAGGATGTTAGAGCAGACAAATCTGTCTGACCTTTTTCTAGTCCGTTTTTGGGTGTTACCACTGAAACTCGATGATTCGGCCTGATAATGTAATTTGTGTTATCGGCTGTTTTACCGAAAAACTTTGAGAAGGCATTATTTTTAATAAACTCAATACTGGATTTCATTCGTTTCATTGCCTGAAGCCATCACCCGTATTGAAGTTTATATATTTCACTATTTCAATCGCATCTTTGATCAGTTTCGGTATATAGTGGATCGGTATTAGTTTCGGTATCAGAAGATAATATTTGTGGTTTATAAAATTCCGGTATATGAATAATTATGAAATTAGGAAATACTGGAGTATGTGTCCACTAATGGCATATTTATGCGTATTGTGGTGAGAACCCGTTAAATAATGGTATTTATAAACTTGAATACACATCTCGCAAGTTATGCAATATGGAACACCTGTGTGTCTAATACTTTTTATGACTTTGTATAAAACGTAGTCCCGAGTTGAAGTATCTATATGTGAGGTATCTTTTCGTCAACATGGGAAGATTGTTTATTACATTTCGTCTTGGTCGTTAATCGGACACGTTCCGAAATTTATAATGGGTGTTATGTAGGGAGTGGCCCGACCGCGGCGGAGCCCTTCTGTTATCAACCTACCGCGTCGTGTACAGACCATTGTGACAATTCTGTCCCTTCATTGTGAGTCGCGTCCTTGCCTTCATTCAGACTTAAATAAAACATGGGATGGCTGATATTCAAACATTGTATTATATGTCCTTAGACGAACAGGTAAGATAGATCGTGTCAAATTTAAACAAAGGTGATTTTTGAACAAAGATTTGTATCGGGCCGGGTTTCTGAGTAGAACTACATTGGGGTTTTGCTTGTATTTTTTTTAACAGTTATCTCTGAACAGATATTTCTTTGTTTTGGTGAAGATTATTGTGTTGATTAATTTATTACGAATGTGCGTCGTTTTAACACATCTAAATATTAACAATTTAAAAATGTAGCATCTGCTCTTTTTAATTTATTGCCATTTATATTTAATGTTTTTCTATAAACCACTGACTTTTTTTGTTTACTGTAATAAATACATTATTATATATGATTACGCGACTGTGTAGACTATAGTAATTATCATGGACAAACACAAAAAATACAAACACTAAAAGAATAATAATGATAATTGAAAACTTGTATATTTACAAACGTACAGACAAACATGTAAAAATCTAAATATGATTTTTTTTTAATTGTTTACTAGATTAATACGGCCATTATATCTGTTTTGTGCTCGAACCCATACCGAATATTGTGTGAGAACTTCAAATAATCTCGATGGTCCATTTACAAAAAGCATCGGGTAATGTAGGAATGTTTCGACGAACACAAATATTGGCTTTAGAACTAGAAATGTCTTCAATTTTTCCACATAAACCGGAAGATCTTGCTGCAGAGCTCTCCGTTCACAATAAAACTGTGAGTGAAACTGGTTTTCTGTTGAGTGTTTATTCATAAAGTTAAATCTGGGCGCATTTTCATGGTTCCCTATCCAAATGTGTAGAAACGAGACCCTTATAATTAGGCGAGTTCCTCCGTCTGACAGAGCATTCTTACGTTATTATCATATGTTTTAAGATGATATCTAAAATTGCATAGCGTCGTTGTCAAAACAAAATCTGCTATGTACACTTTTGGAGATTTTTACTTTTTGAACTTTTCGTATACTTCGCAGCCCTATCTGCCGTATAAAAAAAACTGTTATGTGTCTATAGCTTCAATATTTATCTATAGCTTTCATTTGATATAGTTCTTAAAAATTCACCTTCATATAAAATTTTATACGAAAATGTTTTTACTCGTTAATTCAAAATAGAGTTTTTGCACATAGCATATTTTGGTTTGACAGCGACGATATGATGAAATTTTATATGAATCGCATAGACAACGATGTTTCGGAAAAATTAGGAATTGCAGTCTTTACAGGGTCTTATTTAAAGTCCCTTAATATTTAACGTAAACGAACAAATATTTATTTCGTTAATACAAGCAACTCAAATTACTTGCCGTCTCAATAAGTCGATATCTCGTGACTGTTGACGAAGACTAGTGGGTAAAGCTTCCCCGTGCCTCACGACAACGTAAGCCCCGCGCATGGTCATATTTTAAAATGGAACACATCACGTTCAACGTAAAATATTATTGAAGAAATTTTTTCGGTTGTGATTTTCTTTAATTATTGTTCTAGGAACTGTCAACACCTATCCCGAGAAAATAGATTCTGTTATAGATTCGTTCGTCATTCCTGATACGAGAGTATTATAAAACATATTTCGCGTTGCACGCAATGTAACACGATCAGAAATGAACTGACGTGAAGAGCTTAAGGTCTCGGAGTAGCCGGGGTGTCCGTCTTTGTCTTCTATTGCGGGTTCACAAAATATGAACTCCGGAAAACGATATTAATTATTTACGCCTCGCTTAGTACATTAATATTGCGTTCGTTTACTGTAAGATAGCAGTTGACTCCTTTTTTGGTTCAGAAGCGGTTTGTTACTTTTATTTTTTTAATGTTTAAATAGGTGGATGAATTCAGTGGGCCACTTAGCAGTAAGTACAACGGCTGTCCCACCCTTCAAACCGAAACGCCATACTGCTTCACGCAGAGGGCAGGCTCATAAGACACCCTACCACCACTTTTACCTACGCATATATGTAATGATATTGTGTATTTCAGAATTAATAAACAATATTAAAAATTAAACAAAATTGAACTCTCTTTTTACTTCATGACAGACTTCACTCCATGTCACTGAATGACATTGATAAAATCCTTTTTAAAAACTAAAGAGTTTTAAATAATAAAAGTTTTTCTTTATATAGGTATACATAAAATAGATAAAAGTGGTGGTAGGGTATAATATACATGTGTAAACAGTTTACACTGTGTATCCATATGTATCTAGTGTAGGTAAAAGTTGCGAGATGAAAAAAGTTGAGCGTTCAGAAACGAATTTACACAAGCTTACGGCATTAGGTAGCACTTTGATAAGTTCTTTAAATTATTTTTAAGTCAACTGTTAGCGTGATATGCGCTTTTAAAGTTATATGAGATACCTCTAAGTTTTCCACTACTAAGCGGAAAATTCTGAAAAAGAGTATCGAATTTCAAAGATCTTTTCAATTATTAGATATTTTCAATTTTACACTATATTACGTTACGAGAAATAACAATATGATACATTAAAAATGATTTTCTCACTGTATTTACTTTACCTTTTTATTCTAAACTTATTCTCGTATGCAAGTGGGAACACCTACGAGCACACGAGTAGGTCACGTCAGCGGGAGTCGACAGTATTGCTCGAGGGTCTGGCCACAAGCTGCGCGGTATCACGGGTTAGAATTCACGACGCGTAACTATGGCGAGTGCGACCCGACTAATGATCACCCTTTTGTTATTCCACTGTGTCGAGCTTAAAATATTAAATGTCGCTTTTCGGTGATCGTGATTGAAACGTTCTTTTCAAATTGAATAATTAAATGATGTTCTAAAACGAGTTAATGAAACAATAAAATTTTAGAGCAAACTCTTTAAAAGGGTTCGGGTGAATCGTGTGTAGTAAATTTAAATTTTAACTTCATGTAAATATCGAATAGAAGAAATGTGAGGTGCGTTTAGAAATGGATTACCCTGTTTTATAGATAATGACCGCGGAGAAAAACTTTTATACCACCCTGGATTATATCATATTCCATATCTATGACTGCCATGTTTTTATGATCTTTTAGGCCATTAAGTCGTGGACGACCGAAAGAGACAGTAATACTTGCTTATATTATATCTCGTATATCATTATACCCATTTGCGTGCTGTTTTAAGTTTGCTTTCAACGTTCTATGCGTTTGAAATAACATACACAATCTGTTTATGTAAAATGATTAAGGTCTACCGTAACGTCGCGCATCACACAAAAGCAACTGAATATATGTATTCCATTTTGTGTTTAGACACTTATCAAAAAAAAGAAGTTATCTTAATTTATATTCCTATGAGCAACAGATCAGGGATAAAATAAATAAATTAGTGTACATTGATTCATTAGTATGTACATACATAAAGACGTGTTAATTTCTTCGCTATCGCCTTCTTGAGTAATAAAACTCTTAGATAATAGAAATTAATGAAAACCACAAAAGTGTACATAGAATATCTTTCCGTACCCATTAGTATCTAATTATATTAATCTCTATATCACTAATAGCAGACTGGGTTGCACTCTAATCTTTGTTTGCAATCGCTGGTCGCTTGGAATTGCATCGTTTTTCTCGTTTCACGCTTTGCTGTTCAAATTCTGTGTTACCGCATTCATTCTGTGTTGCTGGTCTGATCCTTGCTATTTATTACTATTGTTGTCTGTTTGTTTATTAGTGCTAGTTTTTGTCAAAAGATGACCGTCATCACTCGATGCAGTTCTAACAATTTAAAGTTATTTAAGTTTATAAGTGCGTTAACAGCGTTCGATAAAATGAGAATAAAGGTACAATTCAAATTCAAATGCATTTATTACAATTTGAATATCATCAAAACACAAAATATACTCCATAATCGAGTCCAAGGAGAGTCACAGTGCTGAGGAAAGCCGATGAAACAAACTCAGCGTGGATGTCCTTTTCTTTATATTTATGTTCTTTTGCAAGCACAACAGTATTGTGAATTGAAAATTTCAATAGAAAAATGACATAAACATAAAATAAAATACACTGCAAAAGCTGAAGAAGCCAAGAACTAGTGTCTCACTCCGACACAGTGAGTGCCACGTAGTCATCGATATATTACCACTCGATGCATGTAGTAAACAGTATTTTACTTTGTAATACGTTCTACTGTACAAACATTCTTTGACAGATTTCTTTAATCTACGAACAAGTAGCGATTTAACATTTTGTAGAAAGATGTATGGCATTATCAATCATCTGAATAGCGCTATGGTTTTGTTACGTGTATGAATATGAAAATGCATTTCCAAGCAACTACATAAATACTTAGGATCACTCAGACGATATCGCAGACACAGCTATCCAAAATACTAATCCCCCAGTTCTACTTGAACGGTATCTAAATTCAATGAGTGATACCATTTATATGGAAAGAATATTCATTCTGATTCTAATCTACTTCCCACGGCTTATCGCATTCTATGGAGGAATATGGTAATTAAAATAGTTATACACGAAGACTATGCAACACTAATGATTTCTTTAAAAACGCAATATTTGGAATGTTAACTAATGGGCCTAAATACAAATTCGTCGGGCAATCAGTGGCCAATGGAGATATTTTAAGAAACAACAGGAACGGACCTCATTCTCTTGATGATGATGTATTTTTCATTTATAAATATTACATTTTCTTAACCTAAAATATAATTAAAACTAAATTTACGGTTTAGTTTCTCGTTTTTCTTTAATTATAAAACTTTGATTATCCGTAAAAGTACTTCAATTATGGCTCGCGAAAATTGAAGAAAATACTAACCTAAAATATTTAACTGCATCGCAAATTAGCAACAATGATCGATCTGTGGTTTAGTGCTTTAAATCAAAAACTGAATTTGTATTTAATGATCATTCGAAGATCTAGTACGTAAGCCGAAGGAACCCACGACTCAACTGGTGAAAAACCTTTACGGAAATCCATATATAAACACAAAACAAATGAGTTTCAATTTATTACGAACAGAGACAAGCTCTGTCGTTCACGTGTAGTCGGATTGTCAATGAGGTTGAAGCATGAATCGTAATGAAATAACTGGGAATAACTTTATGATTGACTCTGTCAAGAAATTGGAAAATTGTATTGAAGTGTACGAAATCTATATATTAATACGTGAAGCAAAAACTTTGTACCCCTTTTTACTCCTTTTTACGCAAATTGCGTGGACTGAGGAGTATGAAATTTTCCCACACTTAAAGAGAATATAGAGAAGTAGTACAGTATGCTAATATTTAAAAAAAAAAATGCATTAATAATACATTAATTCAATAAAACACATTACACACATTACAATGTATTTGACACACAACATGTGTATAAATACCCTTTATTTACTGTCAAACTTTTGTCATTGCATTAAAGTCTGTGGTCAAAATGAGAATACCTAGATTAATATTGTTTATTTTCATTAATATTTGTCTATAGTGTAGTTTTGGTGAAGTCTGTCATTATAGAAGTATGATAGTCTTTGACAATAGAACCTTAATAATGTCCAAAGTCATGTATAATTTCAAATAATTATAGTCGAATTTCGACTACAGAGGGACCACTAATAATGATAAATGTTTATTATTTAGGTTAGATATTCTTTAAATTATTAACCGTGCTTATTAGTCTGATCATCACAATTAAAATTTGCGTAAGAATATATTTTTAAATAATATATTTGAATTTTTCATAGATGAAATAATAAGAATTCATTTATTTAGTAAGGTTTAGACGCTTATCCAACAACTGGTATCTTTTTGTCGTGAAGATGAAGCAATAAAAAACTATCAGACCTCAAAATACTGTTAGTTGTCTACATGCAAAAGAACCTAAACATCATTGAATAGCTTATAAATTACTTGACGGTAGTTAAGACAATATTCAGATATCGACTATTAAGACCTTAATCGTACGTGGTTACGAAAATCTAACACGGCATTTTCATTCCACTTTATTCTTTTTTACTGATATTTTTGTGTGTAAGAAAGTTGTAAAAGGCATTTAATTGATTTGTTATAATTTATCTGTTATAAAAAGATATATTTACAAGTACCCACGTTGAAATAATACCGCAAAAGAACACTTATAACTCTTCGTTACTTTTCAAACCAAAGTAGGTACATAGTTTCGTGCTCCAAAATCATGTTACAACACGGATATCATGTGACATGTTTATTGAATGTCGAAATAATATCGTCCAGCGGTTTCAAAAAAAGCCACATCCGGCCAAGTAAACTCAGGGAGTTTGTTTTTTTAATTATTATTTTGTATTGCTTTTTAATCGCCAAAACTAATATTTTTTAAATAGTAAACAGGAATTAAGACTTCACGAGCCTCCAATGTAAAACGAAGTACCTAACTAAACAATTCTCAGAGTTTCACGAGGGAGACCGTGGATTCTGCGTGTTAACTGGTTTGCTTTGGTTTTTTTTCAATTGCGTTTTATTGAATAAAAGTTACTAATATAAAATCTGATATTACGATCTTGTTTTATTTAATTTTTACATAGACTAAGAAATATACCTAACTTTAAATCAGAATCATGCTTACTATATTTAAAAGATAAACCCGTAGAGGTGCTACAAGTTCCAATCCGTGGAAGATCTTTTGTTGTTTTTTGCCAGTATAAGCAGGCGATAATGAATCGCACCTGGTGGTGAGTGAATACTGTCACTCATGGACTGCCAGCCGTGTTAGGAGCACAGCCAAACTCTTGAAGTCGTCGTGGCCTAAGGGATAAGACGTCCGGTGCATTCGTATCCAGCGATGCACCGGTGTACGAATCCCGCGGGGGGTACCAATTTTTTTAAAGAAATACGTACTTAACATATGTTCACGATTCACTTCCACGGTGAAGGAAAAATATCGTGTAATTAAAATGAAACTCGCAAAATTATAATTTGCGTAATTACTGGTGGTAGGACGTCTTGTGAGTCCGCACGGGTAGGTACCACCACCCCGCCCATCTCGGCCGTGAAGCAGCAATGCCTATCGGTTTGAAGGGTGGGGCAGCCGTTGTACTGTTACAAGTGAGACCTTATAACTCATGCTCAAGGTGGAAGGCGGCATTCACGTTGTAGATGTCTACAGGCTCCGATAACCATTCAACAGCAGGTGGGCCGTGACCTCGTTCACCAAGCTAAGCAATAAAAAGAAAAAAACCCAACCTACTGCATTTTCCTTATCATTTCACCCCCTAAATTTCCCCTACTTTCACCTTAAAGTACTATCCGTATATACTGTATATATGACGGCAGGAAGTCATACGGCTTAAGAATATGAATGATAACAATGTAATTTTATAATTTGAAAACGTGAGATAGATGTAAAGAAATTGATTGTTGTAAGACTGTTTTTGTATTAAATACAACAATTGGTTAGTGTACGTTTCATCCGCACTCAAGCCGCCGCACGGTTCACATAATATCGTCGGCATCACAAAGTACTCTATCGTTCAGATCTAAGAAAACAGCGTGCTATAATTTAGAATAATCTCGTTGGAAACTCAACATCTGAATTTTATCTTACGTTCTGCGACGTCAACGACGATTGTGACGTCATTTAAAATACCGAAACGACCGAAAGCACCACGCCGAATTTATTTTTGTTTCGTGCAATATTCTTGTGAATTTGAGCATTTCGATGAGTTAAAAAAAATACATTACTTTACAAACATCGAGGCGAACGAATAACATTCAGATGTATGAAAAACTATATTGTTTATTTGATAATTCCGTTACCAATATTTAGAAATTGGACAGCTATAGTTACACACGCCCACGATTCATAAAAGCGACTATCTTTTTGTTGGGCATTACATTGGGTAGGTTTAAACATGCATATGGGTGGTTGAATAAAAAAATGAATATTCAAAACACTAAAATAAAACAGCAGATCTGCATCCCAGCATTAACTGTAGTCTATTATATAACTCGAATCAGCTTTTATTACTGTAGTAGTACTGCGCTTTACTACTTCAGTATATTGTGGAAATATATTCGCACATGCCAAGCTCAGACGCCACGCCCCGCTGACCCAGTCCTGGTAGGTACTTGGTCACTTGCCTCAATTTAATACGAATTGTTAATGTATGTAATAGCGTAAATTATCCGTTGCTGTATATTCTTTTTAGTAGGCTTTCCACTGCAAAAACTTAAGCAAAAAAAGTTGAGTTTTCGATTTATTTATGCCTTTACGGCTTTGAAAACGATTTTATTGAATATAGCGACCTGCTCCGGCTCCGCTCGGGTCTTTAACAAAAATTTCAACGACGTTGTTTTATTTTTTTAAATAAAAGACTTATTGCGGCATAACTATAATAGTTAAACATCTGCTGTCGCGACATTTTTTATAAATAATAATGTGTTCTACAAATTTATTCTATCATCAATAGTTTTCGCAGGGCACACGATGTAAAGAATATTTTAGGTATTGTTTTTACACCTTGGGTTATATTATTGGAGTTTTAGTAAGGATCCCTATTTTTTTTTCAAAAAAGATTATAGCCTATGTCACTCGGGAATAGTGTAGCTTCCAAACAGTGAAAGAATTTTTCAAACTGGGTCAGTAGTTTCGGAGTCTATTCAATACAAACAAACAAACAAATCTTTCCTCTTTATAATATTATTACTAGCGACCCGCCCTCGCTTCGCTTCGGAAACATTAAAACAAACATGAAACAAAAAAAAAAAAAAAAAGTAGCCTATGTTCATCAGGGACAATGTCGGCTTCTAATGGAAAAAGAATTTTTCAAATCGGTCCGCTAGTTTCGGAGCCTATTCGAAACAAACAAACAAACAAATCTTTCCTCTTTATAATATTAAGTATAGATTAGTATAGAAGTATAGATGTTTTTAACGTTGTTGCGTTACGTTTTAGTCTGCAATTTTACTACAAAATATAAATTCTGTTGGTGCAACTTAGTTAAGTGCTAGACAGAAATTGAAATGGCACGTACCTACTCATGAATGCATAGTGACCGATTTTGTCGGTTAGATTAGATTAAACGTAAAAGACAGTAACAAACATAATACCGAAACCAGAACTGCATTGCACTCACGTTACTAATGGAGCACTTTCTGCGAGCTATGTATTCATTTCGACGAGTTTAAAGGTTTTTCTTTTTAATACGCTTTTATTAGCTTCAGACGTATGTATGTTAGTCATTGATTTAAAAACCCTATATCAATGATGTTAGTATGTAACGGAATCTTTGAACATGATTTTGACCCCCTTCAAAACGTCGGATTAACTCGAAATTTGGTATATGTACTTATTAAAGACCGATGACAATTCAATATTTTAAAAAATAATCAAAAATTGAAATTCAACCAAAAAATGAAATATAAATAATAGTTTAAAAAAAACTAACAAAATACGTTTTTATAGAAAATCCAATAAAAAATAGAAAATAAATTTTAATAAATTTGAATTAAAAATAGGTAGTGTAAGAAAAAAAATTTTTATTGTAAAAAAAAGCGTGGGGTGCATGGTATCAGTAGTTACAAATATTTTATAAACAGATATGAGTAGAAGGGTTATTTTGATCCTGAAAGCACCCCACGCTTTTTAATCATAAAATTATAATCTTAAAACCATTTTTTAATTCAAAGCATAAGATTTTATTATTGCAAGCTTTGAAAAACAATTGACTTTGAAGTCTAGTTTTCCGTTTCGAGACGCAAAGGATTTATTGCCGACACGACTTGCCGCTGTTCTTAAGTTTTTTTTTTTCGCTATGCTTCCCTTCTTTTACCTGTAAGAACTACATTATTTTACCACGCTGAATAAATTTTCTTACAGTTATATTGTCTATAATGTACATAGTGGTTCCCTTTGCTCGATTTGGCACGGAAAAACAATTTAATGTATTATTATTACTCGTTATTCCTCAATTTTCTAGACACTATACATTATGTGCGAAAATATAATATAATAATAATAAAACATAATAAATAAGCTTTTGTAACTAAGGCCAGTCGGCATTTGACCTCGGTATTTGATACCCCAGGCCACACAATGAAGTCTTATAATACCCGACTTAGGAATTACATATGTTTAAACAAAAATCATTGTAGCGCAATTGCCAAGACGCATATCAAAACAATTAACCTTAATTTTTTTATTTACAACTCCAAAAATAGTACAATGTAATAGCCTAATTTTATGTTTTTTATATAACGGAAAGTTGGAACATCCGTTTTCGTAAAACATGACGCTCTCAAACATGTCTGGGTGAAATACGTCGAGTGTTAACAACTCATGCTATTTGTAAGCGACGAGTGTTTACAGAAGAGTCCATGTGGCATCTCTAATGAGCAGGGGATCGGTGAAAGTGCTCGTGTGGGACGAAAACCGCAGAAGCCGCAACGGAGCTTCACAATTGTTTTGTGTGCACTATTATCACTCAGCGTGTTGCTTCTCCACCAGCCTCTTGTTATTCTACACTACACGAGACATGTATCTCCACGCCTGAAACAACATTTCCGGATAAACAAAAGCGCTAAATTGAAAAATAACTTTTAGGATTTAGAGTACAAATTACACATTAAAAATTTTCTCATTTGATTGACAAATGATGATAATCAATTGGCTATTTAGTCTGAACGACATGTGCATTGTCAGCTCGATTACATCGTCTATTGACGAAACACGACCACCGCTATTGATGCAGATATCGCGATAACGTTGTTTCGAACACGTCTGAGATCTACAAAGTCAATTAATCAAATGATTTTCTCTTTGTTAATGAAATGAAAGACCTCATGAGGTGTTTGCATAATTAAAATGGACATAAAGAGACGAATGTCGTGTCGGTGATAAGTCGTCTTGGACAGTCGATGGATCGAAACCTGTCAAGCGTGGTTCGATGCCCGGCAGCCGAGGCAGTACTTGTCGCGGCTACCAAGCTCGCCCGAACATTTTTCTCGGCTCTCCCATGAGCGTACCAATGGCGCTCGGCTTTTTATAACCTTGACATTTTTAAAATGATACTCGAATTTAGCAACGGCCAAATAAGCAAGTGGCGGTTGTGCCTTAGACGGTTACATGTAACTTGTTTAATGTAATTATTATTAAACTTGCTGTTCTGCTACAATGAAATTGATGTAACAGGCTATTACAACGAAGTGTGATTGCTACGCCTTATTCACATAGATATTTTTCATCTTCTCACAAATGGTACATCTATTAAGCTTAAATTTTATTTTTACTGAGCTATGAGTTAGTTTGATATTTCCACTAAAAAAAAGGTTAGCTACATTTAATTTTATAGTGATTGGGCTAATTACGATCTGTAACATTTTAGAAAGTAATAAATATACCTGAAACAAAATATGTAATAGTTATTGAAACAGGAAAAGGACTCTAAAAAAGGCTGATCGAAGTCGGGTTAAGTGGTTACCGGAACCCATAGACAACTACAACGTAAATGCCGCCACTCACTTTGAGACGGGAGTTCTAAACAGTACAACGGCTGCCCTACCCTTCAAACCGAAACGCATTACTGCTTCACGGCAGGAATAGGCAGGGCGGTGGTACGTACCCGTGCGGACTCACAAGACGTCCTACCACCAGTAATTATTATGCTGTATTCTTATTAGTATTATTCTTACTAGTATACAATAATTATTATATTTTTTACGGGTTTGATTTTTATTCCACGATGTTATTCCTTCACCGTCAGAGTCACTCGTGAACATTTGCTAAATATCTATTTCAATAGAAAAATTGGTACACGTTTGCGGGATTTGAACACCGTTGCATCGTTTGATGCGAATGCACCGGATGTCTTATCCTTTAGGCCACGACAACTTCAAAATTTTATAAATGTACGGTATTTTTTTTCGAAATGATTATAAAGAATAATTATTTACTTTTACTCACAAGCGATCCAATTTAGTATAGATTGGGAAAGCTTTTACGTTTAAATTTCGCGTTCGTGAATAATTCAGTTATCGCTTAGAATTTCCGACCGAATTGGTACCTGGTCGGAGACCATCAAAACTCTGAGATTCAGGGTTTTAAAAAGTTTAAATTCGTAAAAGAGTTTTAATAAGGCACACAATTCACGAAACAAGCTGAGAGAATACAATTTCATTGTGGCAGCTTAATAATATCGCTCAGCAAAAAGGGGGGTAGCGTCGTAGTACCGGTGTTTACGTAGCTCCGGACTCGGCGTTGTTTGCTCTCAATAATCTGGAGTAAACACTACGGCCGAGCTATTCTTCATCTTCTACTCTCAAACACACGAACTTTGAATCGGATCCTTACTTAGATATTAATATTTACCTTCTCAACCCTCGTGTAGCGCGTATACAATTTCAGTTTAGTCGCCAATGTCGGCAACACTGAACAAAATACAGGTAGTTTTCCAATTACAGCACAAGAGCGCATTATGCGGCATAATGCTAAAACTACCTGTATTAGTTTTCCAATTACAGAGCATAATGCGACTCAGTGACGCACAATGCCGAATTATGCTGAAGCTTAGTTGAGCATTATGCCGCATAATGCGCTCTTGTGCTGTAATTGGAAAACTACCACAGTTTGTTAATACATTATTTAGTTCAAATGTCACGCAAGCGTACGAAAAGTTTTTATTAACATAGCACGGGCATAGTTGTCGTTTTGTTAAAAAGAAAAAACTAACAAATTATATGTAAACCTTCCTCGCTTATTATTCTTTCTATTAGTGAAAATCTTATCAGAATCGCTTGTACGGATTAGGAGAAATAGGAAGCGCAGAAACAGAGAGAATCAGACAGGGACTGTTTATGATATATGTATATATAATAGGAAGCTGTGACATGACTGCTAATGAATATGAATGAATAAATCGTAACTGTAACGACGAATTATTTTTCTTTTGAAGATAATGAAAATTTCTTTTGAATATCATAACTTATCAGTNTTATCAGAATCGCTTGTACGGATTAGGAGAAATAGGAAGCGCAGAAACAGAGAGAATCAGACAGGGACTGTTTATGATATATGTATATATAATAGGAAGCTGTGACATGACTGCTAATGAATATGAATGAATAAATCGTAACTGTAACGACGAATTATTTTTCTTTTGAAGATAATGAAAATTTCTTTTGAATATCATAACTTATCAGTATAAACTTTCATTGGACAATCAATAGGAGTTCTAAAGTTGGTACATTATTAGTCTTGAACTCACATAATTTCTGAGCTTATGCACATAATATTAAAGAAACTTTCGCTTTGAATAATTATACTTAGCATTAATTCAGTAAAGGCAGATGGCTCGCGTTGTAGATGCCCGACTTTTATACAGTTTAATTTACATTTGATGTTGGTCTCTGGGTTCTGGCGACAGAATTTTCACTTAATAATTCAAGATTAGAAATCCCTGCGTAAATAACAGGAAATATTTAGATAGATATTAATAAGTTATATTATTAATAAGTCGGACAGAAATCTGGACTGCTTGGCAACAAATCATTATCATTTCAAATTTTTTTATTTGCGCAAAATGATTAGTTTCTTTATAGCGGTAGCTATCGTATCCGAGGGAAGAGATCCGACAAAAACTTGAATTGTGCTAACGACATTTTCAAGATAATCTTGCATATACACAAGTTTCGAAGGACAACAGTCGGTCTACCGAGCAAAAACACCCGCTCGGTATAAGATCTTCCCTTTGTCGTACCTTATATGAGTTAATAGCGCGAATCCATACATACCTCTGATGGGTCTGCTCTGTAAACTACACACATGTCTTTATTATAATGTATATTTAATAATTAAATTTATATGAAGGACAAAAATAGTTAGCTAAGGTGATTGTACCGCTGACATACATACCTAGATTTCCAACAATGCAAACTCCCAGGCGTCTTTTGAAATTACCGTGCGTGCTTATATTGTATTGTAATTTTTTAGGTCCAAGTATTAAGCATGGTTCGCGTGTATGGATTTCATTTCTCGTGCTGTTTGCGTTTACTTTTAGATTAGCTTCATTATTAAGTTTCCTTATGAGTTCGTTAATTAAGCGTGGCACTGAGATTTTTTTTAAGACGAAACAATTGTTGTCCTATATTTTTATTAATGTTTCTTAAGACTTTTGAGACAGAACAAGCGTACGGTCCACCTAAAGTTGAGCGGTTACCATCCCTAATGCTAGTCAGCAATACCAAAAGTACAGCTAAGCTGTGGAATATCGTTGAGGACTCTACTTAAGCCTCGTTTGTAGCAGAACCTCTTATAGCGCATAATAGCTTTAAATCTTACTTATATTCAAATAGGTTATGTCGTTATCCGCCATTTATAGCTTATTAAAACGTTGTTACTATTCAACACGCTCTGACCATTCCTGGGTGTTTTGTCTGCTTTAAGTGTATCTTTGTCTTTGATGTCAGATTTGGGTACAAGCCCGTCTGATGGAGTGTGATCACCATCACTCACAGTCAAGTCGATTGTGATGAGAATGAGCGTCGGTGAGGTCCGATAACGTCAATCATCATCTCAAACAGTTCCCCAGGTACCAATAATACCCCTATAGAATATACCATAGAAAACAGAGGAATCCAAAGTGTTTGTAAACCCTAAGATCCTATATGATCCGTGATTGACTGAGAATAAAAATAACAACTTAAATGTCATCGTCTCATGATATGCACCTGTTTAATCTGTTGAATCCATTGCCGGTTCCAAAAAAGACGCGCCGACTACAATCGAAAAAAACTAAGAGTACATTTTATTATTTTGTAATCTCAAGCTTCATTTTACAGTATTGCATTTATTAAAATAATGATGACTTTTATAATTATTCCTACTTATTTATGACTATAAAAAACTTTTTTTGTACCTAGAACAGAAAAACGAAGTTAGTGGGAGCAACAATAATCCGACTACAGTCGAAACAAACTAAGAGTAAATTTTATTAGTTTGTAATCTCAAGCTATATTTTACAGTAAAGACGAACTATTGCATTTATTAAAATAATGATAATTTTTATAATTATTCGTATTTATAGCTACATATATAAAACTTTTTTTGTACCTAGAACAGAAGAATAAAGTTAGTGGGACTAACAATAATTTCACCAAGTCACTTCATGGCCTCAGGCGAGTGAGTGCATCGCGTGATCGCATGAGACGCCGCGAAGGCTAATTCTGATACAGCCTTCAAACATTCATTCCGAAAAACAAAGAGGAATTAAATTGCATTTCTTTCTCGTTTACTTAATTTCTCAATATCACGAATATTTACGTAAAAACTTTCGATGCAAACAGATATTTTAATTTGCTTGTACGGAATACTTGAACTATTAAATACAATATCTGTATATGTATTTATGTATATACATAAAGTGTGATTGAAGCACATATGCAATATAATATGACGGAACATTTTTTCCTTCAAAATTTATTAAAACAATTAGCAACATCGACAGCATTCAATCAGTAAACCACAGTCGTTTTTTTTTTAATGACGAAGCGATAAGCATTCGCGGAGTAAGGGTGCAATAGCTGTTGTTCGACCTCATGTCTCAACGTGAGATATCATATTGTGATGCATAAGGTATCTGCTAATAACTAGTTATTAATGACTGATTAGTTAGATCATCGGCACATCAACGGCCATCTGACATGACTTATCTGAATGAAAAATTAATTGTTTTATTAACACCTAAATTAATGAGAGAACTAACAACCTTTTACTGGTGGTAGGGCATTTTGTGAGTCCGCACGGGTAGGTATCACCAACCTCCATATTTCCCTAGAAAGAAGCAATGTGCTTCGGTTTGAAGACTGAATCAGCCGCTGTATTTTAAAACTGAGACCTGGAGCTCATCTCTCGAGGTGGATGGCGACATTTATGTTGTTGGTTTCTATGGGCTCCGGTAACCACTTAAAACTAGTTGGGCCGTGAGCTCGTTTTCCCATTTAAGCAATAAAAATGCAGGCTTACAATACAATTTCACCACTAAATGATAGCTGGCGAACGCTGTAAGCTGTAAGCTTTTATGATCCTCAGAAAAGGCTGCTGCTCATTCTCTGGTGAATCCTCTAGTCGCATTTACGACACCCACGGGAATAAATGAAGTCGTAATATCCTAGGCACAGACAGTAATAACGGTGTTTTACTAGACACTAAAGCATACTTCCTACCGTAACTGTAGGTGCTGGAATGTGATTTCCAGATAGTTACTATGGCAACCATTCATGTAATAGCTATACTAAATAACAAATTCACCTACCTATCTGCCAACATAGTCATTGAAGCAGAAATGAAAGCTCTAAATTAATAAAATTGTATGTAGTAAGTGAATTGAGAAATAACAACTCTAAGCTATTGACCCACTTACCTTGCGTTTCCGTCGTACTGGCAATTCCACATTCTACGTCACCGGTCCAAGGATACAAAATATTACTTACCGCACCCGAGGGGGCAATAATAAAAGATAGGAACCCGGGAAACTCGCATAGAGTTCCGCTTTCACAAGATAATCTCAAAACGTTTCATTCAATTAATTCGAATTATGTATAAGTCGAAATATTTATAACAATTGATGTCACACATTTCGAAATTTTATTTCAGTGGTAGCATTACAAAAATAATGTTAGTAAATAATGCAAAAGACCGAAAAGAATGGAGCGCATATGAAGAGGCCTACATACGCTCAGTATTGGGTGTACACAGGTTGAAGAAGAGAGAGAAAAGAGTAAAATAACTTGCTATATTTAGTAAATGGAAAGGGAAATAGGTTTCGCTAATTTAGGATAGATTTTTTTATGTATTGTAGTCTACGGGACTTCACGACCCAAACCTGCTGAGCAGAGAGATTTTCTGCCCATACAGATAAATAAAGTAAATGTGCAAGATTGTTTGCCAAGGCTCAAATGTCTGGTTCTTAATGACGCCTTCTCTCGTATTCGTGTACTGATTTGTCCCAAAACGCGTTGGACGTTACTTTTTTTTACATACTCTATAATAATCGTTAAAGAGAAATGTTCCGCCTTTGGCCCGGACCAGGAATCTATGATATCGCAGCAAGCACTTTTTTATCCTGCCCTCTCAGTTTGACTCTAAATCTATACTAATATATAAATCTACAGTGGTTTTTACGGATCTTCCGTTATAACTACTGAACCATACATCCGATTGACTTGAAACTTGGTATCCATGTAGAAAATACATGTACTTAATGGATAGGCTAATATTTATATGAGTGTTGGACTCCGTAATAATAATGACAATAAATAATAATGTTAACTTTAAATGCCCAGCGAAGCGGGCGAGTATGGCTAGTTGTTCATAAAAATGAGGCTAAATCATAAACATTCGAGCGAAATTGATTTAAAAGCTCAAACTTCTTTGTAGTATTTTTAATGCAAATTTCAATGTTTGTAGGACTTAATACTTCAGATGAAGATTCAACTTATGTTGATTGCATTGTAACATGTTGCTCCATATAATAGGGTATATCCAGATGAGATGTAAATAAGAGGTCTTACCTCTTTCTTTCTTATCAACAAAATTCGAAGTGATATTATTTTATTTGAACGAGTCTAGAGGTTTCTGCGTTATTGTTTTTGCGACAGTAGCTGGATATTCCATTACCTCGCATGAATTGAATTTGAATACGTTTCCCATTTGACCGTAGTTACGTCTTAAGTATTAATGGGTTTCGTGGTAGTTTCGCACATGTTTAAATTTTTAGAGGTAAAATTTACATATTCAGTAGCCGGGAGGCAGCCGCGAATCTGGCGCGAACCCAGTTTAGGTCACGCAAATAGGTTAATAGCCACGAAAAACGAGAAGTTTAATCAATGAAATATATAGGCTACTTACTCCTTTAATGACTCTCGAAAGGAAGACATAGCCTTTTAATTCATTCCAAAAAANGTTTCGCACATGTTTAAATTTTTAGAGGTAAAATTTACATATTCAGTAGCCGGGAGGCAGCCGCGAATCTGGCGCGAACCCAGTTTAGGTCACGCAAATAGGTTAATAGCCACGAAAAACGAGAAGTTTAATCAATGAAATATATAGGCTACTTACTCCTTTAATGACTCTCGAAAGGAAGACATAGCCTTTTAATTCATTCCAAAAAAGATTTGCTCTAACGTATTTCTTTCGTCGATTAATAAATGAAGAAACGTAATTAAGTAATGTTGAAATAGAACAGAAAATAATATTATTCAATATCTTGTTGATTCGCTTGTGAATCCCGGACCGTATCTTGTGCGGCCATCTTAATCGATGTTATGTATGTATATTATTTATTGCTTATATATATGGGTGGACGAGCTCACAGCCCACCTGGTGTTAAGTGGTTACTGGAGCCCATAGACATCTACACCGTAAATGCGCCACCCACCTTGAGGTATAAGTTCTAAGGTCTCAGTATAGTTACAACGTCTGCCCTACCCTTCAAACCCTGTGCGGATTCACAAGAGGTCATACCACCAAAAAAAAATGCACACGTAAAACACATACATTTTTAAAAACAAATCGAATGCGATCTGTGTTGTGTTTATAGGACTATATAGTTGCATTTACAAGGGACTCATGTTAAACTATAAACAAACCTATCATTCGTGCTAGCTACATTTTTTTAAACATTCCCCTAAGACCCTTCCTATAACCCTAACAAACGTGAAAGTTTATCAAATTACCTTCGCATTAATAAAATCAGTATGGACGCTAGAAACATTCCCTGTACAATTTCAATTCAATCGGATAAATCAACTAATATTTAAATTAAAAACATTCAAATAATATAATAATAGACTTATTGTAAATTTCGTTTAAAACTGCCAAACAAAAATTAATATATATTAAAATATATATTAAAACATTACCATCTGTTTCCGGTTAAATTACAGATTAGTTTCAATATTTCCTAACATACTCAGCGAGTAGATTATGACAAATCAGTATCCAGTGTCGGAAAGAGAACGAGGTTAGATAACTTGAGTTTTTCGTACATGCTACTTACTACACTTACTGTATGCAACGGTTACAAAACGAGCATTCCGCCTAGTCATTAGTCTCGTGTACAGTTATCAATGTCGTAACGTCTCTATAACGTTTACAGTTCAATGAGTTGACACAAGAAATGAGAAATATCGATAATCGACTTTCTAAATGAAATTTATTTCGAATCAATTAATTTTAATCTGTTTAATAAATACGTAAATTTAATTTAAAACATTAAAACACACACGCTCACAATGAACCGAGTCATTGGATGATAATTTGTGGTTTATTTAAATAGTCAAGCTCGTTAAAATGTTGAAACAAAGCAGACGGGGAACTAATTTTCCGAGCCAGTGAGGAGTTTCGATTCTAAAACACTGATAGGCTTTGAATTTTTAACGGGTATAAATAAACAAACGTAAACTCCACATACAAATACATACCCCAGAATGTAGGTCTAGCAACTAACTCGTGTTTAAATGTTTTCTTTTCTTTCGTCGATATAACAATAACATATTTCATATACGAAGGTACGCAATGATGAAAACAATGAGGATTAAAATGTACATTCAAACATTGTGATTGTTGTTAAAACTCGATTTACGTCTTAATCTCTATCAGCTAAGGGGCTGATAGATTATCATAGTCATCATCAACTTGAGAGATGTAACGTTTATGCGTCGAAAATATACAATGAAAATAATAAATGCGAAATCAAACCTAACCTCGCTACGTGTGAAATGAAACATAAAAGTTTAGAAATGATTTTTATAGAAAATTTGGACGATAGTTAGCACAGTATTCAATTGTCGACGAATAAATACATTTAATGTCGTCCGTGACCACGAAAACTGTACTGAAGCGTCGGAAATAATATAAAGACAATAATAAATCCGCGATTAAACCGTAAAAGTTGTTTTAATTATGTCTATGGCTACCAAAAATCGATAAAAATACTATGATATAGAAACCGTAAAATGAGCTTTCTTAAGTATACGATTCTCGAAAATCGACTTATTCCCCGTTAGCGATTTCACATGTATAATTTAGATTCATCAGCTCTGAGAAATAACTCGTAACTAAATTATCAAAACTAATTTAGAATCGAAATTTAATTTAAAAAGCATTGTGTATGCTATAACACAACTAACAAGCGCATTTGGCGGTACACTATCTAACTGCAGCATCTAACTATTAGCATTCCGTTGTATAATTCCGAGTTAAGTATAACATCAGTAACTACGTTAATGAATTCAAGCAAAGCAACTAGCGTCTGCAATCAACAATGTTTATCTCAGTAAACCAAACGGATGTCGCACAACATCCCGTGTGCACGATACAAAATATATATATAACTTTTATTAAATCGTCCCTGAAGAGTTATGGAGGCTGGACAGAAACAGGTCCACGGGATACAGTTATTTTATCGCATAAACCCCGCAAGAATACGATTGCCGTGTTATTTTTACGTAAATAAATGTTTCGGTCGATGACTTCGATGATAGATCGCGTTCTATGTTGAATCCTGTTTTATTATTTGGTCGAAACTGGTAATTCGATTCGATTAGAATTACATTATTTATTGGTTTATATTAGCGTCTTAACGGGTATATAAGATGTTATTAAGTTTTTTACTTATTTAATTTTTAAAAAATAAAGAAAGACAAAATGTTTTGACAAAAAACAAGTTGCATATTAATAGCAAAATTATTCAAAATAAAAAAAAACCTTCCATGCTTTTTTTTTATTTTAACATAGATTGAAGAACGAGCACATAAGCGACCTGGTGTTTAATGATTACAGAGGCCCATAGACATCACACATAATCACAACGAGATTGCCGCTACCGCAATTGAACTACATATTTGGAAATAATAATCACCGAACATGGCAACATATGTATATCATAATTTGAAACCTCAGAAACAATGTCTATTATACGTATTTAACAATAACGAAAACGTTAATGAGGCAATAATATCAACTAGATCTAAAGAAACCGCGGTGGCGAACCACCGGTACCATTACGTAAAATTGCGATCATGTGGCACACGCTTCACTTTGGTACGATATTAGGTAGGTAGAAGTTCTGATTAAACCGTAAAAGAGATTGGTTCCTCGGCAGAGTGCTTTATCGTTGACGTTATGTCGGCAATTTGGTATCGTCTCACCCCCAACGTCTCTTGTAGGGATTTCACCCGAACGACCTACTAAGGAAATGGTATGAAAAATATTAGTTCATCCACAAAAAAGTGTATTTGAAATTTAACTTTATTTTCAGATAATAATAAAAAAGGGTTTAATAATTGCGATATGTACAATAAAATATTAACTTTTTTTTGTATGTATCGAATAATTGTTGCACGTGCTTTCTTGACACGACGCCTTAAATTTCTAACGGTAACTTGACAGTAGATTATGTCAATTTATGTTAATCATTATTCATGACATTGTTAGACAAGCTAATAAGTTACTTTCGTCCATTTAGTCCTCCCAATTATGTCTTGGTGAGAAGCTCTAAGAGGTAGCATGATTTGGTCAAATACCTATTGGAATAAGCCATTGATAGATTGCAACTTAATTTGTACAAGTAAGGTACGGCTTTAATATGCGCAAATGTATTTATAATAACCATCCTCAAAACCAAGGAATTTATCAAAGCGAGTACGTGTTGAATAGGGACAAATCTGTAACACAAGATTGAAGTCCGGAACAAGATTAAGCTGACGATTTTTGCTAAAATTTTAATCGTTTTTTTGCTTAATCGGGTGGACGAGTTCATGGTCCACCTGGTGTCAAGCGGTAATCGAAGACCATGGACATCAACAACGTAAATACTGCCACTCACCTTAAGAGTTTTACAGTACAATAGCTACTCCACCTTTCCAACCGAAACGCATTACTGCTCCCCGAAAGAAATAGGCAGAACTAGTAATTTAATTTTATTAAATATAATCAATTATAAGGAAATTCTAAATGGAAACCGAAAAATCTTCCAAAAGCATATTTACCTAGTTGGTTTCAGATAGCAATTTAGACGAGGAGTAGTAGTAGCTATATCCTTAAAATATTCCATACCCAATACAGACTAAATTACCGACTTTCAATTTCAGTAACATTCCCTGGTACCTGACCATGCGGGTCCACAGCACGCCATTCTACCAGTAATTACGCAACTTATAACTTTTTGCGGGTTTAAAGTAATTCGTGATCACATATAAGTTAAGTACATATTTAATTGAAAAAAATAATATATAATCGGCATGAGTCTTGAGCTTGACATGCGCAGAAGTCTATTTTTTGATCGGTTTGAGGGAACGAGGCAAAGGGTTGAGGTGGCGCTGCCCATGTTGATTACGTGATTGGATCTTCCCGCGTCGCGTCAGATGCCATCAGTTGTGATTGGTTCCCTGTGTTGTGCACGCGCATCACAGCAGCAAACTACACTTTCGTCCAATTTAATTAGCCATACATTTTTTATTAACCTCATTTAATTTATATTGTTTTTGGTAAGTATTCAACAACTTAGGATTATTATAATATTCTAATAATGTAATATTTTATTTTAAATGTTATTCTCAAAATGACAATATATACAGTGTTCGGTAATAAAGTAGCCAATAATGCTGATTAAATAAATAAAAAAAAAAAATTAAATTAATTAACTAATTTAAATTGATTGATGAATGAAGATCGCATATCGGATACCGAATATGCAGATTATTTCCATCATGACACATATGTTAATGATGAATATAAAGTTCCTGCCGCTAGTACTTTAGGCCACGACGACCTCGCAAATGTATTCGCCTAATACAATTGATTCGATTAGAGAGATTTGAATCTTTCTATGTTGTTGTATTGATTTTTTAATTAAATATGCAAATATTAATGAAGCATTAAAACCAATTTTAATTTATTTATCACGTGAGCCTGAGCGCCATAAATAAGAGGTCATGTTATTTTAGATAATTATTAGCATAGCACGCTAGAATTCAGGTTAGCCCTTTAAAAGCGAAATTTATAAGTTATAATCCTACATTACTATGCTCAAGATTGATCTTCACTGATGTAAAATTTAAGGGGACTCAAATTTGCAAAACAACAAATTTTTGAAGATTTCCCTATGTTTGAATTAAAAGTCGTACCAGTATTCTCTGACCAAACAATGCACTGAACTATGAATAAAATTCATATTAAAATAGTTTTGACCACTGATATCGATTGTCATGTTTCAAGACACTGACATCTTTACAATACGAATTTTACGGCTCAGCGCTTTCATGACGGAATCTGTGACCGATATCTAGGCTTCACCTTTTTATTCATTGTACAAATCGTAGCGTTACTTTTTATTTCCATATTTCTATTTAAAAATAAATTCAAATCAATTAATATTCACTGTGTAGGCCGTAGATGTTTAGTTACAGAGCCAGGTCGTTATTTTTACGTTTTCAGACTAAACAAGGAATATCAAAACTGTATATAATTAGAATTATGTTGAACAATAAAAAAAAGTTACGCCTAATATTAGAGATGTTGCGATATTTTTATAGCTTATAGTGCTGTGACATTGCATTTTTTTGTCCATCTTTTAGCCTCCTAGTTTATAGTAATAACGGAGTAGGTGGAATTATATAATACTATTGTTTTTAATCTCTATATATAAATATAAATTGCTGTTCATTAGTCTCGCTAAAACTCGAGAACGGCTGGACCGATTTGGCTAAATTTGGTCTAGAATTATTTGTAGAAGTCCAAAGAAGGTTTAAAATGTAGATAAATATGAAAATGCTCGGAATTAAATAAAAGTAACAATTTTGTTTTTCCTTTGATGTGTCCCCCGTCGGACTGATTCCTTTTGTTTGTTTTAAGTTTATTTTATACAAAAGCTTAGGTCTTTTATTTATCGATTGAGGCACTACGAAGTCTGCCGGGTCAGCTAGTCTTTAATAATATCACGTTTTTAGTAAATCCGGTCACGTATGCTGGGCAGCGTACACGGTTAAAAGGGCATGTAGACTCTTGGCGCTTGCAGCAAAAATAGCGCCAGATAAAACAGGTGCTGCCTACTCGCTGATATATGAGTCCGCATTGCCGAGCCTTCTCAATGCAGCTGCTCCAACACTACACTTGGATTATTTATTTGTTTATATGCGACACTCACAAATTGTAACGATGCTTATTATCCGAGATAGTTACGATTTTTAAGAAATATTTACCTTGAATACTACATAACATTACTTAAATTTACGATGCACTTTATACTTACTTAGACACGACATGACATGAGAGGATAATTTATTTGTTATATTTGATCTCCATAGTGACAAAAAACATTGGCTATAGACAGATACATTAAAAAAAAGATGTAAAACAAACAATAAGGAACTGAGAATCTAACATAAATAAAGTATTTACAACTAACAAATTCTAAATCACATCAATGTTTGTTTTCACAACAGACATGTTCCGTCAAAGATCATCTGAAAAACCTAGTTTCATACATATCTAACGATGTACGAAGCGCGTAAGCTCTCTTAAGGTCGTTGACCGTAGACCGGTCTGACGCGTAGTTTCCGACTTAGCTGTCCAACTCGACTGATAAGTGTATTAAATAGAATTTGCTATACTACGATACGATGTTTCCGTGTTTCGAAAAGATACGGAATAATCGGATTGTTCTATAAATGTTGACAGTGGTACAGATTTTTATATTACCAAAAGATATCACAAATTAAGCAGAATATATTTTCAATAGTTTATACAACAGTATAATTTAGTGCGAATCAATCTCATTGGGGAAAAATCTTATTGTCTAGAATAAACTACAGTAACCTCAGAGCCTCAGACACTATAAAAATCGTTAAAATAAAGCATTTAAACCTACACAATGCGTAACTGATTTATGTTAAAAAAAACTGTAACTACAGAATCGAATCGCCGCGGGCAAATTCATTGTATTGCCTTCACGTAATCGAATTACTTAACGTATATCTTGGAAATAGGGAGGCCTCAAAACGAATCCCCAAAAAAAAACCCGCAACTATTATCTTGTTCAAACGATAATCAGATGAAATAGGCAAATAATTAATGAGAACTGAAGCTTTTAATCAGAAAACAACAGTACTTGGAGAATCGCTAACCGGTTCGGCTTTATCCGAATCACCGCTTGTTTGTCAAAACAACACTATACACGTATTGTGTTCCATCTATTTTATATTATAAATAAATTAATAGCAATTTCATTTATGTAAATAGTAAAGTACATGTCAACACATCCATGTAACTTGAAGTAATATTTTTTTAAACACATACTGATGCCAGTAGGCGCAGTTGTTATTACCTAATATATACCAACCTTTCCTCGTGTTGTTTCATCCTCATCGATTTAATGATTAGTGACGCTTATTACGGTATTAGGACGTATACTTTTGACTACGGACCTAGTATTTATTGTTAAAGATATTCAGTATCCGGATCTAAGTGTTCTTGTTCTAAGCCCCGTTGTTTTCATTACCTATGATAATTCTAGGTTTAATTTAAACAACTTTTATTGTTTAATCTAGCGTTTATTATTGGTTGTGCTAACTGCCGTTAACTCAAATGTCGAACACCTACTTACAGTATTTGAAACGTCGGAAATATTAACAATAAAAACGCTATATTAAACCGTAAAAGTAGTTTTAATTGTTTCTATGTCTCACAAAAATCATAGAAAATATTATAATCGTAGGTTAATACGTAATGGGTTCATATAAATCTTACGTTAGTACTGATTTTTATGATTTCTACAAATTCTTTTTACTTGTGGCAGGACCTCTTGTGAGGCCGCACGGGCACCCGGCCTATTTCTGCCGTGAAGCATTAATGCGTTTCGATTTGAAGGGCGGGGCAGCCGTTGTAACTATATTGAGACCTTAGAACTTATATCTCAGGGTGGATGGCGCATCTACGTTGGAGATGTCTATGGGCTCCAGTAACCACTTAACATCAGGTGGGCTGCGAGCTCGTTCAACCATCTAAGCAATAAAAAAAAAGTACTTCTACATTTTAGCGCTTTTTTGCTCTTAAACATTTGAACCTTCATCATCAATTAATGTGAAAATTAAATCGTTTTTGTTCTCAAACCAAATGATATGGCATTATTGTTTACAATGGAAATAGTTCACGTAGTACAGCTAAACAAACATCTGTTTAAGGGACAGCTTGTTATACGAGTGAGTACGTGTTAATTTGGCGACACAACGCGGCGCTGGGTACGTGAACTGTAAAGTAGATGGTTGCGTAGGTTGCGTAGGCGCAACCTCCCACGCGTGTAGTGTTACTCCACTGACATTCATGTGCCTAAGTCTACACCAGGGATTCTCAACCTTTCTTTTTGTTGCGGCACATATTTAAAGATTTCAAAATTTGGCGGCACACAAAAAAGAAGATAAAAATTATTTACTTACTACAAACACACTGCATAAATAGTTTATCAAAAAATTTTAATATACGAAATAAACTAAAATATACTATAATTTTTTTTTGTGGATTTAAATATATATTACATGTTTAAAATATTTTTCTTTAAAAATGATATAATTTAATAATATTAACATTATTATATATTCCTAAAATTTGGCGGCACACTTTTGAAATTTGACGGCACACAAAAGTGCCGCGGAACAGTGGTTGAGAATCACTGGTTTACACTATATATAAACATATTTATACGACAACACCCGTACATTCTACGCTACACATCGCCTTAGTTTAAAACGAGTTATAAAACTTGTAACTCCTTTTAGCAATCTTCATTAACTTTCTTTGATTGTTGTTATGCGACTGCAACCCAACATCAAAATGAATTCTATCGACAATTTTGAGTCATTCACACATCAGTTTCGTTAGAACACTGACTATTCTAGGCCCCTCCAGAAAAATAAGCGGCGGTATTGTGACAACTAGTGGGAGACGAACAACACGCACCATCACTTGTGTGCCTTAGATATTAATTAGGAAAATAGTGGAATAATTCATAGTGGCTTAAAGGATAAGACCTCGAGCATCCTGATATCAAGCGATGCAATTATCGATTCGAATCCCGCCAGAAAGTATATTTTTTTCTAATCAAACAAGTACCTAACACGGCTGACTTCCACGATTAAGTAATAAAATCGTAGAATAAAAATCACATCCGCAAAAATATAAATTGGACTAGTACCAGTAATAGAGGGTCGTAAAGTAAGCCCGCACGGATAGTTACAGCCATCCTACCCATTTTTGCCGCGAAGCAAACATGCATTTTGGTTTGAAGGGTGGAACAGACGTTATAAAATACATTTTTATTTATTGCCTAGAGCTCACGGCCCACCTGGTGTTAAGTGGTTACCGCAGCACATATATGTTAACAACGTAAATACGGCTACCCATATTGAGTCATAAGTTCTAAGTATCAGTTTTATAGTAGAACGGATGCTTCACCCTTCAAACTGAAACGCATTACCGCTTCACGGCAGAACTAGCCAGGGTAGTAGTAACTATACGTGTGGGCTCAGCACGTCTTATGACCAGTCATTAAGAATTCGGTCTCATGTGTTAAGGTGGGTGGTTCTTATATTATATTAGGTTACATCAAGTTACACTTATAATTAAATAAGGTATTCTACCTGTTAAAAATTTTAAAGCATTTCATTTATCTTGAAGCGTTGGTGTTGTATTAGCATAATAATGAGAAATGAATCGAGGTCAAGGTCGTATAAGAATACCTAACACACCCAGCGTATTACGAAACACTAAGAAACGTATTGTGATTCGTCAGACACCACATTGTCTCTAACCTTTTAGGGCAAATAATATTAACAAATAAAAGAAGTTCAACATTCTCATTAATAATTATGATAATGTATTTTGTGATGACAATGACGATCCATGTTCGTTTGGTCGGCATGAAACTGCATTAAAAACACCCGATCTACTTCTATATTAACTGCGAAAGAATAATATTAATAAAGCAACATCGCCCTACAAATCACCGTGGCTCATAATTTCCCCGGTTTTCATTCCGAATATAATTTAATTTCTTAAAACTCGTGCAACAAAATGGGATTCAGAGCTTCATTAAAAGTGATCATCTAGGGAGTTGTAATTTAACTTCCCCTCGCTAACAAGTGGAAACTTCCAAGTAAAAATAAATGAGAAATCTACCGTAGTATCGTTTACCTATTCACCCGTAGTCTAGATTTGATTGCTATCTCCGCCAGTTACGGAAATGCGGAAGGCGACGAGCAGTGGATTCCGAGCCACCTAATTACTTAGGAGTTACCGATAATAATTTGATTCCCGCTACGGCTCCCGCAGTTAACACTATTCACAATTCTCTCTAAAGATTTATACATACGTATATTGTAGATGCGTAAATGTATTAAAAGTTACCATTTATTTGCTAAGTTTAAGCTCACTTAGTCCAGTTTGATATTTGCAGATGCGTATTGGTTGGACCAATTCATGTTAATATAGTAAATACCCTTTTAAAATTTACTGCACCACCAGTTATGTTGCCAGAGCAACAACATCCATTATTAATATGCACTCACCAGCTACCTTTTGATACACCGTTTCACTCGCCATCATAGGGCTATCACAGACAATACGTTATTTATATTAACGTTCACTTTGGAACGTTTGTAATATTGAAATCGTATTACATTTTAGTTTATCCAATGCGCGAAGCTATTTCAAAACTTTTCTAATTTAAATATAATGAAAACTACAGTTAGCAGATGTTCAATGGTCGATTCATAGTAGCCCGTATTGACTTAATTAACAAGAGTCCGATGAATGGACGAATGAAATTGAATTGACGACCGGGGATTCCATGGGCAGCTCGTTTCGGAGCCTAATCCCTAATCAGCGGAGTTAATGAATGTGTACGTCAATCTCGTAGAAGCAACTGATAACCTGAATACCCTTGTATCCGTAGCCGCGGCGAGATTCAGCATCAAATATTCACGTGTGGAGGTATGGTTGCCGTTTTACTGCTCACCCCGTCCCGCGCCGGTCCGCGTCCCCTCTGCCCAAGCTTACCGGGGAGGCAGGCTTACTCGCGCCCTCAAACAGCCGGTCTGTAACAACAGAATGTGCCAAAATCAATAACTGTATTTTGACTACATTTTGACTCCAAAAGTCCCTAACAGTTAATCTTTATGGAGCTGTCAAAATTTTTACGTTTAATAATAATAAAAAAACAATATTCCAAGATATATAAATACATGTCAAAAGAGGTCTTATTTTGTCGACAGTATGTTCTTGTCACTAAAAATATTTGTTATTTCTGACAGGTTGTTTGTAATGTTATCAAGATAACACTTACCTCACTTTGCTCGACAAACATTTCAATCACATTAAAAGACGGTCAACATCTGAATTGAAGGGAAACCACAATGAATTGTCAACATTGGTTGACAACTGTTTGAACTACCATGTAATATTTGAACTATTGTTTAATACAATTTAAATATTTTTAATTATGTCACACGTTATAGGTATATTAAATTCATCTGTTTTCGTGAGTTTTACACTTAATTAAAATTCCTTTTACCGTTTAATCTCGCGCTATTAATGATAATGTCATTTTATGTATTATTTTCGACAGTTCGTATACTTTACAGTTTTCGTGGCCACGGATGACTATATGTGTTAATACAATATTCCAATGTTGATATATAGCTTTCGTCTAATTTTTTACAAAAATATTTCTTGAGTTTAAGGTTTCATTTCACACAAAACGATTTCTTCCGTTCTTCCCGTGCGCTATGTCATGTCTTTCTTCAAGCGATGATTGAGGAGAGAGCCTTTAGAAGTAGCTAGAAAGCCTGGCCATGCATCTGGCATTGCGATGCCCATGAGCGATGATAATCACTCACCATCACGTGAACCCAGCAAAACTATAAATCGATATATATAAAAATGAATTCTTGTTCGTTAGTCTCACTAAAACTCGAGAACGGCTGGCCCGATTTGGCTAATTTTGGTCTTGAATTATTTGTGGAAGTCCAGAGAAGGTTCAAAAGGTAGATAAATATGAAAAGACTCGGAATTAAATAAAAATAACAATTTTGTTTTTCCTTTAATGTGTCCCCCGTCGAACGGATTCCTTTTGTTTGTTTTAAGTTTATTTTATACAAAAGTTTAGGTCTTTTATTTATTGATTGAGGCACTACGAAGTGTGCCGGACCAGCTAGTTACCTATAAAAATTATATTATAACAAGCTTTTGCCCGCGACTTCGTCCGCGTGGAATAGTTTGGCATAACGCTAAATTTTACCCGCCTCTTCATTTACGTAGAATATCATCTTTATAAAAACACCTTCACAAATAATGCTTTATTTTAGAAAAAATTTGGTTAGCATAAAAAACGTTATAGAGAGCCAACCTTAACATATAGACATATGCTGTCGCGGATTTTTTTTAGATTTCTTTTAAAGGGGAACAATTCTCTCATACATAATTTTGGCGAAGCTTTAACCGTTTCCGCAGCGCACGCAGTGGAAGCTCTCAAAAGGGGAAAAAACCCCGATTTTTAAACATTCTTTATTGGTGCTCCGCTTGCATTGGTCTTAGCTTGATGTTATATAGCCTATAGCCTGCCTCGTTAAATGGGCTATCTAACACTGAAAGAATTCTTCAAATCTCACCAGTAGTTCCTGAGATTAGCGCGTTCAAACAAACAAACTCTTCAGCTTTATAATATTAGTATAGATTATAAAAACTATAAATTTTGCGGTTCTTCGTGCAAACGGGCTAAGTAAGTGTTTGCTTAGAATTTAAACACCGAAATAGAGATATCACTTTTTGTTTTCCCTACCTATTCGCTGATAGCCTAAGGGGCAATTCCAGATTCTCACGGGCGGGTTGGTAAACTCGCGGGCGCAACCTGCAAAAATTTGTTAACACTAACCCTAAGAGTAGTGCTTCGCACAATTTGCCAACGGATCGGAATCGGACCTACTGAGACGATCCGGCGGGAGACTCAGTGCGCAAGAGGTATCGCCCAATACTCTAGATAACACAACATATAGCTGTACATCGGTAAATCAGGTTTGTCAAAATACGAACTTTTATTCCAGAATCATAGTACCAGTTTTCAACACAAAAAGTTTTATCTAATTATATATGACCTTGACGTGGTACATGCCATTATACAACTGGTATGGCATGTACTGCGTCAAGGTACTGTACCAAAGGTACAAACTACAAACTTTTTTTTTAGTATATTGCACGGGGTTTCAATTTTTCCTGACTCTAAAGTCGACCCGCCACCCCGCAAAAGAGGCCCTAGAAGTTGGTTAGGTTAGATACCTCGACTTTCGGAGCCCATGGGCACCCGAGGGCCGAGCCGGCATGAAGCGATTTATTTGTTGGTACATTCTAAGTTACTAAAATAAAAGATGCGAATCTCAATAGCTAGTTTTAAATTGAAGCAGCGCCATCTATTGATGACTTTAACACCAACAGACTATAGCATAACCTACAAATAACATTAATCAAATTAAACACGTCTACAATTTTGAACTTCTTTGTTTTCATTTATACGAAGTCTTCTAAAAAGAAGAATTGATTTAGTAATTTTGGCTATGAACAAATGAAACAAATAAAATTATTGATTGACCCTTTCTAACACCTGTCAGATGTCTAAGCAAAGAACTATGAACTAGCGGACTTTATTCGTGTCGAAGGCACTATTTTGCTTACAAACAGTAGGATCGATTGGTAATATCGGGATCGTACCTTGATTGTTGCATTCAGTGCCTACAACAACTAAATTATAACAAAAAAGAAATAACTGCGTAAATACTTAATATTATCAATTTAAATATAAGAGAAATAATAAGAAACCTCTTTCCGATGTTCCGACACTAAGTTCCCACTATATATAGTGATGTACCCTACAAATTTTATTACAAAATTAATAACATTGAACGTTATTAATACGTAGTAACGTCAATAGTAGCGTTCAAAAGTAACGTGAATTCTGTGTTTACGCTAAATTAACAACATCTCCCTATAATTTTGGTCGAGATAAACAGCTTACACAAGACAAAAACCAGAATCTTCTCAATAACAAACACACAAGCTCTAAATAAAAGTTTACATTCATTTAAATAAACGTAACATTTTATTTCACAGAATTCTTTTGAAATTTTTCAAAGTACATAATCGAAACGAAATCAAATGCGATGGAAATAAAGTGGATATGTGGAACACGTAAACAGATATATTGTAAGCCTGGGCAGCTGTTTTCTCTATTACATTTATAAATTCACACGCATTGATTGAATGTTTTTTTGTTATTTTATTTTTTATTACTTAAATGTGTGAACGAGCTTCACAGCCCACCTGGTTTTAAGTGGTTACTGGAGCCCATAGACATCTACAACGTAAATGCCGGCACCCACATTGAGATATAAGTTCTAAGGTATAGTTACAACGGCTGCCCCACCCTCCAAACCGAAACGCATTACTGCTTCACGACAAAAATAGACAGGACGGTGGTGCCTACCCGTGCGGACTCACAAGAGGTCCTACCACCAGTAATTACCCAAATTGTAAATTTGCGGGTTTGATTTTTATTACATGATGTTATTACTTCACCGTGGAAGTCAATCGTGAAGATATCTTAAGTACGTATTTCATTAGAAAAATTGGTACCCGTCTGCGGGATTCGAACACCGTTGCATCGCTACATACCAATGTACCGGACATCTTATCCTTTAGGCCACGACGACTTGTGTTTCGACAATGCTCCATCAACGACATTCAGCAGGAAAGAATGAAATTAGTTACTGCTGGTAGAACGTCTTGTGATTCCGCACGGGCCTGAACTACTTACGTGCCTATTTCTGTCGTGAAGCAGTAATGCGTTTCGGCTTGAAGGCTTGGGCAGCCGTTGAACTGTTAAAACTGAGATCTTAGAACTCATGTCTCAATATGGGTGTTGGCATTTACGTTTTAGATGTTTATGCGCTCCGGTAACCACTTAACCTCACGTGGGCCGTAACCTCGTCCACCCATCTAAGCAATAAAAATGAAATTAAAAAATAATGAATAAAAATTGCGTAATTACCGGGCGGTGCTTTTAACCTGACGATTTTCTGGAAAAGATCGCTCTTACCGATAAGACTGCCCATTGTACATGTATATTTCATGTTTTGCATTTAGGTTTATTTTATATTTGTGTATTCATCTACTCTGTTCTCTACTTGTACTATTTCTGCTGCGAATCAATCTTACAATTTCGTTAGAAGAGTGAGACAGTCTTTTCTAAAAATAAATAAATAATAAAAAAACAATTGAGACTTAGTTTTTTTCGGTTTTCGGTATACTCACAATAATGCTTACTTTGGGATGCGGATGGGATTACTGGAGGGTCCGTCTGCGATTTAAGTATCAAGGACGAATGGGTGAGCACAGACCTTGCTAGAGTGCCAGTTGCTTACTCAATTACGCCAATACTTTTAAGGTTTAATTCATTTTCGATCGAAAGGAATCTCACAATCCAATTCACGAGTATAGGATAGATTTAACGCATCATGTTAAGTTGCAAAACCGGTAACACAAACTGTAAGCATATTTCCGGGTTCCAGCTTCTGAAGCCATATGAACAAACTACCGTTCTTTATAGTATTTTCTTCGGCTTTCACGCGTCAGAATTAAAATTACTTTTACAGTTTAATGACTTCGTAGTTCGTGACCATAAAAACTGTAAGGTATACGAAACACCGAAAATAATATAATGACCATAAAATAAACGCGCTTTGAAACTGTAAAATCAATATTAATTATACTCTAGTATCAAAGCTTTTACTACAAGTACATTTTTTAAACACTGATATCTCTGTTCCATGACTATAATTATTTAATGTACGTACTTATTGATATTCTAACAAAACTCAGGACTGTATGATTTAATATCGTATGCTATTATCCTGTTTTTACATATAACTAGCTCACCCGGCAGACTTCGTAGTGCCTCAATCGATAAAAAAAGACCTAAACTTTTGTATAAAATAAACTTAAAACAAACAAAAGGATTTGTTGTTATTTTTATTTAATTCCGAGCATTTTTATACTTATCTTACCTTTTTAAACCTTCTCTGGACTTCCACAAATAATTCAAGACCAAAATTAGCCAAATCGGTTCAGCCGTTCTCGAGTTTTAGCGAGACTAACGAACAGCAATTCGTTTTTATATATAGAAGATAAAGATGGATTATCATATAAGGCTGAAATTCGCGTTATAATCTATGACAAAAAAAAACGGAAGTACATTGTTATTTAAATTTTAAGAATAAAATGAAATTAAACGGGCAGGCGAGGTGATAAGGGAATTGTAGATTTTTTGCGCATAACGACTTCCTTTGGCAACAGCCTCGACGGGAACTTTACTTGAACAGCGAGCCTCGCAAAGCCTGTAAGCATTTGACGGGATGCTTTCTTTTTTACGGCGACGACGTCCGCTGCAACGTGATTCCTCTCATTTCCTTCGGTTTGCTCTCACAGTAGACTTGCGGTATCAGACAGGCCTCATTTGTCGCTTAATGGTTTCCGTTCTGAAGCCTTGCGGTTGTGTTTTGTGCTTTACCGTATATCAGCTTACCGTTCGTGGGTCGAATCAAAATTTCTATAGTTACTTAGAACTTTGAAAATTAACATTAACATTTCATGTAATTTTACTTGAATTGTCTAAAGTTTTCTTAAATAGAAAACAACATAAAGTACCTAAATATTATGTACATACAAAATATTATAATATAGGTATATTTCGTGAGTAATTCGATTTCCTTTACTTACATTATAAGTAAAGTCATTTCGTTCTCGAAAACCCAAAAGTAAATTATATTAATTTAGAGAAGTAGTTGATTTGATTTATTTCTTTTTACCTAGAATAATCACAATAAAACAAAACTGATAGCAGTCTTCCAAACTACGCAAAGTTTTGTGCAAACCTTTTTTTTTTTCCTACCTAAGCTTGTAGCCTTGAGAGGCTATTCTAGCGTAATCTTAACTAGTAGGTGAACTCACGGGGCTCAAACCTGACGACGTTGCTAACACGAACCTTAGCAAGAGCCGTGCTTCGTAGAATCTACCATCGGATCGGAAACGCAACCCACTGAGAAGATCCGACGAGAAACTCAATGGGCTGTGTCTGAGGGTTAATTTACTCGTCGAGCCCTTCGTCGCAAGCGACGGGTTCGACGAGAACGGTGACCGGTGCTTGAAGTACCTAAAAGCAACGTTAGTGAATCAGGAGAATCCCTGGCGTAGCATTCAAAAGCACTATTAAATAAATAATCAATCCGGTCAACGAATCCTTTATTTGCATGTAGAATAAACATAGGTCGTAATATATTTAAACACATACCTAATGTAGGCGAATTTGGTGATTATACGAGGCAGCGTCTGTGTCGAACAACTACACCCCTCGATGATTAAAACGGTCGAGTTGATTACGTTACGTGTTTGTACCCTTTCACGCAGCGCCACGGACGCCACCCTATAGGTTCATTTGAGGGTGAATTTGCGTTTTTTTTTTTTCAAACTGCCATTTTACAATATAAACGATGATGGGTTTTTTAAAATGTATTCCGAGTTTCGATTCATTTGTGTCATTTGTGGCATTTTAGGAGAGATAAAATTGAAACGATTTATGTTTCACCAGTTGATTTTTCCTCTTACAAATTATTCGTAAACGTTTTTTGATTTAAAACATTCGATCAATGTGTTTTTAGTCTTCCCATGAACATAATGCAGGTTGTCACTTAGGTCTTATTTTAAATGAGATTATGAATACTCTTGGTTATGAAAGAGTATTATTTTTTTAAATAAAATATGTATAAGGTAATGTAAGGTAATGATTTTACAAAAATTAGTTTTGGTAAATAGGTGTTCGGAGATCAATTCTATAAATAAATCATGTTACAGAAATGATCGCACAGATCATATCCATGTCTCTATAGTTGAAAAGTAAAATATATAGTTAAAAAAAAGAATTACATATGTTACAAATTATTATTTTTTTTGCATAGAAATAACACAATCTTTAACGTATCCCAGACTCTGTCCGCCATAATGCATTGCGTCACAGGTCAATAGATGAAATAGAACAACTGAACAGAACACCGAACATCGCCGGAAATTCGGGCTGACAGGAAACCAGAACTAACTAACCGTCTAATCGATACTGTTTGTGATACATTGTGCAGTGGACACTACATGCAGATAGAGCCATGCATAATTATGTCATGAAATTATCCACCATTGAATGATTAACATTGATTCAGTAACATTAATAAAACAGTATTATTAATGATTTCCAAAACATTTGCGGTTATTACTTACAATTCCTAATGTTTCAAAGACTTTTCGGTTTGGTTGTTACTAGGTAAAAACGTGATATAAATGAATCGAGCGGTATTAGGTAGTGAGAATTGCTCCGTTGGTGAGTCGTGTGAAGATAGAAAGGTAATGATGGAATCACCTCAATAAACCCCTTACTTAGGTATATAAAACTAACTTATAAACACCGTAGAGTTCATACAATAAAGTTTACACATATATTTCGTATATTTCTCTAAATATTTTGTGTTATTTTTAATATTAGTTCTTATTAATTAAAAGCCTAACATAAATCTTGTACTGTGTGAAATAAACATTATAATCCGAGGTTAACGGTATCGGCGGCATGCTTAAGTTTTCCGTTTAAGTTTTTTCATTAATGTTTTTGCACTCCATCAGTGGACGAGTTCACGGCTACGTTAAAGTTACCGGTGCCCGTGGACATCACCAAATGAATGCCGCATATTAATGAATACGTTTTTCTTTACGTGTTTTCTTGCACATATATCGCCTGCTGGATTTGAACACAGGCATAGCCGCATCGCTCTGTTGAACTAACCAAGCGTTTTATTCTTTAAGCCACGATGACTTATGATCATTGTATACTAGCTCTCGGCTCGCAGCTTTACCTGCGTAGACTATACTTTATATCCTGGGGACCAAGACACGTGCTCAACAATGCGATGAAATATATTCTTTTACATCGCACAAACAATTTTCATACCGAAATTTCGTCAAAGTCGGTTCAGTGGCTTTAGCACGAATATGTAACAGACAGACATAGCTACTTTCGTATTCATTATGCTATATAACTTCTAACATATAACAGTGTTAAAGCAAAATCATTTATTTAAGAAAAAATATTGAAGTTTTTGTTTCAATGTTTATTTTTAGTGGTTGTGTGTAATCTGAATGTAAAAATTTCAAAATACAATACATATTTGACCTTAGATTACTTAAAGAATCAATGAAAAACTAAATACCTAATTGTATTACTTTGTTAAGACTAAACAACTGATCTTACTCCGGTAAGATTTTCAACGCATGCCTCTCAATTTCCACGTGACGCTTCCGCCGGCATAATCACCATTGAGACGTTTTTGATTGCATTCTTAGGATTCCGAGTCTTTCGAAACGGAATCTTCAACATTTTAAGTGGAATTTAGACGGCAGATCGATTCTATTCTATAAATTATTTATGAGCTATCAAGCTATGCATCTGTAAAGAGCTGTTTGTTTCTTCAAATTGTTGTTTTGTGATTTTTGCATTCAGAAGTATTTGCTGCATTATTTGTTTTTGGCTTTTTGTTTTTTCATTGTAATGCTTTATGATTTTTCATTAGGTCCTATATGTCATAAACTTGTCCCTTTATTGTGTTGGCAGATACATGACAAAGTTTAAGGTTTCATTAACCACTAAAAGTTTTGTAAACTTTATCAACACTTCTCCCCCAAACTAATATGACTTCGACGAGAACAAATACCGTTCATCTTAGGGTGTAACTAAATAATTCAATAGCTATTATTATCGTTTTGTTTCCACGTCCCAGTACTCTCATATGATTCATTCTAAATTTCTCTTATTTAGTGTCATCGTCATCTAAAGATGCTAATATAAAAATCGCTTGTACGTTTCTTATAATATATCTTATTCGCTTACAATTGAGGCCGTCAGTGTAAAAGTGGCCTAACCCACAATTTTTCATATTCGTGCGTACATATTGCAATTTATTTAAAACATAATAAATATTGATTCAAAAACGGTTTATCCCTAGTTTCACACACAGATAGCAGATGGCTTTGTGAACATTATTTTTTCACGAATTGTTTTTGGCTACGAAGCCATGTAAATTCATAGGTACCTCATTTCTCCCTACTAACTATGGTAAGCTTAGGTCACTTTTACGCTGACGGCCTCAATTGTATCATTGTAAGGTATACGAATATAATTTTTCTGGTTATGTTCCACAAAACAATTTGAATTTAGCTCTATTAAAATACGGTATTGTTAGTTTTCGATTCGATAAAGTGGAGGTCTCGTTGTTGGCAAGAGTGCCTGTGGCCTGTGGTCGGCGGTCGCAACGCCAATCAATCATGAGCGACGGGTGACAGTCACAGTTGGAGCGACCCGGGCCGTGCGGTTCGCTTCGTCCCCTGAAATTAGCCCCCTCCCTCCGCTTCCAATACCCAATCCGAAACATCTCTTTATCTATCGATTGACTTTACTATTTCTTTACATTTACTTGTGTTTAGTTTTTTTTTTTCCATTAAAATACGAATATTTTTATAAATATGTTAATATTACGTCAAAAACCTATCATACTTAATTAGGTAATTTTTGTTAAATTGTCTTTCTCGTTTGTTACAGATTTTGAAAAGAAAACATTAATTGCAAACGGTGAGTTAACTTAAAATTTTCATTAGAGTACATTTATAAACGTTGCCGATTATATGTACAAATAATCTTTATTAGGAAAAAATGAAAAGAAAAAAACAGCATACATACGTGACGATTTCTTTGTCTTTCTCTATTTTTAATTTCGTCAAGTAGTACTTAGCGAATGGTAATGCTATTGATAAGCTGTTCGGTAATATCAAAGCATAAAAATGTAACCGATGCGCTAGATGATCGGGAGCACCTTTGCCGGTGATGATGCTGGCTATCGAAAGCTAAAGACAAACATGTCACACCCATCAAGGCAATAGATACACATGGTTAAAATTTCAATTTCTTTAGAATCAGAGGGATCTTTCTTACTTACAAAAGATTGTGTTCAATTCGCGGTTGATACCATTTAAAATCCCGCTCTTACAAGTACCTAATAAAGTAATAAGGGGGATGTTAATTAGGAAAATGAGGTGTGAAAATATTATACTACTATGCGGTTGTGAAGCCAGGGTTGCATTTTTTTTGTATTGCTTTGATGAATGGATGACCTTACGGCCCACCTCGTATAAGTCACCGTGGTTCTTTCGACGATGATACGCGCTTCACCTACAAGAAACATTAATTTAATATTCCAAGAAATATACAATAAATAGTAACGCCAATAGTGTCACACCTAAACCAATTATGGCTCTAAATAAATCTTTCACACTAATTTAAGAGAGTACGTAACACAAAGGTCGCCGGTGGCTACAGCTTTTTCGCAATAACAAAAACTAGTAGCGGTCTATCAAACAATTTACTTTATACGATGAGGACTCGTTCCTACCAATTACCTATTGTTAGTGGTGGAACAGACGCCAGAGCTCTGGATAAAAGGCAATTTATACACGCCACTCATTTCATTACACAGAGATAAGGGTCTTGTGAATATTTGCGTTCAATTACGTGCCTTTATATTTTGTTGCATGCTGACATCAAGTGGGAATGGCGAGAAATAAAACCAAGCGAGAATATTATACGGCTACTCTGCCTACTTAAACCCTGAAAGTTGAGCGGCTAACATAGCCTGTTATACGTGCCCATATGGTTTGTATTACTTTTGCGGTCAACTCAACACTGCAAAGTATCAACCATCAAAAGAATAAAATAGCGAAGATACTAAGCGAGTTGTTGTTAATTTTTCTTTGGAAATGTCTGCCCTACTTGTCAAACGGATAATTGAAAAGTTGAACGAGACCTCCTTGACGTAAGCCTCTGGCACTGGTGTAATTCACTCCAATTAGCGGATAGCCACGGAGAATGGGGATGTTCAAAGCCGTCTTGAAAGGCTAAGACGAGTTCCAATAACTGAGTTATCGATGCGATGTCCTCGGGCTAGAGCGGGGAAGTCTGAAGCGGGTAATCCGCTTTGGTCCCAACAGTCACAACTTCGCCGATACCACTCGAAACACTCAATTTTAAACTTGCACGCCGCGACAAAAGAGTAAGTAATAAGATCCATTGTTGTGCAACTTTACAACTTGCTCTAGCTGTTATTTAGTTTTGTGTATTTGAAATACAAATTAATGACTTCATTCCTAGAGAGTTCGTTAGTTAATTCTTTATTTAAAGCCCATTTGTATTCCATATTTTTTAAAACCGTACTAATGGGTTTTAGTTTCCTGGGCATAATCCATTTTTCCTGAAGTTGCGTGCTACCAAGGATTAAAGTAACTACACTAGTAACGATGAAGAAGTTTGCTTTGAAGCGAAACTGAATTTTAATTCTACATTAGTGCAGTATAGCACTGTAGCAGAGTTGCCAAACAAAGCAATAAGTAAGAAGGGTCAGTAATAGTAAAATGTAAAAAAATAATTAAAACTACAAAATCCTTAGATGACACCTACATACTTTCTGTGTGTGTGAAATTGTATATGAAAGAAACATTGAAAGATGTTAAAATCCCGTTCAGAATGAGCCAAAGAACCTTTTACCTATATACGAGTGTGGGGGTAGTTGTCAAATAACGAAACATATTTGCTTAAAAACGAATGAGAAGGAACGCGATTTTCATGAAGGCGTGCGAGAAAGACAGCGTTCTGTTCCCACTGCCCTACTCTTTCTCAAACACATAATTATGTACAACACACATATTTCAACTTCTTCATCTTTATACAACCAATTTCAATCGTACGCTTAAAGTTTCCTTTTAATATTAGTAATTGTTACGTTTGAAATAATATGCGTAATAAAACATATGAAACACCATCATTATACTAAGATTATACTAGCATTGAGCAAAGTTGGCGCATTATCTATAAGTCTTCCGTTCCGTGGACTTTGCAAACTACCTACGATTGCTGCATTATTTTACTGCATCCTGCATTTTCAATAAACGTTATCGAAATAACTTATATTATATGATATTATTTATGATGTATTTATCGATATCTTATTGATTATAATTTTTATTTATTTATTTAAACTGGAAAATATTAAAAAAAGGATTGATGTTAGCTTTTTTTTTTACAAAGTAATACATTGTCGTTAGTGACGGTATCTACTACACAAGCTACCAGTAGCTAGGCCTCTAAAACCTCACGATTCGCGGCGAATCTAGAACATGTACTTTCTGCACCAGGCCCTTAAGGTACCTACTTCGTAACAAAATGATGCCCTTTAAAACATTTTTACGTTCCGTTATAGCCTATGGAAGTGTAGTGTTCACTTACACGGCCCGTACATACATTAACTCTCTCCAGGTCTCTACCGTTTTTGCAAAATAGCCATCGGATCACTCTAGTATGTGAGGAATGTAGATCTTCACGACAATTTTCAATTAGAATCGGTTCGTAAGTATTTGAATACAACGTCAGAACGCTTTTTCGAAAAAGTGGTACCACACGGTAACTCTGTTATCGTGGCCGTTTCTAATTGAATTTGCAATTTCGAAAAGGGCACATGTCGCATATTTTGTCAAATACGTTTTTTTCATATACATGTAGTTTTGAGGCTTACCTACACCCATTTTATAATAATTCCAGTAATTTTCAATCGCTACTTAGCACTAAAATATATCTCAAAAGTCTATATTTAAAATTTTACACTGCTTTAGAAAATAATCAGTTTTTTTTCATTTCCTGAACATTTTACATTTTCAGAAATGTGCCTTTTTCGAAATTGCATATTCAATTACATAACAGACCAGACGTCTGGGCAACGCAAAGCCGCTGACGTCCTAAGCATGTCTTATCAGATCCTCTCAATCTACTGCTTTTAGGCATTCCCAGTACCTGTTACCGTTCTCGTCGAAATCATAGACGCAATCCATTAAGTTTCTCGCCAGATCTTCTTAGTGTGTCGCGATTCGGATAAGGTGGTAGATTCAAAGAAGCACTGCTCTTCATAGGGCAATGTACTTTCTTTATTGCCCGTGTAGGCAAACGAGCATACGGCCCACTTGCTGGTGAATTGTTACCGTTGCTCGTGGACGTCAGCAATGCCAGGGGCAGAGCCAAACCGCTGCCTACCGTTTAATACTTTCCACAAGCCTCGTTAACAAGTGTTAGTAAATTCTCTCAAGTTCAACCCTTGACCCTTAGACTAACAGCGGTTAGGAAGGGATAAAAAAAAGGGTTAATCGAAACTTTTCGCTATAAAAGCGTACATTGACACAACTATCGGAACAATGGTGATTGAATCAACATGCTACATGCGGTAGTCTCATGGGGCAGGTCTAAATGATATTATATTATTAAGTACAATGCGTTCAGGTTCATAACACACTTGATATTAATCATATACTGTGGCCTATAAACGACGTGATTTGAAAAAAAAACATCTAATTAAACTAAAAGATTTATTTGAAAATTTAAAGTGGATATTCAAAGCTTCGTTGTACTTTGATTACAATGTAACCCTTATTTTGTTTATTCAGGGTTAATGACACCGCACAACGCACAGTAATTATTATTGACCATAGTGATGTCGTTTTCACGAATACGTTACAAGGTTTACACAATCTAGCGTAACCTTCGATGAACAATAGTTCTAGATCGTAGGGCTAAATACTCAAAAATATTCATTTCGATTCATGTAAAATTATATTTACTTTTATTGCCAACTTAATACATACCTAATTGCCAAAAACAGCTGCTTTGTCAATTTTTAATATACTAGAGGTCCCGCAGTAGTCGAAATTCGACTATAATTAACAAACAAAAGTTTGACAATAGTAAATAGTATGCATGCGTGTGTGCGTCAAATAAATGGTGTGTAATGTGTATGTAATGTTTTCTTTATTGATTTAACGTATCTTTTATGCATTATTTTAAAAAAATATTAGCGTTGTGCACTTCTTCTCTATATTCTCTATATGTGTGGAAAATTTCATACTCCTCCGTCTGCGCAATTTTCGTAAAAAGGGATACAAAGTTTTTGCTTCACGTATTAATATATAGATATCTATCACAGACATCTATCTATCTATAGATATCATAATATGATTTGCATTTTTCGAAATGGTCATTTTTGATGGTACCCTTTTCTTAGATACTATATTGGGACGTCTATTGCAAAAAACAAAAAAAAACTTTATATATCTAAAAAAAACATCTAGTTTTCAAGAGCACCTGTTTTTTAATGACTATGAAATCCTTATTAGAAATATTTGTTTACACTGTGCGGAAAAATGCTATTAATGCTTAATTAATACCGACTGCAAAAGGGGTGAATGCCTACTAAAAGATTATTTTCTGGAAATTGCTATTGCTATTTCATTTAAGAGGGGTAAGAAGGAATTCGGCTTTTCATGAAAGACAATTAATTTTGTAAAATATTGTTTTCTACCTGATGAAATAGATACAAAATTAGAAAGTACTTTCACAAGGCTACCTTAATATAATATCGAACCTTAACTTTATTATTTTCAACTAGAGTAACATTACCTTTCAAAAAAACACCTAGATATAACATTGTAGATATACGACAACAGCATCCTTGTCTATAGTGCATAATTGGGTGTATACAACTCACATCAGCAACACCTACGGTAACATTGGGTCCGGATGATTGACCAGTTATTGTATATCCACAAAACAACATCTATTTTTGCAACATCATCTGATTACTATTTATAAAATGATGTCGGGAGTGGAGTTATCGAGGAGGTGCGACAGTCCCCTGCTAGGTCAGGACGAGCAGGGCCAGGCGAGCACGTGAGCTTTTCACCGGGGACCATTCATGAGCGAGGGCGGCGGCCTGCGCGCGCATCGATCGATACGGCGAGCGCGGGCGGCAGTGGCCATCCCGCCGCGCGACACTGTACACGCGCGTCTCGCCGATACGAACCGTCGAGCCCATGACCGCCCTCCACAGATGACGGAACCCGCCCGCGCCCAACTGCAACGCCGCACTAGCCCCGTGCTCCACACGATCGCACTCCGCACTCTGTCCCAGCGCGCGACGTCAAGGTACGACCACCGTAATCAATACCCCGCATGGTGCGACCCCGCCGGAGCTACCGCAACATCGAGACGAAGCACCTTACTTACCGTGGTAACGACAAAAAAAATTACAACGCACTATAAATGTGTTATAGAATTAGCTGGATTCGTACCAGCATAGGAACGATAGAATTTAATTTCATACAATGCAACAGTAAGGTCGGTGGTTGCATAAATAATAATACATTTTTGTACTTTCCGATAGCAAATTCAATGTTATCCTAAAAAAAAATTAAGTATTTTCTAAAAAATTATAAAAGGTACCTTTTCTTCTTTATGAAATGATGCTACAAATATTATACCATTTCAGAATATATGTATAATTATTGGAAGCACATTTCTACCAAACTGTACATTTTCATAGAATTCTATTCTAATGTGAGTGATAATATGATATGCACAACAAATCTAGTTAGTATTTGTAGTAAACCTACGAGAAATTGTGAAATCTAATTGTAATTATAAAAATATAATCTAATTATATAGGCATTCAGATACATCGGCAAGTAACAACTGACATTTTACGTGATAAACGATTCGAATGTATGTTACGAGTATACACCGTGTAAAGACAACGGCCGTCTCGTGTAGTGGTAAGTGACATGGTCACTACACAAGGGGGTCGCGGGTTCGAATCCCGCCAAGGGAAGATATTTGTATGATAAATATAAATGTCTTTTCCAGGGTTATGGATGTATATTAAATATGTGTATGTGTGTAAAAAATCTTATATTTATTTCCGTTATCTGGTACCTGTAACACAAGTTCTTTACGAACTTATCACGAAACCAGTTAACGTGGCGTGATAGTTAGTAAATATAAAAAAAAAAAACTTGTATGGAGCACTAATTTCGCAGGACTAGGATTCACTATCGTCTTAAACAGTGACATTGTACATAATTTTGGAGTAGAGCGACAAAAATTATGCTCTATCCAATCAAAATTTCACGATTAAGCCGAAATGAAACCATTATTCGTGGTAACTTTGGTAAATTCATGAATTCCCAAATCATTTCGGTCACCGTTTAATAATGCATTATTAAAAACCATTTTCCGCTTCTCCGAGTAACAACGGCTGTACTACTCGTGTTCGTTTCTATGTTTATTTTTTATATTTTTTTATATTTAAGAAACACTGCAAACATGAATGTAACTATACCGAGATCTTAGAACTTATATCTCAAAGTGGGCGGCGCATTTACTTTGTAGATGTCTATGGGCTCCAGTAACCACTTAACACCAGTGTGTGGGCTGTGAGCTCGTCCACCCATCTTAGCAATAAAAAATAAAAAAATGAATGTTCGATCATAAATTGAACCTGAAACAGCTCGTTGGAGAGCACGCTTTTAAGCTCAAGTTCCGTTAAAGTTAAATAGGACCATAAATTATATATTATACTCGTACAAGTATACTTTTAATATAAATGTGTTTTCGATTCGGTATATAGGAAATCTATTAAGCACTTTATAAAAAATTTCAACTTTCACCACATAATCGGATTGTTCAAACTTTTAAATGTAAACACTAGTACATACAGCTTTCTTTTTTCTATTTATTTTTGTTACTATGTTGACACATTGAATTTTGAATACAGCTTAGCAAGTTGGTCATTCGAAGACGTATTTCTAAGACAAGTGAAACGTAACCGTTACCTGTTTAGGATAGGTGGTGTAAGCCTGTACGATAAATCATTGGTTTCGGTTTGAAGGAAAAGATATACAATCAAAATCTATCACATGGAGTTTGACCTCGTGATGACTCGATCAAAGGTGGCATTGACGAAACAATGTCTTAGGCAGTAATTCTTTAGCAACAGTTCGAGGTAGTCTGTTCATCAGCAAAAAAAATATTGAAGAGAAACACATATATAAATACTCTACCAAGAATACCATCTGATATAGATGATTTTAAAAATATTATTTTAATAAAAAAGCATAAAGCATATAATACGCAGAATGTAGATATGTATAAGTGTTTTTAGAAATACTAATCACAATTATATAAATATTAACATTTTTTTTAAAAATAAATGTACAAATGTACTTAGTCTAACACTATCTTAATTCAATTCGTTTATAGCCGTTTCTTCCAAAACATTGAGTTATTTCATTAGTACTGTCTGATATCAGTAAAGTGCTTCTTGGTATCTCAAGTTAGGAACAAGTGACGGCCAGCTTAATCCAGCCTGCAGTGACTGGAATGCTCTGAATCACAACGAACAACGAATATAGTCGTCGTCGTGGCCTAAAGGATAAGACGTCCGGTGCATTCGTGTTGAGCGATGCACCGGTGTTCGAATCTCGCAGGCGGGTACCAATTTTTCTAATGAAATACGTACTCAACAAATGTTCACGATTGACTTCCACGGTGGAGGAATAACATCGTGTAATAAAAACCAAACCCGCAAAATTATAATTTGCGTAATCACTGGTGGTAGGATCTCTTGGGAGTCCGCACGGGTAGGTATCACCACCCTGCCTATTTCTGCCGTGAAGCAGTAATGCGTTTCGGATTGAAGGGCGGGGCCGCCGTTTTAACTATACTTGAGACCTTAGAACTTATATCTCAACGTGGGTGGCGCATTTACGTTGTACATGTTTATGGGCTCCAGTAACCACTTAAACACCAGATGAGCTGTGAACTCGTCCACCCATCTAAGCATTAAAAAAAAGAACAAGCCAAAAAAACGACCAAGTGCCCTACAGCTCAGTGCTATGTTTAAAATAGTATGTTTGCTATGTTTATATAGTCGTCGTGGCCTAACGGATAAGACGTCCGGTGCATTCGCGTTGAAGCGATGCACCGGTGTTCGAATCCCGCAGGCGGGTACCAATTTTTCTAATGAAATAAGTACTCAACAAATGTTCACGATTGACTTCCACGGTGAAGGAATAACATCGTGTAATAAAAATGAAACCCGCAAAATTATAATTTGCGTAATTCCTGGTGGTAGGACCTCTTGTGAGTCCGCGCGGGTGGGTACCACCACCCTGCCTACTTCTGCCGTGAATCAGTAATGCGTTTCGGTTTGAAGGGTGGGGCAGCCGTTGTAACTATACTGTGATCTTAGAACTTATAACTCAAGGTGGGTGGCGCATTTACGTTGTAGATGCCTATGGGCTCCAGTAACCACTTAACACCAGGTAGGCTGTCGCTCGTCCACCCATCTAAGCAAAAAAAAAGACAAGCAAAAAAACGGTGCTATGTTTAAAATAAACAAACTTTGATCAACACTACTATGGCAGAAATGTAATAATTAGTCCCCTTCTAACTTTTTGACTATCATCTGATTGTCCTCTCCCTTTAAATTAATGAATTTTTTAGGTATTTGTCCTTTTTAACTTATTCAACGATCCCTCACATCATATACGTGAACAACTTTGAAACTCTACCGTAAACATGTGAGGTCCATAATAAAAGCATCCTTTCAAATTAGCTTAAACTTCCTTGTTATTGTTGTCTATAACATACACTGAGGGTCCGGCTTTCTAAATAATTCATACAGAAGACACGCACTCATTTAACTTTCAATTTAATTATGTGTTAATTAGAAAATTTGTAAGGACCTTTTCATAAAAAACTAATTAGGACCTTTTGATAGAGACTAAAGTAAATAATTAGCATTTGCAACTGTCAATTCGGTAGGTACATTAACTGTAGTAGGGAATTTGTTTCTCTTATTTNGAGGGTCCGGCTTTCTAAATAATTCATACAGAAGACACGCACTCATTTAACTTTCAATTTAATTATGTGTTAATTAGAAAATTTGTAAGGACCTTTTCATAAAAAACTAATTAGGACCTTTTGATAGAGACTAAAGTAAATAATTAGCATTTGCAACTGTCAATTCGGTAGGTACATTAACTGTAGTAGGGAATTTGTTTCTCTTATTTTCTCTCTCTCTTCTTCAACCCATGTCTACCCAATGCTGAGTGTAGATCTCTTGGAATGCACCCATTCTTTTCGGTCTCTTGCATTTCGCATCCAGTCCACGCCAACCACTTTGACCAGGTCATCGGTCTACCGCGTTGGCTGTCTGCCCACGATACGACGTTCAGTACGAGGTCTCCACTCCAGTATGTTTGTGCCCCACTGATTGTCAGTGCAACAGCGGGAACCCCCCTACTCTGACCGGGTTCTAACCCCGGACGGATATCGGACGTCGGGTATAAGAGTTCAGGGGAGTCCTCTCCTCTCCAGTATTTTTGTATTTTTGCGACGGCATGTGTGGCCATCCCACTTCCACTTTTTCCGAGCAATCACTTTGGCTATGTAAATCAAACCAGTTCTTCTGCGGATTTCGTATTGCGCACTCTATCCCATATAAAAATGCCTAACATAGCCCGTTCCATGGCTCTTGGCGTGACTTGTATTTCGGTCATAATTTATTATTATTATATTCTTATTTTCCCAATGTACCAAATATGTTTTTCATTAGGTATAATTTATTTACACCTTTTAAAACCTTGGTATTCTTCGCTGTGTTCTCGGTAATTAAAACGACAAACGTATCACCTCATGGTACATTGATACCTACAACTTACTGTATGGTTGGAAATATTTTTATGGTAATACGTATATAAAATATTGTCAAATAAATGTGATATTATACAATCTGCAAGTGCATAAAAAACAACTATAGATTATACAAATTTTATGTAGGTCGCAATGTTGTCAGAACCGTAATCCATACATATAATTAAAATTGGAGTGTCTGTTTGTAATAATTTAAATAGCCTCTTTTTACTACATGCATATGAATATTCGATACGGTACGGTATATATACGGTACATACACCAAAATAACATTTTTTACAATTTTTGTCTGTCTGTCTGTCTGTCTGTTTGTTCCGGCTAATCTCTGGAACGGCTGGACCGATTTTGACGGGACTTTCACTGATAGGTAGCTGATGATATTTTTTTAGACTAGCTTCGCCCCGCGGCTTCACCCGCGGTACGACAATAACCGCGAGTAACATGGTCGATAATAAAATGTAATGTTTCCGAGGCGAAGCCAGGGCGGGTCGCTAGTATGTAATAAGTCTGTACCTATAAAGTTGCATTTTTACAATACTATTTGAAACGTAATTTATGTATGACTGGCAATAAATTCTAAATTCAAATGATTTTAATTATGAAAATATGAAAATCTATTTTTAAATTCAGTCATTTGTTTATTGATTAGTGTTCCTTTTATTTTTATTAATCAATAAACCTAGCACCACGACGTAAACAAGCACCTAGACAATGCCCCAAACGACAAACTACATCTAAAAATAATGGTCACTATTTAGTGGTCTAGTGCCGGCATAATTTATCGTAGCACCTTACAAAATGGCACCAACTTGACTGCGGATGTATACTACGAGGCACTGGACTGGACTGGACTCTAATCTAACTATGGACAACATAATTGTGGCACGAATGTCTCAATAATCGTCTCCATATCGCACCATGCTAGCACGGCCCAGTTTAATTCTAAATCTGCGGTCCAAAGTCTATCATTTAAACCAGTTAACAAGTTTGAATTTAATAATAGTACATCAATGCCAACGCAATGAACGTCATCCCATTAAATAAAATAAAAATTATGTACGTGATATGAACAATGAGATTATTGACCAAAATGTCTTCAAAATTACAAAAACAAAATTTTAATGTAACAATTTTGATAACCTATGATGATAATACTATCAATATTAGCTACCTACAAACAAAACTCGTATTTATTTAAAAAAAAATGTTGCAAACAAGAGAAAATAGCACTTAGCAGCCATGTCTTTGTTTATTTATTATTTTTTATTTACGATTTTATTCTATTTGATTCTTAAAAGGATTATTTTCTTCATCCTATTTTTGACGGTTATGACGTAGTGCCCAAGGAACTTTTGGGCGGGTAATTATAATGTCCGTTTCGTGATGCAGCGTAATTACGGCCTAGCAAAAGAAAATGGATTAAGACAAAGTAGTATAGGGAGGTCACACCTTTTTTGTAGAACTTAAGATCTTATAACTTGGACTTGGACATTGCATACAAAGTTCACAAAAAATGGACAAATTATGGTAAATAAAAATTGATTGAATAATTAACGAAAATTAAAAAATGTTTTCGAAAAATTTACAACGCCGGATATTAAATAGGACACAATCATGATTGCAAAACAACGTCTCTGATATAATTAAAGCTAAATACTAGCCGTGTTCTAGTTGTAATCTTATAACCCTCGAATTTGGCTTAAAGTTGGTTTATTCTGATGAACTTTACCCCCGGTAATGCCCCCTTTTCTGAGAGAAAAAGGCTTTAACAGATAGAGGGAAAAGTGCTCCCGATAACCAACTGCTCCTATACTTGCTCTGGTCTTTATTTCCTATTGATCCAAAAGACATAGACGTAAAGTAAAAAAAACTATAACGTAAAAATCCAAGAATATTGTGATGGTTCCAGATGATCCATCAACAATGAGTCGCCGTGCGCGGCCGTGACATGGGAGCGCAGGCATGGGCTGGCGCGCCGTGCAACCGCCGCACATCGCCGCCGGCTTGCTCCTCCTGCTGCTTGTCAATCTACCAGGTAATATGTACTATCTACCAAGAATATTCAAATCTAGAATGTTCCAAGGAATTATGACGTTTATATAAATGTTAAACCAAAAATTAATTAAACACAACTTTGTAGTGACCTGCCATCAAGACCACCAAGATGCCGTGCACATCACGGCTATCCTCGGTGAAAGTGTCGTGTTCAACTGTCAGGTGGATTTTCCCGAAGATATCCCGGTGCCGTACGTGTTGCAGTGGGAGAAGAAGGTAGGCGAAACGGTACGACGGCCCACACTCCACTCTTTACAATACAACGCTGCTCATCTACCGTGTGTGTATTNTGTAGTGACCTGCCATCAAGACCACCAAGATGCCGTGCACATCACGGCTATCCTCGGTGAAAGTGTCGTGTTCAACTGTCAGGTGGATTTTCCCGAAGATATCCCGGTGCCGTACGTGTTGCAGTGGGAGAAGAAGGTAGGCGAAACGGTACGACGGCCCACACTCCACTCTTTACAATACAACGCTGCTCATCTACCGTGTGTGTATTTCTGTTCAATAGAGGATGGCTCGTCTCCGCGACGCGCCTGCTGACTGTAAAGTATATCTCGTGGTGTTGTCGACAACGACACCTCGTTTTGTCCCGCGGTAGTGGTAACGCGCGGGCACCGCGGGCCGGGGGCGAAGCCCCGCCGCCCTCGACCCTCGACTGCCTCTCGCACGCATTTTATGTTATCTGCCTCTTCTGCGTAATGGCTCGTGTGCGTACCGCGCTCGTCGACTGCGCGACTGGTCCCACTCTCTACACCACAGTTACAAAGGCCTTCATAACGAGTCCGAGAGAGCAGCAGATCTCCGTTAGATGACGAACATACACTTACACTGTCACTTTACATGGATGATACGATTTTTGTCTTACTTATAATTTCTTGGCGCACTTTGTAAATTATTGAGATTGCATCGGAAGCACAACCGCTTACACGGCTGACACGGGGCTCGCGCACCTCCTCGCGTACTGGCGGCGGATCTGTCTGTTTCTCTCTTCCTGTGGCTGTGGGCTTCCCCCACGCTCTCTCGCCAACTTGTAGATCGAGCTAGATGTATGTCGTATTTTAGGTGTGTTAAGCGTATATACTTTATTAGCATGATGTAGTATTTATTTATGCTTTAATTTAATTTTGCATGATATCAAATTTTAATTTGTCAAGTAAAGCAAGCATTTAATGTAATAAGTGAAAACGATGTGTTACCTCTCTAATAATATACCAAAAATAAATAATTACGTACTAACTGAGGGTAAAGTGTTAAAATCACAACGCCATAACCGTTTATTTTTCTTTTCGTTTATAATGTTATCGGTGTGCATGAATGTTTTGTGCGTATTAAGTTAATATAATAATTAAATGATGATTGTATCTTGTAACAGCGAGGAGCAGATACAGTTTTAGATTTTCTAGTGCTCTATAATTATTAACTTGAGCTAGTACAAGATGCATCTGTTGTGGCGGTACACTGTATATTCTATTCTGTTACTCGGTATACGCCAGAACGAGAACAGAACTAGAATTGATTGGTAGAAGTAGCGAAACGACCAATGCTCTGACCGATTGGTGTTTAGTTAAGTGGTAGTCGTTAAAATTAGCACCGATCTCGGCTCGGTGATTAATCGTTGTTTTGGGCGTGCGTAGGGACAGGACATCCCGATCTACATCTGGTACGAGAGCTATCCGACGCATAGCGGGGAGGGCTACGAAGGCAGAGTGTCCCGCGTCGCAACCGACTCACCGTACGGCGCCGCAAGCCTCAACCTCACCAACATTCGAGAATCGGATCAGGTAATAATTACAAGAGCATAAAAGAAAACCCACTTCGTATAGAAACGTGACTGTCGACGATTTGCTACCAGAAGGTTCTTAGTTACTTTGGTCACATTGCTCGGCGGCCACCAGACAACCTTGAAAGATTGATTGTGGTGGGCAAGGTAGAAAGGAAAAGACCCGCAGGCCTGCCACCAAACCGTTGTTCGGATCAGATAACTGCGCTCACTGGACTCTCTATTGCGAACGCCCTGAAAGAAGCCGAAAACGGAAGCAAATGGAAGCTGATGGTACAAAGAGCCACGAAGGGCTTTCAGGGACACGACTTTCAGCAATGAAGTATTCGACTAAGAAGAAGAAAAGAAAACCCATCAAATGTTTTTTAAATGTCTACTTTATCTGGGTTTTTTTTTCTAGGGTTGGTACGAGTGTAAAGTGGTTTTTCTCAACCGATCACCAAACCAGCATAAGAATGGTACATGGTTCCACTTGGACGTGCACGCGCCACCTCGCTTCTCCATCACACCGGAAGACATTATATACGTTAATTTAGGTACATTATTATTATTAACAACAATAATAATTACAATTCCATTTAAAAATGACTTAACAATACGCGAATTGTATTCATAGGCGATGCGATTATACTCAACTGCCAAGCAGAGGGAACACCAACTCCTGAAATACTATGGTATAAAGATGCAAACCCCGTCGAACCATCCGGTACTGTAGGTATATTTAACGATGGAACCGAACTGCGAATTAGTAACATTCGACACGAAGACATCGGTGATTACACGTGTATAGCGCGGAATGGAGAAGGTCAGGTATCTCACACGGCACGTGTCATTATCGCTGGTGGAGCTGTCATAACCGTAAGTTTAATTACGAATATTATTATTTAAATTGCATTTCAACGATTTGTTATGTTTAATGTATTTGTTTGACAACAGATGCCACCGACAAATCAAACTAAACTGGAAGGAGAGAAAGTCCAGTTTTCGTGTGAAGCGAAGGCTCTGCCCGGAAATGTGACTGTGAAGTGGTTTCGTGAGGGTGCACCTGTGGCCGAGGTGGCGGCCTTGGAAACAAGAGTCACCATACGCAGAGACGGAGCTCTTGTCATTAACCCTGTAGCTGCTGACGACTCCGGACAGTATTTGTGTGAAGTTTCTAATGGCATCGGAGACCCACAAAGCGCATCGGCCTACCTTAATGTTGAATGTAAGCACATCAGTTTCCAATCACAAAATAAAACTACAAAAACACATCTATCTATCTATATTTATAAAATGAATTGCTGTTCGTTAGTCTCGCTAAAACTCGAGAACGGCTGGACCGATTCGGCTAATTTTGGTCTTGAATTATTTGTAGAAGTCCAGAGAGGGTTTAAAAGGTAGACAAATATGAAAATTCTCGGAATCAAATAAAGTTTAGGTCTTTTATTTATCGATTGAGGCACTACGAAGTCTACTAAAAATAAATTTTCAAATAAACAATGCTATTTGTTCTCAGATCCGGCGAAAGTAACCTTTACACCCACAGTTCAGTATTTGCCCTTCCGTTTGGCCGGAGTGGTTCAATGTTACATAAAAGCCAATCCACCTCTGCAGTACGTTACTTGGACAAAAGACAAAAGATTATTGGAGCCTTATCAAACGAAGGACATTGTTATAATGAACAACGGATCATTGTTATTTACCAGAGTTAACCAAAATCACCAGGGCCGGTATACTTGCACTCCTTATAACGCTCAAGGAACCCAAGGTTCTTCTGGTAAGTAAATTAGATATAGAATACAGTGGCGTAACGAGGGGGGACAAGGGGGAGCATCATGCCCCGGGCGCTGCTCCCAAAGGGGGACCAAATGGTCCGCAAAACAAAAAAATTGCTGGATAATTTTTATTTTTATTAAAATTGATTAAAAAGGTATTGTGCCCTGGGCGCGTGCTAAGCTCGCTACACCACTGGTAGAATAGGGATAAGGAAACCTATTCAATGAAAGCTGTTTATTTTACAAATTCTCCTAGAAATGTTTTTAACGTTAATTACTTTATCTATTTCGCAGGTCCAATGGAAGTTCTAGTTCGGAAACCACCGGTGTTCACAGTGGAACCCGAACCATTATATCAGAGGAAGGTTAGTAAATAAAAAAGGTACATTTACTCGATTAAATTTGAACATTCAAAACACTTCATTAACTGAAATATCAGTTTAATTTTTTTTTCAATTGTAATAATTATAAATCATTTACCATAATTTTCGAGTCACGCAACGCGGAAAATCATTTTTGAAATGTTAATTTAATAAACACACTAGCTCACGGCCCATCTAATATACCTGTCACCAGAAAAGTTAGGCATCTAATACTACCTGTAACTTAGGCACCAAAAAGTGAATGGTGCATGCAATACAATGATTATCTTCGAATCTAATTGCTGTTCCTATTTGATCACCACAGTATACTAACTACCAGCACTCTTACTATGCGCTGCATATCTTTTTTTTATTTAGGTGGGTGAATCTGTAGAGATGCACTGCGAAGCACAAGAGTCTGAAGGCACACAGCGACCGAGCGTGACGTGGCGGCGGCGTGACGGTCTACCGCTTCAGAAGAACAGAGTCCGAGCTGTGGGCGGAAACATCACCATCGATACACTGCGCCGACAAGACTTTGGTATCTACCAATGTGTCGCGTCCAATGAGGTCAGCGTTAACGAAATGAAATAAAATGGGTTTATTTCAGGCAACTTAAGCCCTTAATATTTCACAATAAAATATTAATAAATAAAAACGAATTTTTTTACAGCTAACCCACCTGGTGTTAAGTGGTTACTGGAGCCCATAGACATCCACAACGTAAATGCGCCACCCACCTTGAGATATAAGTTCTAAGGTCTCAAGTATAGTTACAACGGCTGCCCCTCCCTTCAAACCGAAACGCATTACTGCTTCACGGCAGAAACAGACAGGGTGGGGGTACCCACCCGCGCGGACTCACAAGAGGTCCTACCACCAGTAATAATTTTTTTAGTAGTAGAATTTAAGCGATTTGTTGGCAATCTCATTGTAGGTGGCAACAATCGTAGCGGACACGCAATTAGTGATAGAAGGCACGCAACCCCATGCTCCGTACAATGTGTCTGGAACAGCTACTGAGTTCCAAGTAACTTTGCGGTGGCAACCAGGATACGCCGGAGGTCCTGACTACAAACAGGACTATACGATATGGTACAGGGAAGCTGGATTTTCTGAGTGGACCAAAGTTCCCGTGACGCCCCCTGGTGCTACATCTGTGAGTTAACATAGATAGATACAAAAAAAGACATAATGAATTAATCTATTTTTTAATGTCATTATCTGGTATCATTAGCAGTGAGCGGGTCTCTTCCACGTAGGTCGTTTTGTTAAAAAAGTAACCACCATCCACCACCTCAAACGACCCTCCATATTAAATCTCTACTATCACAGAACTTGTTTCTAGGCTAAAATAGCATGGATATATAGTGCGCTTGCCTACATGGTAACTACTCAAATTAATAAAATGTTATTCTATCTTCGTGTGCTTCATTTGTGGACATGAGCTGAGTGATTTTTTCATTCATTCATTCAATCGCAATAGAGATTGGTACTTTGCAATACGATTTGAAACAAAATCAGATCACTCGATAAATCGAACGCTAAACGCCTTAGCCTCATGTTTGAGCCAGGATTCTAGCATTAAATTTATTTTTAAATTTCTTAGGTAACAATTAACCGTCTACAACCTGGGACAACATACGAGTTTCAAGTAAATAGCAAGAATACTATAGGCGAAGGAATGATGAGTAAAGCAATTACAATAAGAACGCTCGGTGAGTGAACGAATATAATTGTACAAATTTATTTGCAGTTAATATAACTTTTGGTGTACTAACATTTATTTATGAATATTATTAACCTAATCGGACAGTGTTTGTTTTGTGGTGTTTGGGATTAACAAAAGCTTGTATTTTATAGATGTAGGTGCCAAGCCAAAGGTACCCACGACCGCCGCTGGTCCTATCGACGAAAAGATATTTCAAAACGCACCTGAAGGCTCCGGTACAATACTATTTACGTAACACATTAATTTTATGTAGCTTCGTATTTATTTTTAAACTATTTTTATTTATTTATGTGAGACGTTTTAAGCTTTAATCTTACTAACATTGCTAGCATCTGAACTAATCAGTAATATCGTAGTTGCTGTAAAGTTGTAAAGCTGTTATATTTGTATTTGCTTAAATTTTCGTTATTTTTAAACATTTCAACAGTCCCGTTTCCTGTAATTTCCAATAATTATGAACACATCTACAAATCATCTACCAAATGAAATTCAACTATAATAAGCTTTCTCGTCTAGATAAAATTTTACCTGTTTGTATAACATTAGAAAAGGTTATCAATTATTATTTTTATTTTTTAAGGCCCGAAACCAGGTCCCCCACGGAATCTGACAGTGACAGAGGTTCATAATGGATTCTTAATAACTTGGCAAGGACCTTTAGAACGTGCGCAGCTTGTTCAGTACTACACCATCAAGTACCGCACTGACGCGCAGTGGAAGACCCTCAACAGGGGCCAGATACGACCTGAAGAGACCAGTTATTTAGGTGAGAATTTTGTTATTACCATGTATGTTGTTGTGAGCGGCGGCTTCATGAGTTCCTCCGGTCATCATTCTCGTCAATCCCGTCGCTTACGACGAAGGGCTCGGCGAGTAAATTAACCCACAGACACAGCCCAGTGAGTTTTTCGCGGATTTTCTCAGTGGGTCACGTTTCCGATTCGGTGGTAGATTCTGCGAAGCACGGCTTTTGCTGGATTTCGTGTTAGCAACATCGTCAGGTTTGAGCCTCGTGAGCTTACCTACTAGCCCGGTGACGCTAATATGATCCCCTAGACCTTGAGTTTACTTAGGAAAAAAAAAAAGAGTTCCTAGACTTGCTGAAGTTTTTCAAAAATGACGATCACAACCCGCCCCCTGTCTCGTCTGGCTTCGCTAGGAACAAAATGACTTTCATATTTATTGAAACACGCAATCTTAAAGGCAGGTGGAACCTTCACGCTGCTTATGGTAAATCTGTTATTGCGTACGCACATAAACGCATGATAACATATATTTTTTGGATGACTCTCTGATTCTTATCTTGCCCGAAATCGGCATCAATATCGTGTCTTCGGTTTCGGGAGCGGTTCCTTTTTACCCGTGGTATTTTAAAGGAAGTAAGTTGAGTTTTAATGAAAATAATGAGCATATTATCATGAATCAACGAACAAAAATTATTAAATCACATGTTTCAAAAGGGCGGATAAAAATCGTCATTAATAAGGCACAGTGTGGGTGTAATTTTAAGCACTGACCCGTTGTGTCTCGCATTCCAGTTAAGAACTTAGTCGGCGGGCGTACTTATTATTTTCGAGTACTCGCGAACTCGGCGACCAGCTACGAGAGCTCGGACGAAGTGAGGTTCCCGGTGCCGGCGCGCGTGAAACACAAAGCGATCACGGCTGGTGTCGTGGGTGGGATTCTGTTCTTCATCGTCGCCATCATACTGTCCGTGTGTGCCGTCAAGATATGTAACAAGCGTAAACGGCGTAAGCAGGAGAAAGGTGAGGCCAACACGCGCGGCGGCCGCTCGCCCGCTCCCGGACATTTCCCATTCACGGACTGTTTCTTTAATTAAAAAAAATGTAAATAAAAAAAATAAAAAAAGCTAGATAAATTGATGCATTTTACATACAATATCATTTAAAATTGAAGACGAGGCCGTAAATGTGGATACTACAGTACATATCGAACGATAAAACAATAGTAATGTTTGAAAATTTTTCTGTCAAGTTTGAAGATATTTCAATCAAAAATGCCCCAACCTTAAAACTAAATGTTACGATCTGTAAAAGAACTAGCTTGTTCGATAAATAAATAATAATAACATTTGTACTGTTTGTTTAAAGATTTAAACCTTGTAGAGTGTTTTTTGTATCCTCAGTACATATCAGAAATTTTTTGTTTAAAATCAAAGATTTCAAGATTAAATCTACATGGATATAATAAGATATTTACGACACACATCAAAATAAATGCTGCACGTAGCGAACATCAAATTCAAGAAACAGTCCTGACTATATTGCAACTTAATTCCTCAATGTAGTTACCAGAGGCTATACCTTACCATATTGTCGATGACAAAGCAGAACAGCTTTTCATATTATCCTGTAGTATACTTAGTCATTGTCGTTTTGTGTTCATCTTTAGTTTTTAGTACGTTTAGTTTTTTAAAACATTTTAAAATATAAATATGTTTTTTTAAACATTGAGCACAAAGCGTCATAACGTAAAAAGCTAAGGAAAAATAGCTTGCATGTTTATTTTATTTTCCAACGCGCTTGCATGCTGTTCTGGTTAAAGATTTCTGCTTAGTTTAAGTTTATTTGGAAAATATCCTTGAAATATTAATAACATTTATTGATATAATAGCCCAATTACAATCCTTTTTAAACAAATACGGATAAGTTTCTGTTCTCATAACACATTTTAATGCTGTGTATTTTCACATCACCACTTCATCTGCTATTTTACTGTCATAATGATTAATGCACTGAAAAATAAATGAAAAACAATATTGTAAAACAAAAGACAACATACCTTTTAATCGAAGCAACATACAAACAAAATTAAGACTTTTTTTCTACATTCGTTTTGCTTCTGAATTATTTTAACCTAACATATTGCACGTCGGTTTTTAAATCAACAATAAAAACTTTACCCGAAATATATAGAAACTTTGAAAGTAATACTCACGTGGTTTTTTTTGTTATGACGACCGGACACCTGCACTTCGGATATCACATGTATCATCATTTTACATATTACATTGACATTTTTGAGTGCATGAAGGCTTAGAGTTGACAATATGGTGGGTGGTGGTGATGGATGTATAAGGATCTGGTGTCGGGTGGCGGGCGGCGGCCGCGATCTCCGGCGAAACGACGGACCGAGCTCTACACCGCGTTAATGCACAGAAATTATACGATTACAGCATACAACATGGTAGCGGCGCGACTCACAGACCTCCGCGCAGCTGACAGCACTCAAGTGCCTTTTAAAAAGTAAGTCGCTTTATTCAGAGAATAAATAACAAACGTCTATTTATATTGTCTACTAGCGACGCGCCCTCGCTTCGCTTCGGAAACATTCAATTTTATTATTGATAGCTGAGTCCCGTGATGTTACCCGCGGTTATTATCGTACCGCGAGTGAAGCCGCGGGGCGAAAATAGTCTAAAATAAAGTAGCCTAAGTTACTCCTTATATCATCAGCTACATATCAGTGAAAGTCCCGTCAAAATCGCTCCAGCCGTTTCAGAGATTAGCCGGAAAAAACAGACAGACAGACAAAAATTGTAAAAAATGTTATTTTGGTGTACCTATGTACCGTATATATATTCATATGCCTGTAGTAAAAAGAGGCTATTTCAATATTACAAACAGACACTCCAATTTTATTTATATATATAGATTATAATGTAAACTTATTAATCTTGCACATGCTGCTGACTTCGCAGGAAATCAGGTAGGTTTTTTTCTTTTGCCTAACTTCAGATTGAATGTTTAGGTCCAAATAGGTGGTTACAGTACAAACAGCGGCGCTTCTCAAACGTTGTCACCTAAAATATATATATACGACAATAACGGCATGTGCAATGTTTACTTCAATCATTGGAAACTTAATCCGATGATTTTTATGTGTTCAATGTCCATCTGGTTACATACTTGCATGATAAAGGTAAAAAATTATGTCATTAAAATGAAACATGAATGAAACAGACATTCTTATTAAAAAAATTGCTGTATGGACAGTTAAGCCCCGCTCCACCCAGTGTTAAGTAGATCACAACACGTGCCTCGCAACGTAATAAGAACAATGTGACTTACAGTACTCCTTGTTACAAAGCCAGCCATGAAAACAAAAGCTACAAATGTGCTTTACTTTATTACAGATTTAGTGAACGCGGAATATCGAGTTTAGTGCAGTGTTTGCGGTTTACTGCGAATTGGGTATGGCCGGCGTCGCGATGCGGAGGTGAGGCGCCGTACTGGATGCAGGCGCAGGTGTCGGCGCCCTCTGCGTCCCCCGCTCCCTCCCTCGCGCCCTCCGTCGCTCCCTCCCTCGCACCCTCGTCCTCCGATGACGGTGGATTCTTGCCGCGTCTACGCGCTCCTCTTCGCCCTTCTGCCGCACCACCTATGTTTCGTGCCTCGTCGCCGGCGCTGGCAATGCACTGGCCGCGGTGGCCGCCCTGGCCTCCTTGGGCGGCGGCCTGGACGCCATGGTCGCCTCTTCACGTTTCCGACCTCAGTTCGGTCCCGTTTCCGAGCTCAGCTGACGGATCGTTTCCGACCCCTCCGTCGCCTTTCCGTCTGCGATCCATTCGGCAAAGCGGTGAGCCTATTCGTGGCGTCATCGGTGGACTTGGGCGGCCGAGGGCCCGGCCGCAATCGAGACACGCCAGGCCTCGCACGGTCGTAGACGCGCCTCCACCTCCACACGAAGCTTCTCCCGAGAGTCGATCGTCGTCCAGTGGGTTTGGAAGCAAAAACGCGTCTTCAACTCAGCAGAACCGGAGCAGTCGGACCGGCAGCCTGGCGGAATGGCGACCACCGCCGTACCGACCTCCACCACCGGCGCCCCCGCCTCGGCCATGCTCAGGTGAGGCAGGGGATGCGGGCTCGGTGGACGTGCACTATGAGTGGGACCGCGCGACTCGCACCCCTACTCCTTCGACTCCGGAGCGCACACGTGCTCGACCAACGCGGGACGATGTAGAAGCACGTGTTCGAGCCATGAAAGAAGAGTTCCTGGAGTTCCGCAAGCGCCAGGCGTTGCGTCGGCGCTCACCGGAGCCGCTGTCGCCCCTGGGCTCGCTGGTCGCGCCCGCTCCCGCGCCCGCGCCCGCACCCGCTGAGACCGTCTGCTGATCGCCACCGGCTCTGCTGCTTCCCACCGTATCACATTTTAACTGACGCATGTTAATCGCTAGAAATCGAAACGAATATTTCCACTGATTTACAAATACGGATGTTAGGCGCTTCGTCCTCGGAACACATTCAGCAAGATGTAAATCGTTCGACGCGCTCCGAGAGTAGGACAATCGTGAATTAGCCACGATTTCATGCGTACTCAGTTTAAAGGTTGATGCATCCCACCACGGTCGCTACGATCCTAGTGGCCATTATTTTTAAATAGTTTAGGACCGACAGGTGAGTCGTAAATCGACTTTGACTTTAATACTTAACGTATGTTTAAAAGTGGATGCAGTGACGTTACGTCCACGTTGCCTGCTCGCCTTAACCGATAGTTGAATGCTCTATCTACGAATGAATGTCAATTATAATGTTGTACAACTTTTTACATCTGAAAGTCTGTAAACAATTTAGTGATCCATTATGTTTTAAAAGACCATCTACATAGGTACTCGTACGTCCTTCTCATTAAAACTAAAACCGTGCCTAAAATCTTAGTATAGGTATTTAGGTTTACCCTTGTTTGAATAAACAGAAGTGCTATAGAAAGGTGCCTATGATTAAAAAAAAAACATTTTGATATCGATCAATTGTGAATCGGTTAATCTTAATATTTAACAACGAACAATTAAAACTATAATTTCTATCGTCTGAGAAACTCGAACGTTTAGATGGGATGGGATATACATGGATTATTTATAGGGTTCCGGTATAGTTCGTCGGTACGGTTGCAAGTCCTGCGGGCAGCGCGGGCGGCGTGCACCTACACGCTTTAGGTATGAGCGGGGAGGCATCCACGACACCGCTCATACCAACATTATATTGTAGTTATTAACGTTAAATTACGAATAATGTTTAATGAACGAGTCTCAACAGCGGACGGTCACTGAGGGGGGACGCTTGCGAAACATATTAATGTTATTATTACTTTTAGTGTGTATATACAAATTCGGTATGGGACATTTTGATTGGGCTCCAGATCGTGACACGACAGCGCCTCGTCCCTGAGTGACCCCACTTGATAGAGCTCGAAAATAAATATACAATCAGAATAATCATTAAGTAGATCCTAGATATAATTTAGAATGATAATGTGATCGGATTTGTTTTTTACTTTATAATGGATTATAATTTTTGAAGTACAAATTTTATTATTATATTATTATTACTATTTTTATTTTAGTTTTTCATCTCAAGATATAATTTAAAAACTGTACATATGTAAAAACTTAGATATTATATTACATTCTTATTTATTTTATAAATTATTGTAATGGAAAAACTTATTGCAAACGCTTAAGGCATTGCACGCTGACGTTAGCCTACAAAAGACAAATCAATTGATAATAGTTTAATAATGAAAATTTTAATAATCTGGAACAATAGTTAGCTAACTGAATTCAATAAGAAATAATATAATATTTGATTATACATTTACATACGAGTGTCTACGTTTTATATGCATTTCCTGCTAGCGTGGCGTGTTAATGACCTGTGTACTTTGCATCATTAAAGTCAATTGTTTTATGCTGTACAAGTTTCGTATTGAATGTTAAGTTTTTTTCAACGTTATTACTTGGTTTAATTATTGTTGTATTGTAGAACTACAAAATTATATAAATTTGATTTAAAGCACGTGTACAGATTAATTTCACTTATATTTTTAGTCATTTTATAATTTCCACCTTTCGAATAAATAAGAACACGAGATTAATACGTACAAGTGCTTTTTAAATGATCGTGCACTCGTAAAATCCTCACAAAGTTCTATGTATCGATGTTATATTTCCCTAAATCCTTATTTACGTTCTTATCGGTTCCTGAAGCGATCCCACCTATACTATAGTTGACCAGTCAAAACACAAGACTGTTTAGTGTTACGTTTGTTAGTAGATTTATCAAAAAAAGTGCTAGAGAACTCATTAAAGTGCACGTTACACTTTTGTACTTATAATTTTGAAGGCAATACTTTTAATTCGAATATCAATGTTAAGGAACTTTTAAGAAGTAAGATTAAAAATGTACGCTTTAAAGAGATTGAGTAATTAACATAAACGATAGATAGGTATGGTAAGATGTAGTTAACGCGTGCATGTACTTACTGGAGTGACGCGCGGGAATAAGTACGCCTGCGTTCTCGACTGTTTTGAAAATGGATTTCTTTATTTTATGAACAATTCTAAAATCACAATACCTTGTCTTACACAATACAGTTTTAAGTAAGTCCTCTGGAAGTTTCCCTTAGTTTTAATGCCAAATAGTTGGTTGAGAGTGAGCTCTCTGAGCTCAGAAGTTATGAGCCAACGAACTGGATATTTTACTTGTAAAATTTGCAAGTAATTCTTCTTTTGCGGTAGATATTTTTAAACTGGATAGATAATAATTAGATTCGATAATAATGTGCAATAAAATTTACCGTAATTAAATACAACATAAATTATTATAATTATGCTCAAACTTTTTGACTGACCAACTGTAAAATATTAAAGGTTAAAACAATCGTATTACGATAATACGCCTAATTTCATAATTTGGTACGAATCAAAGAAAAAACTGTTCCGACTTTAAGGTTCATTTAAATTTAAGAAAACGTTTTCTGTGTACAGTAAATCTTAATTTTACGTCAAATACTGCAGCAAGCATATCAATCGAGAAGAGCATTTACAAACTCGTTTATGATTATCTCGTTTATCTACATTGGTATATGTACTTACTTACACATAAAATGGTATACCTAGTAGAAATCTTAATTGTAAATTAAAGTGGATTCGATTGCATCGCAAACACTGGGAGAGCACTGAACACAACATTTATTATTACGTAGCTGCTCTGCACAACTTTTAGTGCCTAGTTTGAGTAGGTTCTATCTCTGAATTTTATCGGAAATGTAACAAACAATATTGAATCGAACAGCATTACAACGTCGAAGACTTAAACTCAATTAAAATGTGCTGTCTAAGGTACATCGTAATTACTAATTATTTTGACAAATTTATAAGTACACTATACAATTCATAGAAGATGATAAAATATAGCTCAAACCATGTGATATCTAGTCTTTGCTTTATCGTTACAAAATAAACCTCAACGTTTTAATGCGTTCAAAAGGACGTATATACGTAATAGGACTGCATGCTCAGCAACGAATTCTTAAAAGGAGTCCTCCGTCTATATGGTCGGCCTGAGATATCAGTTTGCTTAGTGCGAGTTTTTTAACGTTCTCGATAGCGTAAAAGTTAGCTCATATTTGTATGGAATGGGATCGTTTGCCTACGTTTGCCGTCAGGGGCGCTGTTCTAACTGCATACAAAATTGGGTTAACTTTTACGCTATCGATAACGTAAAAAAACTCGCACTAAGCACAATGGTCGATGGTTTTCGGCGAACTTTAAATAATACATTACATCAAAAAATTTAATCCTATTAAGTACTTATTTTTCGTAACTTTACTAACGAAGCATTGTACCCGATGTCGGAGCATTTTTATTTTGTTTCAATGATTCATTTGAATGAAATGATTATAGCACCTTACGTATTATGTTCATTCGCGACTCGAACATAGCCTAATAAGATAATATCCAAATTAACTATTATGGACTAAAATGAAAAGATAGCAATATTTTAGAATAATGTAAATCGTATATCAGTTTGAATATAAGCAAAGTAATTAAATGAAAATTCTTGCACGACGGCAGTTATGTATTGCGATGAGAAGGCACTCGATATTAAAACGTAAGGCATTATGCACAATATCTCAGCACAATATGTAACAATAAAGTGTTTATATCCAACATTTTGATTAGCACTTTCGGATAATCGAATATACATTTGCCTTGTGAAACTGAAGTTGCTCGAGCAACGTTTTTGAATTGTGGTCTCTATTCTAATTTTTACACATAGAATATTTTTAGTTTATAAGTGTTGAGATCGTGTGTTTACTGTGTAAGCACGAAAGGTTCAATTCAAAAGAAAATACAATAACGTTGCTACGATAAAAATGTGGTATTATTTATTTTTAATGATCTCCTCTTTATTTGTTAATAACATTTTTTTTGTTATTCAGACCAAGTTTTAACAAAATGTCGAATTTATTATTGACGATCGATGGTATAGTACCATTTTAACTATTACAACATTGCTCAAAAAATGTGTGACGCCCTTCCAAAAACGATTAGTAGTCCATTCAAATGTTTGCATTTTTTAGAGGACTCAATTTTATTTTTGGGACAAGTGAAAAGAAGCTTAACCTCAAGTTTGTGGAGTAGCCGCCCTTGTCCCTTGGCCGCCATCTTGGAAAAAGAGGTGAAAACTCTTTTTCTCGATATCTCGGTAACTATGCGTCCTACAAAAAAATTGTAAAGTCATAATTTGTAGCAGATTGTTTTGCCTACAAATATGTTTATATAACTTTTCGAACTATTCGGTCCTTAAACTGTAACATTCCAATGGACTATAAAGCCTTCAGTCTGTCAAACGAATTATTAAAACTAATAGCCGTAACCCTTTGTCTCTTGATGGGGTGCAACAACACAGCAGTAGGTATACTTCGAAAAGTAACTGTCGACGAAAAGTAACGAGATGGCGCGGATGCCTACTATCTTATTCTGAACATGAATATTCTTAGGGTGACAAAGCGCATGTTATTCAGGCAGTGCCATCTAAGATTGGCTCTCAATGGCACTAATGACATGATAAACTGTAATGAAACTAATTTTACACCAAACAAAAACAGTAACAATTTTTTTACCTCATACCTCATTTAGTAAAGCTTTACAAATCACAATATAACTTACCATAACACTCGAGCTAGTTTGAAAGCTTTTTAAGAAATCCTAGAAAATTTAACAAATAAATAGATTCAATTTTAAGAATATTTAATTGAATATTTTCCCTAATAGTTTCGAGATCCAATAGTTATACGTTTTAAAAGGAAGCAACTGCCTACTGAAATTTCATTTTTGACAAAGACAGCTAATTATTACCTACGATAATTAAGAATCGTGCAATATGGAAATGATAATTGGTTCTTTCATACACTATTTTACTGCAGTTGACTCGACAACATGTGTACATCAAGACGTCTCAAACTTATCAAAGCCTTTACTTTTTTAGGTAAATATTTTAACATATTTAAAAGAAGAGAGTTTTGAAAACATTTTCAATCTTTAATCAAAATTACTAGAACACATTGAACAAGGTGGACAGTTTTTTTAATATGGTATATTTTCATTAATACGATGCTTAGTTTATCGATTTCAACTATTATTTACTTTGGAATTTAATAGAGAAGGTTCTTCCTGCCTGCTGAACTCTCAAAGGTTTTAGATTAAATAGGGAAACTAGGCCAGGTTTCACATTTTCTCAGTACCGGGATTACCTTCAGTGCCGCCCTGGGGCCACATGAAAAATGCCAGCCCTAAATATCTGCTTATCTATATCCTACTTAAATTGAGTAAAGGATCGAATACACGTATATAATGTATACTGCAAGAACAGTCACTAAAATAAATACCATTGCCTTGAGACATCAGAGTCGAAATCCGAACCCTGCTCGAATTTGGCGCCTACATATACCTACCTAATAGGAAACAGTTGTTTTAAAAAGGATATTAATTATAAAATCTATCAATTGGGAGCTACTTCAATGACAAGAAGAACAGGGGGGAAATACACAATTTGTTTGGATTTAATTCGGGACTAATGAGGGTAATGCACTTTTAATATAAATAGGTCAGTGATACCGGTACATTGTCCCCACCAGCCTCTGATTAATTTATTTTCTAATCTAAAACATTTCTACGGTTGTCATTTAGATAAATGATCTTATTACATAGTAAATAAAAATTAGGCTGAGGATCGATCTACATAAGTCGATGGGATCGGCGTACGACAGCAGACACGTTTTCTTTTCAAAAACAAATTTCTATAATGTAGAATACAAAATCACTAAATATCCATTTTTTTGTAGCGTCAATTATGATAGCCAACGCTCTTCCTTATGAAAACGAATACGGTCCAGAATATGGTGAGGAGTGGATAATGTTTCTAGATGACAATGGTAACACACACACATTAAATTTCTCTGTAATGCCAGTCGATAGTAGAGGTCTACTGTTCGGAAAGGTATACTTTCATCTGTACACAAGGTACCTACTTACTTCCAGTTTACTAAATTAACGCTAAATGGATTAAATACCTATAATACAAGAGCGCTTGGCTTTCATATTTTGTCACATCCTTCAAATTGAAATTCCAATTTTTACAGACGGAACAACGTCTCAGAATTACTTGTGCTTCCCGAAAACAATGAACAAATCAGTAGCGAATATTTCGATGCCACTAAATCATTGAAACTTTTAACGCATGGCTGGCTATCTAGTAGTGACTCGGAATGGCTTCAATACATCAAAAACTCACTACTACAGAGGGACGACTTCAACGTGATAGCGGTAGATTGGAGAGAGATATCTCGGAACAAAATATATCCTTGGCCTGCTTTCAGTACAAGATACGTTGGCAAACAAATAGCGAAGTTATTGCAGGCTCTTCGTAATTCGTATCGAGTCGACAGCAAAAGCATCCACCTCATAGGTCATAGTTTAGGTGCTCACGTCATGGGGTATGCAGGAATGTTTCACGAAGGAAACATCAGTCGCATCACTGGTATGAAGTTTATTTACCAACTCTCTCTTTACTGTGAAACTTAATCCATAATCTATCGTTTTAAGCATAGGTTTAGACCCAGCCCTACCACTTTTCGAAATACCACAACTGGGCCCTGATTTTCGCTTGGAAAAGAGTGATGCTGATTTCGTGGACATCATACACACCTGCGGTGGTATTTACGGCTACAGGAGGAGTCATGGTCACGCCGACTTTTATCCCAACGACGGTAGACCTAAGCAACCTGGATGCGATGGTATACAACCTATTATAGGTGAGTTTCATCATATCATTAGACATTTGATAGCTTTCGTCAAGGAGACATCTGGCGAAACCATAAGTCTTTGATGAGCTTGATTTCCATGCATATTGTGCCTGCACGGATAATTGTAACACACGATTAGTTTTATTACAAGATTCGACTACTCGACCTCACGCCGGAAGTTACCGACATTGTCGTTGTGATTTCTTTGGGCTCGGTAACCACTCAAATATTAGTAAGCATATCAATAACCTTCCAGTTTAAAAAAATGTTAAATCATGTGGCACCTAAATATTTCTGATTGACCACAGAAGGTTGCAGTCACGGCAGATCAACAGAATTCTATGGCGAATCTATAACTTCTAAAATTTCCTTCAATGCGTACCCGTGTGACAGTTGGAGAAATTATGAAAAAGGAGAATGCAAAGAGGATCCCACGTTGATGGGTCACGACGCGTCTGCCGCCCGTCACGGCGACTTCTATCTATACACAAACGATGAAAAACCTTATGCCAAAGCAGAAAAATAAATTTAACAGATTTAGCCGAGCGGTTTTGTAACAGAAGTGCAAATAACGTTCTCTGCAAAGAAGTTGTAGCTAAAATTTGTTAAAAGTAAAATAAAACGATTGAATACTAAAATACCGTATACATTTATTTTATTATAAAACAAATTAACAAAAATATTTTACATTTTTGCTACAAGAAATACCCTAAACAACAAATACTGTCCTCTTAAATTTGCTGAACATTTTTAAAATTCACTAGCACTACATACCGTTAGGGTAATAAGTATTACTTATCCTGCAAAGATAACATGAACAAGACAATTTATCACGAAGTAAGTTCGCAGAAACATGTACAAGACTAAGTAGATAAACTGTAATTAATATGAACTTGTAACTGTTTTTTATGACAATGACATTTGAATTTACCAGTCTTTTATATAATACAAAACTACGTCTATGAGTACAGTGAAATATTTTATATTATTAAACAATATTTTTAAGGCCAATTTTGTTTAGGTCACTAAAATTTTTACCTGAAATAAAAAATAATACTAATTAATAATTGTGAAAATTTTAGTATCTTCAATTTATTTTTCTAAATTTACTCAGATATAATTATTAATGCTTCATTATGAATCAGTCGGGAAAAGAAGACAAAAAAATAAGAATCATCACAGTAGCAATCTTGAATAAGCTTTTCTTTTTGAAAGTTTTGTCTCAAATGCGTCCATGGCCAATGATTAATTAAGACACCCGATGTGCACTGGAACCATACTGAGGTGCATATTGAACCATTTTTTAAAGTAAATACCAATATATCGGTACCCAAACATTCATAAACAACCTTAACAATGAAAGGTGTTATGGTGTAACGAAAATCAATCACGTAAATTTAGACTCCAACCTCGTATCATGGGAGGAGGCATTCACGTCGCGCTATCCACAGGCTCCGGCAGTCACTTAACACAAAGTTGGCCACAAACTCAACAAAAAGCTATAAACAGAGATCGTAGACAAAAATAATTTTGAAAATCTATCGATTGTTACGTTTACTTACACATTTTTTCAAGTTTTAACGACACCATCTGAAGCTAGTCCGCCGACATCAGAAACACTGCATACTGCAAAATCATTTGTCTGGTTATATTGGTGTTTAATTAACCAGTAGTTTAATTTAAAAAGGCATCGATTAAGCAAAGATTGCTATCGAGCAATCTTTGATTAATCGATGCCTCTTTAATACACATCGGTGTATTCGTATGACGAGAAAGAAAATAGGTAAATTTTCCGTTACACTTTTGCCGAAAGTAAATTAAAAACAATTTGTTATCATGATATATTAAACTATGTATTTTTTACTATTTCGGACGTTTCGTGAGTTTCGAATTTTAAGTCTTCATCGACTAAGAAAAATATTGCATTTACTACCCGATACTTATTCGTAAAGCAAATATATATTTATTATAACGTTTACGTATCTTCAAACTCAAGCTTAAATTAATAGACTGGAGGACAGCGCCCTGCCGTCAGTAATTACATAAATTCACGAATCTTGTAATAATTTATAATTAATGGTTCGCTATTAATTGAATTTTAAAAAAATACTCTATGTTCATTCGTTTTAATTAATGATACTAACTAGTATTTAAATTTGTAAATTTTTACATGAAAAATTAAAACTATATATTTACCTTTACGAGATCAATCACTTTTTTTCTTAATCAATGCCAAATCCAAAAACCACTGAAACGAAAAAAAAAAGACTATTAAAACAGTTATTTCAAATTGTTTTTTATTAAACAATTTGAGACGATGTATCTTGCAAAATGTTATGAATAAAATATGCAAAAACTAGTCATTTTAAATACTGGTCAACCGATTAACTGAGAAAGTTAATGAGGTAGGGTAAGGGCAGCATTAATGAGGTTGACTGAATAAGACGTGAAATGATAGTGTGAGAATCCATCAGATGTTCAGTCTCGTATTTTGCTGTGAATATAAGACAGCCAGCCTCTCACCTAATTATAAGATACTCCACTTAATTCTCTGATTTGCACCGAATACAGAATTTTGTATTGCTTTTACATTTAATTATGTATGTAGCTTCTTAAAATCCCTTCATCCATACATCAAGATCCGTCTTAGTTATGCAGTAGGTATAGATAAATTAATGTTGATATTTACCTGACAAGAAATCTAGGATCCACTAGCTAACTGTAAACTGAAACCTGAAAACATAATAAAAATATTTTAACAAATCATTAAAATTTCAATATTTGGTTCTTCCCTATAATATAATATATTCATTCAACTTCCAAAAACAATGTTAAAGGCACATAACTAAAAATCTTTCAGGTTCTATAGAAACTGTTTTCGTATGCGCCCATGGAATATAATAAAATTATGGACTGCATCAAATAAATGCAAACCACAAAGATAATGTTCATCAAGAGAGAAATTCAATACTGAATTTCGTTTGTTATTTATATAACTTAGACACGATAGTGCAAATATCTATTTGCTAATTTAAATCTTATAATTTTCAAGTAAGTGTGAAATGTTTTTTAACTTTATTGTACATTCAGTGCAATAACTATTTTAACTTTATAGCAAATGTTATAAACAAAGTGTAAGACAGTTTTTTTAGCCACAACGTCAAATTGTAGCAAGGATTAGCGAAGTTCTTGCAATTTAGTATTTCGTCTGTTGTAAAAGTTCAGGCTTAATTTATTGTCAGTTTATTATACCAAAATTTTAGGTTAGGTGGTCTTAAGGTTCCATAACATTTCTGAAAAAAATCTAAATTGTGAAATAGCGATACAATTTACGTAATATCGTAACTTTTTTTAAATGAATATATGTTATTTCCATTCAGCGAATTTATAAAAATATTGTTGAACTGATACGACCGATAACGTCTATGCTATGTAAATTAAGTTTAAATGAAGTTTTTTAGTTGAAGTTTAAAGTCGTCGTGGCGTAACGGATATGACGGCCGATGCATTTGTTGAGCGATGCACCGGTGTTCAAATCTCAGGCGGGTACCAATTTTTCTAATCAAATACGTACTCAACAAATGTTCACGACTGACTTCCACGGTGAAGGAATAACATCGTGTAATAAAAATGAAACCCGCAAAATTATAATTTGCGTAATTACTGGTGGTAGGACCTCTTGTGAGTCTGCGCGGGTGGGTACCACCACTCTGCCTATTTCTGCCGTGAAGCAGTAATGCGTTTCGGTTTGAAGGGTGGGGCAGCCGTTGTAACTATACTTGAGACCTTAGAACTTATATCTCAAGGTGGGTGGCGCATTTACGTTGTGGATGTCTATGGGCTCCAGTAACCACTTATAACCACTTAACACCAGGTGGGCTGTGAGCTCGTCCACCCATCTAAGAAATAAAAAATAAAGTTTTCTACGCATATAGAATATCAATAGTCCATTTTAATACATCACAATCGCAACCCCCTTTTTGTAAAACATTACATTACAGAAGGTTTATAAACTTTTATTCATAAAAAACACATTTCACGTCGAACACGAACTGTAGATATTCAATAAGTCGCTCGTGGTCTAGCGAAATCTAGCCCACATTGCAGGTTGTGCCCAGTTTGAATAGATAACGATGATCCTGCAAAGTGTCAACGGCTTGGATGGAGACAGCGGCTGTCTCTATCTGGTATTGCTGATGTCTATGAGCGACAGTAACTACTCATCATCAAATGGGCCGTATGTTCGTGTGCCTACAAAAGCAATAAAAATTCTTGTCTGTGTATACTTTTATTACATTCTAAGCTATCCGCAATTGCAGTATCCTCCCGTCAATAAATGCGCCTCTAAGCTGTCCCCAGATAGTTCTGCAGGGATCGCGATGGTCAGCCATACGAATGAGTTAAATAACCCTATCTATTGCTACTTCGTATGATTCATTTATTCAGGTCTAAATGGTAGGACAGCCGTTCTACTATTTAGACTTCCACCTCATTATCGACTTTCTGATGTCTATGATTTCAGGAAATCACTTAAAATTGTCTCGGCTGGCAGTAGACAGCAACGAAATCTGTAAGACAAATTAAACTTATTTATATATCACGCCAAAAAAAAACAAGCCCTCGCAGACTATTTGAATGCCGCTTTATCGCCTTCATTTGAATTCTCATGATAATATGGTTATTGTTAAGGATGCTGATGAGAGTAAATTAATACAATAAAATGAATCAATAAACTTAAAGCAACCAGATTACGGTCCCAGCCAAACTTACTCTAATTTAAATCTGTATATTATAAACTCTCACGTTGTCGATATTTGGTTTGAAATGTGGTATAGAAGACTTCTTGTTAAGATTCTTGTGCAGATTTCGCTGTTCTGAACCAATTTTTTGGGCAGGTATTTTAATTATTCACGATTTATTGCACAGCTTATGATTTTTGTTAACAATTGTATCGCTATTTCAAACAGCCGTATCAACGTCATAATGTATTTTCGTTTGATTCGGTAGGATTTAAGAACATTTCTTTATTATTTGGTAATAAGAAATGTGTATAAAACTTAATCTTAAATTAATAAAGTTTCAGTCAGTAAAATACTAAATAATATCAAGAAAACGTCGTTTTGAACAACTTACCACTCCTGAACAAGCCGCAGAAATTCAGATAAATTACGAAAACAGCCGTTCGACGACAACAAGCAGGGCTCGTTTTAACGCTGTGATGCCCGACACCAAGTTTCTTCAAATAACCGCTTTGAGATTCTTCTTTTTATGTCTAAATTCATGATCCTGGGTCTTATTAAGGTTGGGAGTTTATAATCAGAAGAACGTTCGACACAAAAATCCTAACAAACCCTATCTTATTCTATCACAGAGACAACATGTTTTTAGAAGACAAGACTTTTTTTTCAATCCATACCGTTTTACAAATACCAATCTGAAATGAAACCAAAATAGAATTTCCAAATAGTGAAAAGTCCAAGAAATTGTGACAGACCCAAAACGTTTCGAAAATATTACGACAGTGGCGAAAATTTTCATACGAATTTGTTTACTTAGGTTACAAAAAAAAGAGGTTTACGTATGGTAAAACGTGACTGGACAAAGCAACCTGCAATAAGGAACCTTGCACCTGGCGGGAACGTGATGCCTCCTCGCAACTCCGTCTTAGGTACCGCTTCCGTTCAGTATTGCGTCGCGGCGTCGGTAAGAACAATTAATTATTAAGAGATCAATCACTATTTGTTTTTCTCAGAACCGCAACTCATACAAAAAACTTACAACTACTCTGATAAAAGCGGCAGATATGGTTGATTACCTATTTAATTACATATTGTAGGTATCCCACCGAATATCATTCGTAAACGCGCTTTTCCATATTCACGGTTTCTGTATTCGCGACCTGTTTACGGAACATATACTCTGCGAATAAGAAACTTTTACTGTACTGAAGTAGTGAAAAAGGTCGATCAATATTTACGTTAGCTTGTATATAAAACATGAGAAATAGAGAACGCAGATAAACAAATTCAGAACTCCAGTAAACTTAAGGTACTTTTTTGGAAAATTAAATTGTAATACCTTGTATGTTTTCTTTTACTCTCCCTTTTTCAGCTTACTTTTTTTGCAGTTATTACAAAAAAATTGACGTGGTCAATGCGAGGTGCATAGTTAATTGGTACGAATGGTAGACACTACGTTGGGCACACCAAAGTAAATTTTTCACACGATATATACCAACAGCAATTATTAAAACAAGAAAAATCTAAGAAGACACATTTAACAACCCTTAAAAATAGCCAATTGAAATGTATTCATTAAAATATTAAATGAACAATTCTTTCAGCCTTCGGAGAGTCTTTTTCATTACTATTGTTTTAAATGCATTCTATAATCGATCATTTATAGGATCGAACGTTTTAGACCATTGCTAATATTTTACATTTCAAACGTCTGTAGATGATTATTGATTATTTATAGCACAGTAGTACCCAAGTTACAATAATTATAAGTGCGGTCAGTGGCTTCTATCAAATCATGTCTATTTAAATCGCCATGAATAAGCTATTCCGATAATCAAGACTCTGCATTTTTGATGCCGACTAAGCAAGCTACAGCGATAGATCGATGAATTATATACAACCCAGCGGCAGACTTAAAACCGTAGATGATTCATCCAAACGCAATCCAATCGGAAATAGAGATAATATCTATATAACTTAAATCTTCTGGTGTCATGAGTAGACGTCTTTTAAAGTATTTCAGCAACGATGACAATATCCTGTTAAAATTAAAATGGCCTGTTGATGAAAATGAATCAAAAGGTGTTTTGGATTATATAAATACGGAACTATGTAAATACTCTATGATTAAAACAGATAAATACATCATATAATACAGGAAAGGTGTAGGAAAGTGAGGAGTGTAGTGATTTCCAAGATATGTAAATGAAATTTAGTATCAATGAAGGTTGATAGTGTATTAGTGAGAATATAAGTGCATATTGTGATCTAAGGATACCAGTAGGTATATTTTGTTTTCACTTTGAAACAGTTTTAGGGTGTTAGTTAGAAAATCGCGCTGCTTTTAACTAATCTTATGAACGTATTTCCCATTTTCCTCCTTGGACAAAACAATACTAAAGCAAAATTTTAAAATACTATGTAATAATTATTGATAGCTACAATATGCCTACTTTTTTAATAAAAGAAAATTTTACAATATTAAGAATCTTTATGTTTTATATTTTATAAATCCTGCAACTTTTGAAGTTAAGTTAATCAAGCTGATCTCTCTTAAATGAATTATTTATGACACATTTAAATTGACCCAGTTTTACAGGAAACGGGGAAATACGAAATGTAATGTAATTATTTACAATCCCATTCACGGTCTGTTCTGGAAAAAGGTTGAGGTCGAAAAGCGATTTTTTCTTCAAATCTGTTCATAAATTTGTCGGAATTCATTTCCTCTGAATTTTGCTTTGAATTACTTCACATTCTTTTTTTTAAAATAAATATTCTTAAAGTGAGATCTAAAATATTTGGGATTAGTATAGTTACATTAAATTTACATTTCACGTTCGTTGTTTTAATGAACATAACGCCGAAGTTATTTCTCTTCTGAAAATGAACTGAAAAAAAGAAGATATATTTCATTTTCACGCTCCCCATCGAAGACAATTTATTTCTTTTAGTAATATTTAAATAGGTAACGACAAAATAGCTAAGTACCATTTTCTCATCCGTTTGTGAACCTATAATCTTTTTTTGTTATGTAGCTATTGACGAATTTCAGCGTTCAGTTTTTTTAATGGTCAGTTCTGTTTTGAATTTGTCAATGACAATAAAAGAAAAAGTAATACATACATCTAAATCTTAACATGTCAATGATTACAGTCCAATTTGGATCATTGGGCGAACACTAGTTTATACCCAGATGTAAACATATCGTTGATTTACGCTGTCTGGATCCCCTCAACTCGCCATACGCACTCACACCTAAATTCTACTACTACTGGTCTTCATGCAACAATGTAGAAATTTATTATTAAATAAATTTGATTTAGTTCAGAATAATTTTAACAATGGGCCACCATTACAAAACATATAAATTTATAATTTTACACGGGAGTGAATTTTCAATTGAGCGTGTAGTGTTAAATAACTACAATAAATAAATTACATAAATAAACCCGAAATGATGCACAGTAGCAAAGGCTTAGCCCACTGAGTTTCTAGACGGATCTTCTCAGTGGGTCGCGTTTCTGGTCCAGTGGTAGATTCTGCGAAGCACGCTCTTGCTAGGGTTCGTGTTAGCAACTTCAGGTTTGAGCCCCGTAAGCTCACCTACTCGCCCGGTTACGCTGACATAGCCTCACGGCTCTCACGACTTTCAGGTTAGGAAGGAAAAAAAGCAAAGGTTTTAATTAAGCAAATTTGAAACTGGTGTTGACAAAAATGAATTTATTATATTATATATCATTAGATCTTTGAAAATTAGATCAAAAAGCAAGCACAGGACTAATTCATATTGAAAAAATACCCCGTGTATCACGATTTTTCGAAGGAACTATGCGAGCCAACTAAATTGAATATTTTCTTATACTGCTTTGTACCTATATAACCCAACATTCATGCGTTACCAACTCAATGTACTCTGAAATAGAACTGTTCAATTAATAACGAAACATAGAGTATATTATATAATAAAGAATATTTTACTTAGAAAATATTTCAAAAAATGTAGTACTGGATCGATTGAATTTGAAGTTAAATTCACCAATTCTTTTTTTTTTTTAAACCAGGTCCATCTTTATAATAACACAATAATACTTACTGTAAAACAACCTATTCAGTAAAATTTTAACGTATTTCTCCAACGGACCTTTAAATATATTGTATAAAAACAGTGGAATAGAAGCAGTTTGGATATTTGACCATGCATAAACTATTTAATCAGAATTATATACTACATAGAAACGGCACCATATTAATCAAGGATTAACGATTCATGACAAGGTAAAATAATTTTGAAATCTATGTGCTTTCTAATTAGCTTTACTTGATGGAGTATGTAACTTTTCATGAAAGTAATGAAATCTTTCAATCTATTATTATTGTAATCCACTTGGAATAATTTTGATAGTCATGAAATTTGGCAAATTGTGTATTTTTAATGACAGTAGATGTATGTATGATACAAATGATATAAAACCGTACCTGCTGGATTATATTTTTTTAAACCTTAACAGTGAATTTTCTCTAGCAGAGCAAATTCCACTGGCAACATTTTCAAGTATATCATGCCGTCCCGTGATGATATCATTTTAATCAGGGTCGCTTGAAGCATCGTAAATGTTTAAAAATCGACCATAACCATCCCACAACCCAAGTATACTGTGATATGAATTGGGGTAACCACGCATTAGGATAGGCTCCCAGCTTTTGGAGTGCCTTTCAAATTTAAAGTATTGTCTCTGCTTAATGTTGACGTTCCTCGATATCATCAAGAACATCAACAACAAGATCAATAAATTAAACACCAATCTAGTATTTGGTAAGCATTTAAAACCGATGTTTCAAAAAAGTAGACTCAAATTGTTTTTAGTGTTGAGATTTTATCACATAATATTAATAAATTGTCACGATACTGAAAATCAGTACCGAGCAACGAATAGTTCGCAGCCCCGACGATAAACCAGCTGGTTATCGATTCACAAATTGCTAAAAAATATGTACATACGTACACATGTCTTACCTTAAACTTACATCTTTGAACCAGTCATTTTGTTAACTTTCCTGGATAGCTTCATGGAATTTCAATTTTATTTAATAATAAAGGAAAAAATAATGACTGGTTATTTGCAGTACCGGTGTCGTAGTGTGCACTTGGAGGTGACCGGGCGTGGATATCTCCGGGATTTTCAGACATGTCGATCGCTCTTGATCCAAGGGCGTTCATGGTTTTGAGGAAGATTGCAAATTTGAAGAAAAAGGTTGTCCTTTTCTCCACAAACAGTAGAAAAGTGTTGATACAGTCGAAAATCTCAGTAAATTGGAATATATCCGCTAAAGTAAAGGAACTTTGCAAAGTCGGAACATCTTGCTATCTTTTCGCAGACCTGCTTTCACTTAAAAGCACATCATGGAACCTATTTTATGGTTTCACAATTATAATTACAAAGCAACAGATGTCAATGTAGGTAGCTAGCTTATTCATTTTGACACGGATGTATATAATTGCTATCCTTTTACTTTCGATAACGTAACATTTGAAACATCCGTAGCCCTATAGGGAAAACACAGAGTAATTTGTTTTTTCGAGTTCTACCCGAACCCCTTACGAGGTATCTGCGCCTAGGATGCACGCGCGGTATGTGGGACTTGACGGTCTCCAGATGTCGAGAGCAGACCGCCGGCCCAAGAATATTTTTAGGGCCCTACCGCGTCAAACGACTCCACCTTGCACTCTTTCATCCGACGTCCGATCTCCACCCGGGTTCAGAACCCGGTCAGAGTACGAGGGTTCCGCGGTAACCTTAACTTAAATAATTGGCCATGCTGCGATTCAGATCCCGTGACCAATTGTTTTCAAGTAAAAGCATACATAACTTATAAATGAATTTCTTCGACGACTAAACGCTTCGTCAAAAAAAACACGTACTTAGCGCCGCGTTTTAATGTCACACCAATTGACTAGATGAGTCTAACGCTCCTTGACGCAACGCATTCGCCAAATCATAGTGCCTTTCGATAGCAGTGTGAAAAATTAAAAGTATTAAGAGATAGAGTGATTCCGATGTGGCATTGTGTAAACATGGGTATTTTCTAACAATTTCTATCAATTTTTCGGGCATTATCCAGTATTTTAATACACATTCACACGGACGCTAAAATAAAATTTGTAAAAAATTACAACGCCTGACGTCAAAGCGTCCTAACGCCACGACAGAGTGTTGTGTACTTATAACGCTGGGGCTCTGTTTGACGGTATGTTACCATAGTAGTACAAGACATCTCGGCGTCATAGCGCGCCGTCTGTTTAGCGCTCTGACGCGCGCTAATTACGCGTTCTGTTTGACGAAGCCTTCAGTGCTGGCTTGTAAAAGTTAAATCCACAATCGTTAAGACAATCGTTATTACAATAGAATATAACCGGACAACAAACGAAAAAAATATAACAAATGTAAATTAAATCGAAACGATAATCCAATATCAAATTTTGTGTAAATGAATGAATTTAAACATTATCATATTAAATGCATCAGTAACATTTTAACCCGTCAACAGAAGCCAGTCGTCGTTACTGAAATCAGGATGGAATTTATTATCATTCTAAAGTTGAATCGTCTGTTATGGTCCCGAATTTCCCCTCACAGGCATGAAGTTGCGAACAGCTTCGGGTATATTGCGTAGTAATCGAAAAATATGTCCTGTTCCTCATATACCTAGACTTCGACCTCAGTTAAAATGCGTAGCAGGTTCAGGTTGTTGTGTCTATGGGCTCCTGAGCTCCTAAGCTCCTACTAACACGACGTCGGTAGTGAGGACATTTGCTTATCTATAACAATAAAAATAAAAGGAAACAAAGAAATAAACTGAAATATTTTCTACTTTTATGAATATTTGCTCAGGATTAAAAATACGATCAAATTTACAGCAAGAGAAAGTATTTTCAAGCCTGAATAGATAACTGCTTCTTGGCAGATATCGCCAGTCACAATTAGCCAAATTAGTAAAATTAGCCCAATAATTAAATGCATGTATTATGATAAATGAAAATATATTGCAAAAACTAGGTATATTGCTCATTTATTTACTAGTTTTTTCTTTCATTGTTTATGTACTAGTGTTAATAGGTTGTTGAATTTTCGGATATACTATTTTCTATCGATTGTATCACTGTCTCGTAGTCTAATGGTCGGCAAGCCGGGTTCGCGAGCCGCATGCGGCACCGACTTCTCGGCTACGGCTTTTCAGCGAACTGTTTCGGTATTTAATTGTTATATAATTATTTCCGTAATAATGTCTTACTAAAGCAAAGCATACGTTAAGAAAATGGCTCTTTGAATAAATTTCAGTTGTGTATTTATTTTATTTAGCACTTTCAGTTGACAGGGCTGCCGACCAGACTGTCGTTTTTTTATTTATTTCATTCACACTAGTGAATACAGACTAAATGAAAGCCGAGATGTAAGCAACTCAAATATGTATGTACCCATAATTACGAAAGTGGTCCAAGTCATGTTCCTTCTGTCGACATCTTCAATGTAATGTATTTGTATAAATTAAAAAATATATTTACACTATCCGATATTTTAATTTAGAATTTTATTAGTCTTGATGAATGAAGAAGATGATTGAAGAAATCATCTTTCTTCCGTTATACGGTCGAGTCGTGGCGTATGATACAAATTAATATACCATATATTTCTGGCCTTCCTCTTTTAGGTGAAAGATCTACAATGTGAATTTAGAATCATTATAAGTCTTTATCTTGTAAGGTTCATTTTTCAATAATCCAACTCATTGAATTTTTCAACTATGGGACTGATTCTCCCGCCGTACCTTTACTCTTGTTGTCGTTAACTCTTCATTCGTGATTTCATTCAATTAAAATCCTGCTGCGACATTCGTTTTATCAAAAATGTTTTATTTCCACTTTTTTTTAATCACGTCAATCCTACTTTTTTTGACACGATTTTGGCCTGAACGATCATTACATGTAAGCTATTACGTGTTTTGAGTAGTTTTCTATTCACCTGTTGCAGCTGTAGTTTCAACTCCTACATCTTGAAATTGTGATCATAAAAATTATTTAAGCCAAAGGTGTATACGTACATATATACATATATACAATATACCAGTTTATAATAATCATTTCGAAGGAGTCCAACTCCATATATTGTTAGGTGGACTGATATGTTTTCTCATATATGTTTTATTGTGATTTCTCGTCTCTTTATTGGCATGTAGTTCAGAAAGCCGTCAGTGTACCACGCGTCATTTTACAATTATATTCCGGTGCTTTCTCTAAATGTTTGACTTAACTACTTTCATAATTATTAACAGTAAAATAATTTCATATGATGTTTGAATTACTATTAAATAATGTCTAATGGTTCATTATTAATAATTTAGAAAAAATTACAGTAAATTAATTTAGTTCAAAATAATGCGATATGATAACTGATTTTATTTAAATTTAGGTTTAAAATGTACACTTAAACAACAATCATAATTATGGGCACATATGGAATACGCCAATGCTTTATTTCGAATATTTATTCGAAATAAAGACTGCGTCAGCTGCTGGTATTTGGATTATTTTATGCTTGAAACTTTGCTGGAAGTGTCAAGAACAACTAAGTTTCAAGCCGACGACCGTGAAAGATGTGCGAGCCTATTAATTACGGCAAATTTTCAGTTTTATACTTACTTACTTTTATGCTTCGTTACTTCCCATGAGTACGCTTTTCCTTTAGACAAACCATATGCAGGTACCAACTCCATTCAGCCTATTTCTACCGCGAAGTAACCTTGCGTTCCGGTTTGAGGGATGGGAGAGCCGTTATTTAAGTGCAATGGAGATTTAAGCTCCAGCGTCAAGATGTGAAGGCAATCGAGAGTCGTCGTGACCTAAATGATAAAACGTCCAACAGATCGAATCCCGTAAGCAAGTACCAATTTTTCTAATGAAATATGTACATAATGTTCACGATTGACTTCCACGGTGAAGGAATAACATCTTACAATAAAAATCAAGCTCGCAAATTTCTAATTTGCGTAATTACTGGTGGTAGGACGTCTTGAGTCCGCACGTGTAGGTACCATCACCACCTTGCCTATTTCTGCCGTAAAGTAGTAATGCGTGTTGGTACTCGTATCAAGGTGGGTGGCGGCATTTACGTTATATATGTCTATGGGCTCTAGTAACCATTTAATATCAGGTGGGCCGAGAGCTCGTTCATCCACCGAAGCAATAAAAAAAGTGGAGGATAACTGATGTTGATGAACTATAATCGTTGACCGGATCCCATAAATCAGATTCCGTGTACATATTTGTTTGTTTTATTTCGTTATTGTCGATCATTGGTAATTTCATGGGATTTTGGTTCCTTCCCTATTAATGGATCGTGCAACTCTTAACAAATAGCATCGTCTGTACCAAAAAAGGTACTACGTGCACTCACCATGGAAACTTACCTATTTGTCGTTGTCGATATTTGAAGAATTGACTAACTGAATGAATAGGGGTCAAAGGTTTGTCAACATTTGCAGAAAAATTGAATGAACAAGGTGCAAAAGCGTTTACATTGTTTACATGTGATCTCTGCTAAAAAGTGTCTCAAAAACCGTTAAATGTTTGTTCATATTGTACATTATTTATTGGGCTGATTAAATAAACAGATTACTTTAAAGTTTGCAATTATAGTGTCTAATAAAATTGCCTAGCATATTTAATTTGGAGTATACTTAGGTACCACTCAATGTCGATTATTTTCTAAAATTTAGAGCGTAAGAGGTCGTTAGACTAAAATTCAATATTCTGGGCTGTATTAGTTTTTAATTCTAAGTAAGAAAGTTATAATATAAGAAATAGGTTCAAAATAACAATTCTTCGCTGTTTACCCGACTAATTTATTTATTAGAGCACAATATTTAAGTGTGGGTTCTCCACAATATATATATACCGGATCAAACCATAAAAGTTAAATCTCAATTTAATAAACACTCATATCTCGCGCTATAATCTTAATTTTAATCAATAAAAATGGACACTAAATATCAAATTATTTTAACTCTTATTTTTTAAAAGACATACGCTAATAAGAATTATTTCATTATCTCCTTTCAAACAGCAAGTTTGCTGTATTTGATATAAAGAGATTATTAACACTGAAAGAATCGCACTTTAAAAAATAAGCACGGAATTCTGATAAGTCTATTTTAAAAGATACTACTATAGCAGTAAATGTATAAATGTACTGCACATCCCAAATTGTATAGACGTCAGTTTAGATTACGTAAATTATAACTTCTAAATATCTATGTACTAAATTGTTCAAGCATTCATGATCCAATGCAGACTAAATGCGAACTAAAATCCCTATACATTGCAGTACTACGTGTGTCAATTTCCTTATAAATATGAAAAAGGGGCTACAATACAATTTGATTTAGAATATTCAAGCCTGTAGTTAGACAAATAAAGGTACTTCGCAATAAATGTTTAAATTACTTATAACTATTTCAATACAAAGTTTGTTTTCTTTTACATAAACCAATTATTGTAGGCATGGTTTGTAATTTCACTAAACGTTAAGCTAACTTATTCACGGCTAAGACTTATTTAGTGAATCCCTACAAACTAAAAATCGAGAAAATTGCGAAAATATTATTCTACCTTATCTTGCGTCCAAATATTAAAACTCTCTCTCTCACACACACCCTTATTTGAACTAACAAAAGACTTGATACAAATATGCGCACTGATTGGAAGACGTGCGCTTTTTGTCATCGCAATGTGTGATGTTTGTTTAGAAACGACGACGTTTATTAGGGTAATCATCCAATGGGCGAGGTCCATCCCAACCGCGGCCTGGCGGCATGTCGTCATAACTCCCGCACTGCATGTCGTACTGGTCTCTGTAGCCTCCATCCTAAACGAGCAATCATAATACTTTCCAATAGTTTTCATTTCAAAAAAGTTTATTTACATGAGATTAAATTTAGCACCGTTGCATAAATACAGCCGCCAGTTGCAGTCGGTATTTCAATGGGTAAAGTAGATTTGTAGTTTTTTATAGTGTGCAATATTTCAGCACACTTCTTTTCGCAGTTTTAAAATAGTTTAACCGAAGTATTCATTAAGATTGCAAGTCGGAGCTTTGTGATGTTTCAATAGATAAAATAAATTCATTACATACTTTTCCTGCCAAATCAATGAAACGTATACGATATTGTATTCACATAATTTGTGTGGTTAGCATCCATATGTTATGGGTAATATGGATGTACATTTTGTTAACGTGTGACATGAACTTAATTAAATACGTAGATTAATAATTTTCACTGTCAATGGATAGATCAGGCGTCACCGAAACCCGGTTTTATAAATGAAAGATTTATAATTTGTGAACCAGTATGGTACATCGAAGGCAGCTGACGAACATTTGCGTGCAGTGTAAAAACCTTAATTTGTTAATATTTTATAATAACAATTCTAGACTGCGATTTTCATTATCATGCCGAGAACTATCAAGACTACCCTGATTTTCTTGCGAACACAAGATAATCACCGTAATTAACTACACCTACTGTAAGGGTAGTAAAACGTAATGTAGACGTAAGGTAGCAATCAGAAGCAGCACAAATATCTTGAAACAAATTCGTGCACACTATCGCGTGAATGTCAACGTAAAGCTGGGTGTTTCCTCTCAGCGGGAGCTCGCGCAGCAGAAATAGAACAGTAGTATCTAATCCTATGGAGCTCACCGCCTTCCTTATACCCCCTCTATTACCACCTTACAATCTGTTGATCGTTATGAAGATAATATTTTATAATATAATAATCATCTAGTATCAAGACACAAATTATTATGTTCAATTTTTCTGTTCTATAGCTGTTCGTTATAGATATAATGTTCGACGTATCTATACAATCATCTCATTATTATTTGAAGTTTTCCTAGCAGCAAATATGCAGCTCGATTTGGACAAACGAATCCGCTTAATATGAAGTCGAAATAGAAACGGTGCTGTACTTCACCATAAGCTACTTTTGCTGGATAGCATACATAGTCATCTTTTTAAAAATTCATATTTAATATTCATATTCATATTTAATCAAAAATGTCGACAGCTGACCAACGGCCCTCATGAACACTCTTGTGTCAACCCCGGGTCGGCTGAATTTTAATAATTATATTACATATGTGTAGTGCAAAAAGCGTTAGTAAAAATATAGGTTTATAATAGAGTTTTTTTAAGATATCGTTTCAGGAATCACTAGCACTTGTTTTCATTTTCAAGAACCGTTTCGACACACCTTGTATTTTAATACATATGCTGTTTTGTACCGATCAATCAATGAACAATAAACATCCGAATCATCACCAATCTATTAACTATAGATAAAATTTACTGATTTAACGGATAGATCAAGGAAAATGGACCCATATTTACACAGCGGTCGTTTATGGTCGGTGTTAAAACTAACCATTTTCGTTCTCATTTCATACAACGCTGAACACTGAAAAATGTAGCTTTCAAGAAATGTTAAAAATGTAAAAAATTCCCCGCGGTTTCATTAGTGTTCAATCTGTAATGTAGAGAATAAAACAGGGCATTTTCCCGATTTTTTCCATAAATTACTAGCCGATATACGGATCTGTTGGTGCGTAAAATATACCATAATAATAATATAAACCAGCGAATCCACATTTATTACAGATATACCTTAGCGTTTCCTAACTCATGTCATTCATCGTAATAAAAATAATGAACTGCGTGTGAAGCACCGCATACATGATGTAAATGATATGTTATAAATAAAGGCGGGGGAGCCACAATTATATTAGGACCGTCTCATTTCTCATGGTAGGTGGAGGCATTCACCTATGACCTAAAAGGGCAAATTACCAGATGGAAAACAAATTCTGCTCATCTATAGTAATAAGTAGATTAAAGCATTTTTGTTCCATTAAAATTTTGAGTTAATATTAGAATATTTTTAGTTTGTAACGGTTGTTAGAACTGAATCGAAGAACGAATTCAAAAATAAATCCTTATAAGTAGGTTATGTCAAATTGTTACAAAATGTAGTGTATTTTAATTAGATGAGCAAGCCGCTCACGTCATCATAAGTATGCGAGTTTTGGGTCAAAAACGTGCGTTTCGGATATTTCATGTTACTCGGTCTTTGAAGTAATTGTGTATCAAGTACATAAATAGTGCTAAATTTTTTTTACTTACTAACATTATGTACCTGGGTTGAAAAATGCAGATTATCAGATTATTGCTAAAATAATATCGTTTAAACTAAATTGAACTCGCAGCTCCCCTTGTCTAAAGTGCTTCTCTTAACTTAGATAATCTACAACTTGAAAAACCGCAACACAACTATTGGGATTTCTACAAAAAGTAGATTCGACTTAGTCCATCTGGTCTAGCCTTATGTATAAATAGTTTTTTTTGTATGATAATTTTAACAGAGTTTCTGGACTCTTCTTTGCCGCAAATTAATGATCACCAATAATAAGTATTTTAAAGTTTGAGACGACAGCAATTGTTTCCTTCATTGTACCATTTGATCAGAGCACATTTACGAGGCTACTTCATGGTGGTATCATTCCAAACAAAAGTCATTGATCTCAGAACATACTAAAGATCATTTTGCATCATCAGACTGAAATGAACTCTTGTTGGTGCATCCTTAACATTTAAGAATGTATTTAAATCTTTGAAAAATAATGACCTTAGTAGCAGATCTTTTTACCGTAGTCTGTGCATAACGCTCGGTCGATATACAAGGATTGTATAATTTCAATATTATTTAACCATTTTCACCTTTTGTAATTGAATAAGTGTGTATCGATTACACACCTGAACATAATTTTATCTATGAAACACAAAATACTTCCTACTTGCAATTTAATGATTAGATTAATTAAAGTAACTTATGTTAAGAGTTTCTACAGTGTACTAAACTTAGTACAGTTTCCTTGTAACATCTACGTGATTGACAATTTTTTTCAATTGTGTAGGATTTGCGCTTTCATGTGTTTTTTTTTATTGCAGTCGGATTTTAATTCAAATATTTGGCTATAGGCCTGTGGCATATCACAAAAAATACATTTTACTACTATGAAGAACAAATAGGTACGTGAAATAAGTCTTCGAAAGAAAACCAATGAGTCAATTATCATAGGTGTAAACGCATCTGTCCCAAATGTAGGTAAATCATATAGTCAACAACAATGTGTAGACCTGTCACTGGTCTATATTCTGCAACGAATATTCTTTGACTAACATCTAGTCATGATTTACATTTATTATATGACTTTCATTATTACGATTCAAATGTAATAAGTATACCTGTAAATAAAAAGGAAAAATGGTATCCTACAGAATAATAGAAACATCCATACTTCAGTTTTCCATGGACTGTTTGCCTGATTTAAGTATGATAGGCTACCATATTTGAAATTGTGGTATAATGGATCACCAGAATGAGAACATCGGAGAGGCAGAAGTAACTTCAAATTAATCTTCTGCAGCTCATACTTTAAATAAAAGTGCACTTACCATTGGCTGCTGTTGATCAAACATTCCTTGTTCTTGACGATCCAGCATAGAGTTCAATCTCTGGGCCTGATAAAACAAATTACAAAATTATTAAATGTTTGATATTTTACTAATCACTAATGAATTTGAGCTTCATTTAACGGGACTGTCGCTAATTAAATAAATACATGAATGGCTGAATGTACACGCCGCGCCTCAACGGCACGTAAAGAGTAATAAGTTATAAATATTCCTGCTCTACTTATGACAGCTATAGTTTTAATTGAACCATTTAAAATTTTCACGAATTGTAAAACATAACATATTTACATTATTTTAGTTATATCATGATATGTACTTGGACTATCTGAATTAAATATATATTCCTGAACACGTATTATCTATATATTAATACGTGAAGCAAAAACTTTGTAGCCTTTTTTACGAAAATCGCGCGGACGGAGGAGTGTGAAAGTTCCCACACTTAAAGAGAATATAGAGAAGGAGTGCAGAAACCTAATATTTTTTTAAAATTATGCATTAATAATACATGAAAACAATAAAAAAACATTACACACACTACCATGAATTTAACACACATACATAAGACTCCTTGTTTACTGTCAAACTTTTGTTATTGCTTAAAGTCTGTGGTCAAATTGAGAATAGGTTAATAGGTATTGTTTATCTTTAAATTTTTTTGTCTTAGTGTAGTCGAAATCTGTGATTATAGAAGTATTTATTTGACAATAGATCCTTAATAATGTTCAAACTTATAATTTCAATTAATTATAGTCGAATTTCGACTACTGCGGGACCACTAGTTTTAATTATTGAACAACATCTTAGTCATTTATGAACTACCAAAAATCATATTGGCAAAAAAAAGATTAAAATGTATAAAATAAAAAATTTGCTAATATAAAAAAATCGTCAATTTGAACAGACTTGTAATGGCACACAGGGTGGCGCAGTTCGGACCTGCACGAAGAGCGTGTTCTCCTGCTGGCGGCGGCGCAGCTCGTCGTCCTGCAGGCGCATGCGCTGCGACAGCTCCTCCTCGTGGCGCATGAGCTGCTGGCGCTCGGCCTCGCGCCGCTCGTCGGCCGCGCGCTCCGCCATCTCCCAGCTGCGCTTCTGCCGCTCGCGGTCCTGCTCGCGCTGCCGCAGCTGCTCGCGCAGCAGCTCCGTCTCGTGCTCGTACCTGCACACGACATCCATGAGCATAGTCACAAATAGACAACAGGCGTATAAACCTTTACAGATGGTAGGACCTCTTGTGAGTCCGCGCGGGTGGGTACCACCGCCCTGTCGATTTCTGCCGTGAAGCAGTAATGCGTTTCGGTTTGAAGGGTGGGGCAGCTGATGTAACTATACTGAGATCTTAGAACTTATATCTCAAAGTGGGTGGCGCATTTACGTTGTAGATGTCTATGGGCTCTAGTAACCACTTAACACCAGGTGGGCTCTATGAGCTCGTCCACCAATCTAAACAAATAAAAAAAAAACCTCGTATGATAAATCGCTTAGATTAATGAACTTTTCGCTCATTTTACTAAATAATCTCATAATCTCCCAGCATCAATATTCCAAATGAGTTGTTTTTTTTTTAAATACTGGACTTACTTGGCATACTCCATCTGTGCCTCAAGTTTTTCCTCTTCAGCAGCAAGCTCTTTCTTCAGCGCCTCTTCTTTCTGACGATGAAGTTCATGCAGTTGCTTCCATCTAGTTCCATATTCATGTTCGAAACTATTTAACTCTGAGAAACGTGGTCCAAGCTAAAATGAAAATCATTTTATTTATTAAAGTTAAAGTTAAAAAAAAAGTTAGTTTTATTTATTAAACTAAATAGTTTTAATATGATACAATAACACTTGTAAATACCTCACGAGCTTTCGTAAATTCTGGATGTTTCTTGGGAAGATTCTTTTCAGGATATCCATCGAATTCATCAGGTTCTTCAAAGCTTTCAACAATGACTGGGCGTAGGGATCTAAGTTAAGACAATGGTCAATTAATAATCATTGATTAAATCAGCACTTTAAGTTTTTTGTTGTTGTTAAAAATGTTTCCTATACTCACGATGTCAAGAAGAAACATTTTTCTGTGCAGTTACGAATTGCAGATAAGGCACTTGGCTTGCGTGCAAATTCTACAACACCTTCTCCTAGAGTTTTTCCTCTTTCATCAACTTTTACATAAGCCCTCTCAATTTTTCCAAATATTTCAAATGAACGATATAATAGCTCATTTGAAACAAATGGCGGAAGGTTTTTTACACGCACTGCACTATTGTGTGGTGCAAACCTTACTCTCAGGGTTCTACTGTTCCTCAATTTTCCATCCAATTCACGTTTTGCTCTCTCTGCATTAACTCTATAATCCTACAAAGAAGTTTAGACTATTATAAACAAAAAAGTATTTGTTATCCTTCATTTTTTTACTTTAAATGCGCACTGGATTTGCATGACCACTACAGCCAACAGCAACAGAGGACGCAGTCCCACGAGATGGTCGGACCAAATACGATCTTCTCTGAGCATCAATTTCCACAATGCCCTTCATGAAGCAAAGGATCGCGGCAGATGGAGGGAAGTCGTACGGAAGAAACTGATGCAGCGGGGGAGTCTCGACCCTCAGTAATGAGGAAAACGACGCGAGGAGGACAGCCAACAGCATCACCACATAAAACTTGTCACCTACTTTAGGACATGTTAAAAACTATTGCACCCCTCAAACTAAAACAGATGACCACTTTGCAGGAATAGATTGGATTCAATCCAATCCATGTGGGTGCAGAAAATAACACCAGAATTACATACTAACATTTTTTTTTGCCTTTCTACTATCATTTCATTTCTATTATTATCCTTGATTGTTCATGAATATTTTTTGTTACAGGTTTAGTAAAACGGTACATGGGCAAGATGGACACGAACACTAGTATAGTTCAATCACTCACACAACAATCACAATACATGTTCAGTGGATATTCAGCCCATTAAACCAGAGACAATAAAAAATACATATATAAAGGGGTTCTTTTTTACCATTTTAATGAATCCAAAGTTCTTTTCTTTGTTCAAGAATAATTCAGAAGCTTCTCCAAAGGGACTAAACATCTTCATAATTTCCTCTTCAGTCACATCATTTGTTAAATTGCCTATGTATAATCTGCTTCTCCCATTAAACTTCACTTCTGATTGTTCCATTGGTGGCAAGTCAAACAGTGGTCCTTGCAAATCCTTGAGTTTATTAGATAAAATAATTTCCTGCAAATAAATACATCTTTGAATATATTTTTTCTCATTTATTTGATATGCTTATACTCCTTTGGCAGGAACAAACCTCTCTTTGGGCAGGCTTCATGTTATCCTGCCCTGGGGGTCCCCGCATGTTGCTATTACGCTGTTGATTGCGAGCTGGACCAGGACCACCAGACCCAAGTGGACCACCAGAAGACTTAGAACCAAAGGGTTTGTTTCCTTGTTTGTTCCCAGGTCCACCACCATGGTTCCAGGATCCTCCTTGTTTATTAGGTCCACCGAAGTTTCCATTAATATTCTAATAAAAAAATAAAAATTCTATTAAATGAATGACAGGTAATGCATGGCCAGAAAATCTAACATGATAAGTTCATTATTCATCAGAAATTAAGAGAGTGCAAAGCCAACCTTCACCTGCTTGTGTATCTGTAGTGATAATTTCCTTAATTTAGTAGTGACCTCCAATTTCCTAATTTTTTTTATGCAAACAAGGGAATGGTCTTATGGAATATTATGAGTATCAATCAGTGTTTTATCTATTTACAACCTGAATACTTTATAACACTGAATGTAAGCATTCACATTATAGTTTCTATTGAGCATAGTAACTGCAAAACATACATTGTTGAGTTTGTATGCTAATATTTAAAAAAATGAGTAATACAGGTTTAAACGGTGGGAGTCATTTTACAGTATAACTGAGATTGCTGCCTGCCACAAGTTCAGAGTCCAGTACTCATATATTATTATATATATATACACTACACTCAAACAAAATAAATTCATGAACACTAAAAATGTATTTTTAAAACAAAAATACCTTTTGTTGCTGCGTGTTTAGATTGTTATGTTGATTAATTTGTTGGTTCTGGTTATTTGGTTCAAATTTCGGTTTGTCAGTATTTTCTTGAGGTTCCGATTTTGCAGGAGCATTAACAGGTTTCTGCTGTTGTTGTTGTTGCATCTGTTTCTGCTGTTGTTGTGGTATTTGTTGCTGTTGTTGTGGTTGTTGTTGGCTCTGTTGTTGTTGATTGGTGGATTGTGGTACATTTGTAGTTTCCATTTTTTGCTGTGGCCTAGACGATTGCTGTTTAGGTTGGTTTTGCTGCTGCTGCTGTTGATTAGATTTCTCAGCAGGCTGATTCGATTGTGATGTTGCCTTCTAAAAATAAAGATACAGGTTTTATCTGTTCTGTGACTGTGTCACTTAATCTAAATTTTAATAAAAATTTAACTTAAATAAAAAACATGGTTTGGTAAATTGATGTTTTGAACCGGATCAAATGAGATGCCAATAAAAATAAAGTTTTATAGGTATAACACATTTAGATACTCTATTTCATTCTATTATTATTTTTATTACTTTTTTATTTTAAATACCTACTAGTTTATTTTCAAATGTAAATGCAACATTTAATGACATACAAACCTACATAACCTACCTACCTACATAAGTCATACCAATACATAGGTCATAAGGTCAATACAATTTACAACTGCCTTTATACTAGTGAAAGTGCATACAATTCTATCTGTAGTGGTGGGTAATGTTTTATCTGTAATGGTGTCTATGACGCCTAGAATAGAAACACCAATCTCTTCCTGTATAGAAAAAGGCTCAGAAAATAATGAGAATGCCGGCATATGGTGATTGCTAATCTTCATTTAGGGGAGATAGGGCTAGGAAACTTTTCAGTATCTTTTGAAGGGCAGTACAACTGTTATACAATTTCAATTGTGACATTAACATTACAGTACATGTTGGGTGGTGCCATACTTTGATGACAAGGGTTCCAAAGAACATTTAACACTTAAAAATTATTATGTAACTGGGTTTTCAGTCATTTAGCTGTTACAATGTATTAAACTTTATTTTAAAAATGTGCAGAATTATACAGTGAAAGTTAGCATTAAAGATAACAAATGCAAACCCGATATTAAAAAAGTTCAAATAAACATCACTTTTCATTAAATAAACTTAACTCTCAGATCCCTAATTTATTCTATATGTTTTTATTATCATCATGCTTTTAGTATAATTTTTGTAATGTAACAACTTGGCGTCGCTCGGTGGAGCAAGAGTTAGGTGTCTTAGGCATGACGTGAGAGGAGCTAGAACAGACTGCCCAAGACCGATAAAAATGGACGGATTTGATTCGAGCCCTACACCCCAGCAGAGGGAAATAGAAAAGAATGATGATGATGATGTATTTGAAAATTCTAAGATAAGTTATTTTAATACCATAAACTAGTGTCCCCAGAATATTATTTCAAAGTGGACATGTGGTCAAATTAAGTTTGAAAGCCTGTTTATCATTTAAAAATATTTACTTACAAATCAGTAGCTAATGAATACTGAACAAGGAATAATCCAAATTGTAGTCCTGAATTCTTCACTCATATTATACCTACTATACTTTGATAGTGTGGGATTAAAATTCAGACAGGCCAATGTTATTTTTTATTGTTTGTGCATAATGATATATAAAGCCAATGGTTTTAAAANGTTTGAAAGCCTGTTTATCATTTAAAAATATTTACTTACAAATCAGTAGCTAATGAATACTGAACAAGGAATAATCCAAATTGTAGTCCTGAATTCTTCACTCATATTATACCTACTATACTTTGATAGTGTGGGATTAAAATTCAGACAGGCCAATGTTATTTTTTATTGTTTGTGCATAATGATATATAAAGCCAATGGTTTTAAAATTTGAAGTATTTATAATTGTATTGAATATTTATTTAGGTACAGTCCTTTCGACTCATTAATGAAATTCAATTTCAATTTTTAGGATATCTTTTTTAGAATAGGTATTTATCTTTTTGTAGATACCATAAATTCGTACTTGTCAAATTCTTACTATATAATTATCAATTTGTGGAGTTTGATGATTCAGCGATGTTATTCATCAATAGTAGATACCTTCATAGTTACCTACTAGAAATACAATGATGACGTTCAAACTCACAACTATGTACTAATTGTGAAATTTAGTTTGATATAATTTGGTAATGGAGAACATCAGTAATGAAGAGTTTTTATCGAAAGCCACTTTCTATTAGAATTTTTATTTATTTATTAAAAATAGACAAACATTATTCTAAGCGAAGCCGAGTTCTTAGCAAGGCAACTACAAAATGGCGGGCATGAATTACTTTATAGAAATTTCAATCAACCACAAAACACTTGAAGCTTTTAAAGAATAGTCAAAAAACCAAACATATCATTATTAAATAGAAGACTATTCCTAATTATTGCGTTTATATAAAAATAACGGTACTTTTATTACTCACCTCATTACTAGGCCGTTGACCTCCTTGTCCCTGTTGAGGTCTATTATGCTCAAATCTCGAATTACGAAATCCTCTGTTATTACCACGACGACCTCCTTGCCGTTGAGGTTGCGGTGGTCCACCAAATCCTCTTTGATTGCCGAAGTTATTCATGGCTTGCATTTGCATTCTACAACATCGTAAAAGTTAGTTGTCCGCGTACATTTATTAGCAGCATAATTAATTTTAAAATACACTAACTTAAGCAAACTTACCTACGTACAAGGACTTTCTTGTTTTGATATTGTTATTTTTACGTTAATATTTATTCACGTTCAACTAATCCACGCACGAGGAAAAGCTATGGCGTCGCTGGCGTTAGTTGTACGAAAGAGCGGACAACCGTGATATCTTAAAATGTCGGACCAAGTATGTATCTAAATCCGTATCCGGCTTAGGAATGTCAATCTCATATCGATTTATCAAAATCGATAAAAGCCATGGAATCGATATCAACTAGTCGATGATCAAACTTTCATCTTTACTGTTTCGGATGAAACGCAACCATAAAAATCAAACATAAAAATATAATTATTTTAGGTAATTTTTAATTAATTCCTCTTTTTAATTGTTTTTATAGGAGTTTGAATATGTAAGTAATGGTAGGCAACACTTGTCACATGTGAAGTAACAGTTTTCGAATATTGGATCGCTTAATTATATGTATAAAGCAGATGATTGTCTTCTCTTCAGTGAGGACAATGAGTTCTCATCTAGACACGGACAGTGCAACATCTTATGCCGGCCACTCACCTATTTTTGCATTTTTTGCTTAAACTGGAATGCTAGTTGCATAATTTTAAATTAGACAACAAAGATGCCCCCAAGACTCAATCATTTTGATCCTAATATAGCATTATATACATCAACAACTACCTTAAAATTGCTCATAAAGTTGGAATTTGTCCCTAATCGCCCCATTTTACGGTACTTATTACCTAATAATCTATGGTAAATATTATTCATTTGATTTGCCTACCTACTTTAACCAATATGAATGCAAAAATTCAGGAAGATGAAAATGTAGAAAACACTGTTTCGAATCTAAAGAATAAGTTTCCCATGTTGTCATTCGAAAAGCAAATCTTCATTGATGTGTTTGAAAAAGATGCTCTTGTAATAATGGCAAAGTAGGTGTTCTTATTTTTTGAATTTAATCTCCATTAAAATTCTCGAATGTACAAATATTATTATGTTTTTAATTAAACGTACTCGTGTTAACAATATTAATTTATGTAGGAATTGCAGGGTAAATACGAAGTGATTTTAAGTTGAGATGATTTTTAAAAATTAAAGTACTCAACTAATTAAAACACATTTTAACCAAAACAATAGTACGAATTTAAATGTGTTAGTACACATTTACACCAAAAAGAATCTCTTATTGGTATTAACTAACATACTGTGTCTACTTTGTTTTTCAAAATTTAAACCATAAAAAAGTTTATTGGGGTTATAAGTTCAAATGGGATATTCTTCACTTTTGAAAGAAAATTATATGAAATTTGAATTATAAAGCTTCTTAAATAAAGTGAAGGTATAAATATAAATTGTACCCCATAGATATTATCTGTCTCAAAAAAGTCACGTAATAACTACTAGCTTCTATGATCTCGGTTCTATGATCATCAACTTTTAAATAGTGTTTTATTAAAATACAAGAAATAACTTTAATAATATTTTACTGCAAGGAGTGATGATTACACATTAACTTAGTGTTAAGCGGTTACCAGAAACGATAAACATGAAGACAGTAATACCACCACTCACCATGCATCATGATCTTGGGAGTACATTGTGAAAGTAAATGATGGGATCATCACAAAGAGTCCTCAAGGTATTTTTCTTAGAACAAAAGAGCTCTTAGATCTAAAGTCTTCAGATGTTTGTGAGACCTATATTATCCAGCATTCTATCCACACTCGGCTTATACGGTTAAATAGAGGTAGTTGATACATGACAGCCACAGCTGAAAGATTAATACTAAAATATCCCCATCATGCATCCAAAAGTAGTAGTATGCTCACCTTTGAATTACAGTTCGGCACTTTATAATCATTTTGATCCATCAATTCTATGATGAATATAATTGTAACTATTTCAGAGGCCATAATTACAACAACATTGTGGCTAATTTGTTGTGGGTGCACAAGGATCCTGGTAATCTAGTTTTAGTTATAAACAGTAATGATAACGAAGAAAAATATTTTACTGAAAAACTTCAGTTGACACCAGTACCCACACTTGGCAATGAAAGGTTAGTTATAGTAATGACTATACTTTACAATGCAAGTGAACAAATTAATTTCTCACTTTGTTATCAACGTAAGTAAGCTGCCAATATAGAACACATGTATATATCTACAGATTTTATACATAAAGAAAACTTGATTCAATGACACTAACCCAATTTGAACATGAAACTCTTGACTTAAGACATGCATGACACAGGCACTGGACATCATAAAAACTAGTTCCAAAATTATATATTAAATTAACCTTCTGATAAATCAACAGCTGGTTGAATTCTGCAGTTGCAGCATTTGAAACATACATTATAATCTTCCTCATACTGTTGTGTTGATGTCATGGCCTAAGGGATAAGACATCCAGTACATTTGTTTATAGCGATGCATCGGTGGTCGAATCCCGCCAGTGGGTACCATTCTCCTATGAAATATGTACTTACCAAATGTTCACGATTGACTTCCACAGTGAAGTAATAACATGTACAATACGTAATAACATACACAATGTATTAAAAATCAAACAAAATTATAATTTGCGTAATTACTGGTGGTAGGACGTCTTGTGAGTCCGCACGGGTAGGTATCACCACCCCGCCTATTTCTGCCGTGAAGCAGTAATACGTTTAGGTTTGAAGGGCGGAGCAGCCATTGTACTGTTAATAGTGAGATCTTACAACTCATTTTTTTAGATGGGTGGCGGCATTTACGTTGTAGATGTTTATGGGCTCCAATAACCACTTAACATTAGGTGGGCCGTGAGCTCGTCCACCTATCTAAGCAATAATATTTTTTTTAAATACCGGACTAACATCTTTGTACAAAAATATCTAATTATAAAGCTGTAGTGCTACTGAAGTTTGCAAACATCGTTGCTTTAAGAGATAAAATATGTAGGTTCGTTCAAATCCTGTAGACTAATAGGAAGTTTTTTTATACAGTACATGCATTCAAGACAACTTCCATGATGAAGGAATAATGTAGTAATAGTATAATTGAGGCCTATAAAATCAAAGGCAGCTAAATCCAAGTCTGTTAAATATTTAGGTAAACTACAAAAATCGGCTCTAAGCACGTCATTACGAATCCTCCCGATCCATAGAAGTACTGCTCTAGCTAGGTCCAGTGTTAGCAACACTCCCGGTTTGAGAAGCTGAAATAACTTTGTTCAGATAGCTACGATATTCTTTATTTTAAAGCGGATTTATAAAGAATGAGAATATTACTAATAATCTGAATTTTAAATGATAAAACTTCGTTTATTAGTACTTAGTACAGACTAAAATTTTTGAACTGAATTTGTTAGAGATTTAGCTGCATTTGTTATGCGATGAAAACACTAAAGCGTGTCCAACTAATCAAACAAGATAGCGCCATTGTTAATCAATTTTACGACATTAAGGCGTTTAGCTGTCTTTGATTTTATAGGCCTCAATTAAAGTGAAATGGGCAAATATTCTAAATGTGTGTAATTACTGTTTTGTATGGTCTGGCTTTGTATTGTTCCAGTTTAAAGGGTAGGGCAGCCCTTAAACCATACAATTCAGACTTCGATCTCATGTTTCAGGGTATTTCACAGCATTCACCTTGAATAGTATGCCCATAATAGTGCGACAAGGAAAACTAGAAAATTCTACGAAATGTCAAAATACTTACCGGCCGATTTGCAGTGTTCTTTATGTTGAAAACGAAGTCTATTGTACTCTGTATTCGAGGAGGGGAAGCTTAAGAATTGTGAATAATTCCTCAAATACCTTCTGAAAAAATGAACTGTTGAAACCGGGTAATGGGAAGATCCGTCGGCGTGACGATCAGAAAAGGGCAAAGTTCCGATTTCGTATGTCATAGACTTGTTGAAATTTAAAACGAACGTTATAGCATGTTGACGTGTTCTTAGTTCTATATTGAAATTAGCTTCACTAGCCATTCTAGAGGACACCAACATCATGAATAAAAGAAAAGAAAACTGATCGCCATAGCCGAAATCGACTGAATGATTCTCAATCATTGACTCTCTTTGATGACAATCAGAATCATGAATCTCACCTCAATCATCAATGATTCTCATTGTCATCATAAACATTAAAATAAGCTAAAAGCTCGTTAAGAGCTTTTTTAAAAGGCACTTTGTACTTGATTTAAATCAAATTTCAGAGAGCGGTCGTATTTAGAGGGTGGAATTCATTTTGTATCAACTCGTATTTTGGTTGTGGATTTATTAAAAAACAGAGTGCCGATATCCCATATCACAGGCATTGTTGTTCTAAGAGCACACACAGTCTTAGAATCATGTCAGGAAGCATTTGCATTGAGATTGTACAGGCAGAAAAATAAGGTATTTAGGTCAGCATTTATTGTTCTAAACCTAGCCGTAGCTTATTCTTATTTAGGTATCGTCAGCCCATATGGATATAAGATATAAATATCTTGCCTGTTTCTGTCGCGAAGCAGCTTAGTTCAACGTTGGGTTAGTCTGGTTATTACACTGGTGGTAGGGAGTCTTGTGAGCCTACATAGGTAGGTATCACCACCATGCTTATTTCTGTCGTGAACCAATAATGCGTTTTGGTTTGAAGGGTGGGGTAGCCGTTGTACTGTACAACTGAGACTTAGAACTCATGTCTCAATGTACCCACCTAGAGACATTAGATCGGCATTTACGAATTTACGTTGTTTATGGCTATCAGCTCCAGTGATCACTTAAGTCCACCCCAGGTGGGCCATGAATTCGTCCACCCATCTTAGCAATTTTTTTTTAATTGATATGTCATATTTCAAATTTTTGCATACAAACTATATGTCTAAATAGCAGAGATGTACATATCTATTATTGTTGTAAACGTAATATCAATAAGGTACCATATTGTACAAGCTTTAATGGTTTTGTAATGACAGCAATTGAAAAAAGCGATGTAAAAATTTGATAATAAAAGAATGTATATTTTTGGGCTGGGAGACGAACCTATTACGGTGCCCCCGCGCCTAGGGGGCTCTCGGGGTATGTGGTCCGGACTGGGCCTATCCCTTGGGCCTGCGGTCCGCAAATGTTGAGAGCGGACCGCAGGCCCAAGGGATGGAATTTAGGGCCCTACGATTCCCCAGCAATCTCGCTCAAGCATCCAATCCCACCCGAAGTCTGAAACCAAGCGGGGTAAGGAGATAATTGCGGTCAACACTGCAACCAGACACGCGGCTCAACCCAAATAGAATATGTACCTAACAATATCGATTTTAACGAAAATGCCATCTTTTAAAAATGCTTACATAACGATTTTTTTTCAGACTGGATTTATTAAAGCATTTTCTAATTCACCTATCTCGTTCACGTTTGGATACCATCAAGTTGAGAAAGTTATGAGGGCACTTTTTGTGACAGAACTATTCCTGTGGCCAAGGTTTGCAAAAAATGTGTTGTCTTTCTTTCAATTACTTATACCAGCATTGGTGTTGCCAACTTCAACAACAATTAAATTATTTCAGGTTTCATGGTAACATTATTAGAAATTTAAAGAGTAGACAAGCTCAAGCTGAAGAACTTCACATTCCATTAACTACTAACATGAGCTACATTCAGACATGTCTTCTTGACATTATGAACTACACTGTCAAACAATTGAAGAGCATTAACAGGTCTTTAGATATGAAAGTTAGTTGATTTTTTTTACCATAAGTACATATGAATTGCTTATTGAACACACGAGAACACGATTGGAAAATGATCTTCATAAGAAAAATCTGATTAACTGAAAGAGCTTAATGTGAAAGTTTTAAAATACGCCGGAAATTCTTGAAAAATGTAGTAATATAAAATACTTAGCAATTAAAAGGAAAAAAAAATAATTCGAAACAAAGAGATTATATTTAAAATCTTGGAAAAAAAATGCTTGAAAAATAAATCATAAATTAATATTTAACTACAGGAAATCACAACCGAGAATTGTATAACAAAGAAATTTCATAAGATCCTGCAATCACAGCTGGATTGTGTGTGGCATCAACTTAGTACAAGAACAAAGGAATACATACAAGACCTAAAAATTCTCAGGAGCATGATTATGTAAGTAAGCGTTAACACTAAATATGTTCCATGTTTCTATAGTGACAAAACTTATAATTAAAAAAATTTTAATACTACAAACGTTGTAAATAAAAAATTTAAATCTACCTGTGTTAATGTGTGTTAGCCCTGGCTGCAAACTAAGGGAAGCTGTTCCAACTGCATACAAATTCGAGTTAGTTTTTACGCGGTCGAAAAGTTAAAAAATTCGCACTAAGCATACTGATCTCTCATAACAGTACTAATTCACACTCATACTTATCAGTGTTTTCAAAATAGCAATATCTATCACATTTCACCGTGTTTACGAGACAGCCCTACAAATCCCGCAGCGACTCGTCCGTTTTAAAACTCTACGCATGTAACTTATGGTTGTCAGCTGCAATGAAAATTTTGAGTTCTACGAAAATAATGAATTACACACGTTTTAAAGTTTCGTATGTCTCTTGTATTTCTCACTTTCTTTTACCTTTCGTGAATTATTAAGTCTGATGCTTTTCAAATATAGAGCCGGAGCAGAATGTTTCGGATATGGAAGACTGTTCAATTTCTGAACGTTAAAGTCCGTCGGTCTACCGAGCAATATCCCCTGCTCGGTGAAGTCGTCGTGGCCTAAAGGATAAGACGTCCGGTGCATTCGTGTCGAGCGATGCACCGATGTTCGAATCCCGCAGGCGGGTACCAATTTTTCTAATGAAATACGTACTTAAGAAATGTTCACGATTGACTTCCACGGTGAAGGAATAACATCGTGCAATAAAAATCAAACCCGCAAAATTATAATTTGCGTAATTACTGGTGGTAGGATCTCTTGTGAGTCCGCACGGGTAGGTACCACCGCCCCGCCTATTTCTGCCGTGAAGCAGTAATGCGTTTCGGTTTGAAGGGTGGGGCAGCCGTTGTGACTATACTGAGACCTTAGAACTATATCTCAAAGTGTGTGGCGCATTTACGTTGTATATGTCTATGGGCTCCAGTAACCACTTAACATCAGGTGGGCTGTGAGCTCGTCCACACATCTAAGCAATAAAAAAAAAAAAAAATAAAAAAAAAGTGTCAGCGAACGAGGTCCGCCATGACACCAACCGTTTTTTTGAAATCCAACCGCCAATGGAACGCATCAATTTTATATTATGTCTCTTATATTATTATATTATCTTATATTATTTATCCTTATATAAGGATAAATTAAAGACAAAATAAGTTAGCGTGGTATGGACACGTGATGCCTAGAGAGAAGATGCATGTGACTAGGAGATGTATGGAAATGGTAGTGAAAAGGAAGAGGGGGATTAGATCGACCGAAGCAGACATGGATGGAGTGTGTGAATAACGATATGAGAGGGAGAGGAGTGAGTGTTGAGATGACGGCTGATAGAAGAGAAAAATTAGCTGTGCCCACCTAGTGGGGTAAGGTGGATAAAAGGAAGAAGAAGAAAGTAAAAACTTAATTTAAGAGAAATATAAAATTGATGCGTTGCTCTTGGCGACTGGGTTTGAAAAAGAGGGTTGGTGTTATGGCGGACTTCGCTCGCTGACATTTTGACGTTCAGAAATTGAACAACGACTGACCACAAAGCTAATTAATAATTTCATATTTAAAAAAGCGTGAGATAAAACACGCTATCCGCGATTTATACAAATATCTTTTGTTATCGACCTCGCATGTTCTGACGATAGAGAAATCTTTGTTCTCGGTCTTTGTTATTTTCGATTCATTCGTGTTACGATTAATTTCTCTCTTGCTAAACATTAACTGTGGATGGCTAATCCTTTTATGTGACGTAAATCGTATATAAATAACTCTGTATTTATGCGATAAATACGAGAAAACGTAGGGTAGCAGGAACTTCATAACTGCTATATTGCTCTGAATCTCCACCAAAAAAAAAACGTGTGGCACTCGGGAACTGCCGCGGTAAAGCTATTGCATAGCATTTTTTATCAACTTATGCAATTACAATTAGACAATGATAATTTAATATTAAAACAATAATAAAACAAGACCACGCTATATTAAACATTAATAAAAGCAAAGCCTTAACTGTCCCCTTCACACTCATAAGCTAGACCGCGCGAGAGAGAGATGGGCAGACTTTTCATGATGCGCATGCAGTGTGACGTCACGCCACGCGCTTATTCACAAACACTACACAAGCGCAACGTGTGAATGTGTTGAACGCTACATAGTAGGCGGAGTGAGGGGTGTAAGGTTTTTTTCGTTACGGAATTTCATGATTACAGTAAGCCGCGCTCAAGGCCCGCGATAAAAGCTATGCAATAGCTTAAAAACATATCATATTTTGATAATGTTGGAAAAAATCTTGAGTAATATCAACTAATTGTGAATGTTTTAATCACAGTAACCTAATACACGATGACGCGGTGTCGTTTTACGCGTTAGTCAGCAAGTACCGAACTCCTGAATACGCACAAATAAATTCTGGTTGGATCCTGCTCGAGTCTGCGGAGCAGCTGTTTAAATACGCCAAAGCACGTGTATTTAATAAAAAGAATGGTAGGCTTATGTTACTATCGAAATTAAAAAAATCACATTTCTCAACCATTATAAAGAACTAGCTGTACTCGTCCGCTTCACTGTAAATTTAAAATTAACATCATTATTTCTCACTCCCACAAAGATTCTCATCATTAACGCCCCCGCAACTGGTGTAGGGAGTCCAACACTCATATAAATATTAACCTATCCATTAAGTACATGTATTTTCTACATGGATACCAAGTTTCAAGTCAATCGGATGCATGGTTCAGTAGTTATAACGGAACATTCGTAAAAACCGCTGTAGATTTATATATTAGTATAGATTAAAGTAAACACGTCACTCAATAAATTGCAGAATTCGATCCGGAGCCTTCACCGAAATGGAAGTACTTAAGCGATTTGTTATCTCAAGAAATACCAGACGAAGTAAACAAAAAGAAAGACAGTAACTTGAGCAACACTAAAATATTAATTCTCTGTCAAGACAATCGGACCTGTAGCCAGCTGAACCACTTCCTCACCATGGGGGCAAATAGATACCTGCTGTACACAGCTTTCAAACGTGAGATCCCCATAAATGCAGTAGCGACAAAATATGAAGACATAAAAAACACAGTTCCCATAGAAACTAAAGATAAGACAGACAAAAAGTCGGATACAAAAGAAGGCAAATCTACCGATGAAGGCACACGTTTGAATGACTCGAAAGATGAAGAATTGAACACAGAAGAATCGAGAACTAATTATCTGTTGACGCTAACACAAACTTTAGCGCACTGCAGCAAAGATAATGCAACAGTTAATGAAAGTTTATTCGAACCCATTTCCCAGGTAAATATCTTGTTATTTATATGAAAATGTGTGTTTGTTTGTTTGTTCGTAAATTGCGCGTTCGCCTTGAAACTTGGTACAATTACTGTCGGCAATACATTGAAGGTTGTTGTGATAATACTATCAAAGTTAGGCAGGCGGCGCGCGAGTTCATTAACGAATTGGTGTACTTTGTTTATTTAGCGATAGACAGCCCACTGAGTTTCTCGCCGGATCTTCTCAGTGGGTCGCGTTTCCGATCCGGTGGTAGATTCTGCGAAGCACTGCTCTTGATAGGGCCAGTGTTAGCTACACTCCTGGTTAGGGCCCCATGAGCTCACCTACACGTCAAGAAGCTGAAATAGCATCTCAAGGCTATCAGCATAAGTAAGAAAAAAAAAACAAATAGTCACACAAATATTAAAAGGAGAAAAAAGAAATCAATATCGCTTTTTCTCAAAGCTTATGTACACATCGAGGGGTGAGAGTCTAATTCGTATAAGCAACAATTACGCAATTTTGCAAGAAAGCAATTTAAAAAACTTCTTAATCTATTTGAATGCATTAAACTTAATTGAAGTTCAATTAAAAATGTCGAACTGTTGCCGCGAATACCAAATAAAACGGATTTTTAATTACAAAGATAAACGTCTCGTATTTAGCGAAATGTCGCTTAACCCTTATTCAGTCACCGTCCTCGCCGAACCCGTCGCTTGCGACGAAGGGCTCGACGAGTGAATTAACCCACAGACACTGAGTTTCGATGAGTAGGAAAAAAAAAATTACCCTTATAGTCTTTCACCCCGCGTTAAGGTAATTAATTCAACGATTCAGACGAGCGACAGTGAAACAATCAGTACCTTTATGATGTCATAATGTTTTACGTGATATATTTACGGTGGCCATTGATTATTCCAGCTGGATAATTTAGATTTTACGAAAATCGAAGTAGAAACGCCCGTAATCTGCATCCAAACGTTCAAAGAAAACGGTAACAATCTCTCCTTGGAATACACTCTGGAAGCTTTGAGACCGGAATATGTTATACTGTATCACAGCGACGTGGCAGCTGTGCGCCAGCTGGAAATGTACGAGTGCAGAAAGAAACCGGAGGAGCCGATCTGCAAAGTGTACTTCCTGATACACGATCAAACAGTTGAGGAGCAAGCCTATCTGGCGGCATTGAAGAGAGAAAAACAAGCATTTGAATTGTTGATTCAGGCCAAAAGTGTATGAATCTCATTAAATAATCAATTTAATAATTAATATGAGAATCATTAATCATCCTCCATCGCGGAGTACTCCTCGACTCCGGCTCATGATCTTGGACGCCCTAAACACGTTCTTACCGATCCAGCTGATCCCCTAACCTAGTAGGCGTCTGCAGCCCTAGCTCTAGGAGCAGGTGTAGGGACCCTGGCAACCGTAGTTGTCGAACTTGTCGTAGAGTCGATGTGAAACTTAATATATTACAGCAGCCTTAACAAATTTTAATGTAGTTTTGATTCTTCATTCGATATAATTTTAATAAGGAAAAAAAGTAAAAAATGCTTTGCATTTACTACAGGTCATGGTAGTTCCTTCATATCAAGACGGAAAAACAGATGAATACTTCCAATTAACAAACGAGGAAGAAGTGCAACCCACCGATTCAAGGAAAGCAGGTAGATTAATGAAAACGATAGGTATGTAGAATAGTGGCGAATTGAATTAACATATATTATTTTACCTTTTGTATTTTAGGTCAAAATCAAAGTAAAGAGAAACCGCTAGTGATAGTGGACATGAGAGAGTTTCGATCAGACTTACCCTCGCTGTTGCACAAGAGAGGCATTAATATCGAACCAGTTACGATAGCGGTGAGTACGTTTCTGTAATTACTGCTAATGATTTTCAATATATTTCTTGAACTAGCTATGCACAAAAACGGTAGTCAGTCTATGGATTCCCATAACCCCGTAACATAAGAATTTTATTAGTCGATGACGCACTAAGTAGAACTCACATGATGGTCATCGTTGGCAATATACTTATTATATACGAATAGGTCGCTACCGTAAGGTCATACAGATGACCTTACGGTAGCGACCTATTTTTTTTTATGTCTCAAATGGACAGCCATTTGAGACATAAAAATTTGAACACGAAAAAAAAAATCTATACTAATATATAAATCTACAGTGGTTTTTAGAATCTTTGTGGGGGTGAGAAAAAATAATGTTAATTTTAAACGCCCAGTGAGCGGACGGGTACAACTAGTCTGTTATTTTTTTTTTTTTTTATTGCTTAGCTGTGTGGACGAGCTCACAGCCCACCTGATGTTAAGTGGTTACTGGAGCCCATAGACATCTACAACGTAAATGCGCCACACACCTTGAGATATAGTTCTAAGGTCTCAGTATAGTCACAACGGCTGCCCCACCCTTCAAACCGAAACGCATCACTGCTTCACGGCAGAAATAGGCGGGGCGGTGGTACCTATCCGTGCGGACTCACAAGAGGTCCTACCACCAGTAATTACGCAAATTATAATTTTGCGGGTTTCATTTTTATTACACGATGTTATTCCTTCACCGTGGAAGTCAATCGTGAACATTTGTTGAGTACGTATTTCATTAGAAAAATTGGTACCCGCCTGCGGGATTCGAACACCGGTGCATCGCTTCAACACGAATGCACCGNCAAGAGGTCCTACCACCAGTAATTACGCAAATTATAATTTTGCGGGTTTCATTTTTATTACACGATGTTATTCCTTCACCGTGGAAGTCAATCGTGAACATTTGTTGAGTACGTATTTCATTAGAAAAATTGGTACCCGCCTGCGGGATTCGAACACCGGTGCATCGCTTCAACACGAATGCACCGGACATCTTATCCGTTAGGCCACAACGACTTCACTATATTTGATCTTATATATTTTTAGATTGGTGATTACATACTGACTCCTGATATTTGCGTAGAAAGGAAATCTATATCCGATTTGATTGGATCATTGAACTCTGGTCGCTTGTACACACAATGCACACAAATGTGCCGCAACTACAGTCGACCTATCCTGCTTATTGAATTTGATCAAAATAAACCTTTTAATCTTCAGGTATGTTTACCTTATTTTTCTATCAGTTCCAAAACACCTCAAAATGGTTGTAAAAATGCACTTTAATTCTTCAGGGTCATTTCGTGGTATCAACAGATATATCTGGAGCGGATATACAACAAAAACTACAACTTCTGACAATACATTTCCCTAGGCTGAAATTGGTATGGTCGCCAAGTCCATATGCTACTGCTGAACTTTTCTATGAATTAAAGGTTTGTCAAATTACGCCTAATTGTTTATTTAAATAAATATTCTTTATTCATTTGGATCCGCGATATTTTATTATTTGAAATAACTAAATTATTACATTACTTAGCAGAAAGAGAATATTATGTCTTTACAAGCACACGAATGTATCTTTTTTTTTTCAGCAAGGCAGAAATAATCCCAATATTGCAGAAGCTATCGCTCTCAGTGGTGAAAATACAGCAGATGATATGAACTATGAGAGATACAATATATTGGTTCATGATTTCGTACAAAAACTACCTGGTGTTACATCAAAAAACATTAACAGAATTATGAACAAAGGTATCTCACTGGACCACTTGATAACTCTTACCAAAGTGAGTTATTTGTAGTTGTTTTATTTATTATTAGATTGATGACCAAGAATAATCTATTTTATCTGGAATTAGTCAAATTGACTCATAACATTAAATTTATATAAACTTTTACTGTTGATACACAGACAGTACAGATATATTTAAATTTTCCAAAAATTGTATATAATATGTAAACTTATCTTGAGAAAGTTAGTGAGATTCGAGGTATCTATCAAATATCTTGTTCTGTGATGACTACCGCCACACATAAATATTTTCAATTTTTTACATATTTATATCTATAAATTTCCATACATATAGTATATTTATTTATATTTAAAAAGTGTGGAGAGGAAGGTATAATTTTATTTCAAAATAATTAATAAATGTCTATGAAACAATTGCGTGGCTTCGAGCATTATGTTGCGATACGCAATCGCACCGCGATATCGCACCGCCCGCCACCGGAGTAGAGTTCATCCATACTACCTGGAGCCACTGCGGTCATCCACAGTGCGTTTCCAGAGATCTTTTTTGCCACGTACCATCCGGCTATGGAATGAGCTCCCCTCCACGGTGTTTCCCGAGCGCTATGACATGTCCCTCTTCAAACGAGGCTTGTGGAGAGTATTAAGCGGTAGGCAGCGGCTTGGCTCTGCCCCTGGCATTGCTGAAGTCCATGGGCGACGGTAACCACTCACCATCAGGTGGGCCGTATGCTCGTCTGCNAAAGGGCAAAAAAAAAAAAAAAAAAACGCAAATGGACTGTTTTGGGACTCTTCGAAAATTCATACAACTTGTCCTAAACGGTTTCCAGTGTTCGCGTATAAACGCATGTTTTCATCTCGTTCAAAATTTAAATACCATTCCGTTATTTGTATTGCTTTTACGAGTAGCGCGTTTTCGACAAAGCTACGACTCATGATCATGGCGCAATCACACTAGGCGTCACAGAGTTACGAAGGGACAAAATCGCCAAGCCCCCGATCATGCGTTTAATAATACTATATCAAATAAAATTTAATTCAGGCTCAGTAAACAGCCATGTTATTAATCTGATGTAGGTACACAATACTACTGTAAATTATTGATTCCTTTCTTATATAAGCAATATACGTATGCGCTATCTCAAATATGGAATGCTCTGCATATAACAATAAAATCGACTCGCTTTGTAAACTAGTGTAAAATACGACTATGTTTTTGAAAGTTTACGATGTGCCTTGTGCGGTTCGCACCATGTCAAATCTTTAATCTTTAACCAGTACAAAATATATATTTGATGTCTATTTATATCTTACCATCACAACTTACTAAGTTTTACACATTTAGTCCCAAAACATTATATGAACCACATCTGTCTCACAGGAGGAATTATCTGAAGTCGTAGAAAACAAAAATGAAGCCGAAACATTGTATTCAATACTTCACGTCAAAGCTCGTCCCATGGATGCCAAAGAAGAGAAATTCGGAAAGAAAAAGTTCACTGGAAAACTATATCGTAGTAAAAAATAATGTACATATTAGATGTTATTACATAGTAATTTATTAAAACTTAATTATGAATCATTAATAAATTAATGTTACCAATTTACAAAATAATAAATCATATTTTTTAAATAAAGACTAATAATTTTTTCATGATGTAAGAATATCGTCATGTAGAATATTATTTTATGATGTGACAAATATTTATCGCCAAGGACCTAAAACAAAATTAAGCAAAACCTCATTATGGTACTCAACATTACAAGTGATTATCCAAAAAAAATTAATTGAAAATAAAAGTGGAGTTCACAAATTAGTTAACATATAATTAGGAACAATCACTTACGATATTGGTGCTCCTTGTCAGTTAATGGAACATAAATCACACTCATTAATTTCTTTACAGTTGTTGTTCCATCCTGTGCTTTATCAACCTGCAGAATAAATGACACGCACTTAAACACTGGTGGTAGGACCTCTCGTGAGTCTGCATGGGTAGGTACCACCAGTCTGCCTATTTTTGCTGTGATACAGTAATGCGTTTCGGTTTAAAGGGTGGGGCAGCCGTTGTAACTATACTGAGATCTTAGAACTCAATCTCAAGGTGGGTAGCGGCATTTACGTTATGGATGTCTATGCGCTCCGGTAACCACTTAACATCAGGTGGGCTGTGAGCTCGTCCACTCATCATAGCAATAAAAAAAAATTACAATAATTTATTCTTTGTGTTCAATAGAATAAAATAGATTTTTTTAATGCAGTAGATAGGTTAACATGCCTCAGTTTTAAATGGTTATCAGGTTCCATACACATCACCTAATAGAAATCCACAGGAACAGACTAGGTGACACTGTTCAAGGCCAACACCACACAGCCTTGATATCATTGTAACTAATATAATTATACCAAAATGAAATCTTACCTGAGTCAAATGTTGTTCACCACCCTCAGGCCCCACAGGAACTATTAGCCTCCCTCCCGGTTTCAATTGATCAATTAGCTAAAAACATTATTTGTGAAATTTAAATTAATCTAATAATAAACTTGTACTGTTATTACTGGTACAGTTTCACTGGTGGTAGGACCTCTTGTCAGTCCACACGGGTAGGTACCACCAGCCTGTCTATTTCTGCCGTGAAGCAGCAATGCGTTTCGGTTTGAAGGGTGGTGCAGCCATTGTAACTATACTTGAGACCTTCGAACTTATATCTCAAGGTGAATGGCGCATTTACGTTGTAGGTGTCTATGGGCTCCAGTAACCACTTAACACCATGTGGGCTCTGAGCTTGTCCATCCATCTAAGCAATAAAAAATAAAAAAAACTACTACGTAATTAATACTATTAAAGTGTGAAATGAAATGCTTCTAGATAAACTTACAGCTTGTGGTAATGTGGGTGCTGCAGCCCCGACATGAATTGCACTGTAAGGGGCTTCAGATGGATAACCGAGACGACCATCACCGACTGAATTAAAAAAATATTTTCAAAATCAAATTGTTTTTTTATCAGATTTTCAACAATAGTAAATATCTTCCTTGTGCTTACCTACAAGTTTAATCCTCTCAGATGAGAGTAAGCTTGGGTTGTCATTTTGGATGTTTTTGGTTGCCAAATTCACAAGTTCTGATATATGTTCTATCCCAACTACCCGGCCAGTTTCTCCTAACATCATGGCCATACAGGCAGTGAGGTAACCAGACCCCGAACCAACATCTAAAGCTTTTTCTCCTGGTACTAGCTGGTTTTTTAACTTTTCTAATGCATGAGCATGCTAAAACAACAATACTCGTGAATTTTAGTTAATTAACACTATGAAGCATACTTTTATAATACTCCATTTAAGAGACTGTATGTGCACTTGTGTCTATGCCTATGGAGTACATCATAGGACTTTCATAGTCATGTTGGTAATAAAGTATAGTATTTGAGCATAAATGTATTACAATTGTAGCTTATCCATTTACAGGGAAGACCAAATATTGGGTCTTCAACCAAATTAAGCAGCACAGTAAACCTCCTTATAAAATACGGCATCTAGGAGTATTCTTGTGTAATGGACTGTTATGACCCCATAAAATACTTTATGCATAAATGATGTGTTCAACTTGTTATTTTTATATATTTTAGTACATACATATTATTATACTAAGAACATATTTAATAAAGTATATAAATAGTATGTGGGTAATCCATGTGTATTGGTTTCATCAACGTACCATGTGGGGAGCGCTGATTGTTGCAGAGAATCCAATAGATTGAGGAGAGTCCTGGTATGGAGAAGAAGGACAGTAATTTTTCCGATCAACAGCTAGCATTGCATTTGCGACGGTGTCCGATTTTATTATGCCGTTAGCTGTATGAAAATTGAGCATTTAATTTAGTAAGATAAATTTTATTGAAGTCCTAAAGAACAAAAATAAAGGAAATACGCATACTTCTTAAATTACGTATTAGGTCCACATTATTTGCTCCGTGGCTTCTCCATGCCATTATTATTGGAATTATTACAATAACTGCTAAAGAAATGTTTTTAATCCATGTATATTTATTTTTCATTAATGTTCAAATTATTCCTTCTTTGTTGGTGGTAGTAAATATTCCATAGATTATACCAAATATATTAAGTGTATAATCTATGGATTATACACTTAATTATTAGGACTTTTTGGCGGGAAAGAGAGGACTGAAGTTGTGTGATTTGTTTTATTTTGTCTATTTAGTGTTTCTTCGGGTTTAAATGTGTAATAATGGTGGTTTATTAACTGTTTAATATCTGTGAAAGTGCACAAATGTGGGAAAATGAAACAAAGCCGCTGGACGTAACTTCTCGGGTTCCTCCAAAAAGTCCACTGAAAAAATCTTAGTAAATGACCACCATTTTACTGAGATTATATTTCATCCCATCCCATATCAACTCATCTCATGCCATTTAATTTCATCCCAGTTGATTAATGTCTCAAATTAATCATCTTCATTTCATTTCATTTTACTCCTTATTATCATTTTTCATAAAAATATGAATATACATTAAAATAAGACATGACTTAAAGGTCTCAGTTACCAGGTCATAAAATCCCTTAAAAAAAAAAATTATTCGGATTTCTGTGTAATATCTGTAAAATATGTATTATAGTGTAAAATCTATGGTGTATTAGCTATGGTGGTAGTTTAGGGACTTTTTGGCGGGAACGCGAGGAGTGAAGTTGTGTGATTTGTTTTATTTTGTCTATTTAGTGTTTCTTCGGGTTTAAATGTGTAATAATGGTGGTTTATTAACTGTTTAATATCTGTGAAAGTGCATAAATGTGGGAAAATGAAACAAAGCCGCTGGACGTAACTTCTCGGAATCCTCCAAAAAGTCCACTGAAAAAATCTTAGTAAATGACCACCATTTTACTGAGATTATATTTCATCCCATTTCATTTCATTTAATTTCATCCCAGTTGATTAATGTCTCAAATTAATCATCTTCATTTCATTTCACTCCTTAATTTCGTTTTTCATAAAAATATGAATAATATAAATTAAAATAAGACATGACTTAAAGGTCTCAGTTACCAGGTCATAAAATCTCTTAGAAAAAAGTGGTAGTTTAGTAGTTAGACTTTTTGGCGGGAACGCGAGGAGTGAAGTTGTATGATTTGTTTTATTTTGTCTATTTAGTGTTTCTTCGGGTTAAATGTGTAATAATGGTGGTTTATTAACTTTTAATATCTGTGAAAGTGCACAAATGTGGGAAAATGACACAAAGCCGCTGGACGTAACTTCTCGGGATCCTTCAAAAAGTCCACCATGATATGGGATGAAATATAATCTCAGTAAAATGGTGGTTATTTACTGAGAGTATTTCAGTGGACTTTTTGGAAAATCCCGGGAAGCTACGTCCAGCGGCTTTGTTTCAATTTCCCACATTTGTGAATTTTCACAGATACTAAACAGTTAACAAACCACCGTTAATACACATTTAAACCTGAAGAAACACTAAATAGACAAAATAAAATATTTCATTTCACGTTGGTATGGTATGACACCTTTGCCTTTCCAGTTAGAAAATTAAAACTACTAGTACTACTACTGTCAAAGTCAAAGTACACTACAAAAAAATTCAACTACCACACCGATACATATTTAAATGAATTTAATGTGATAAATTGTTTTAGAACAAAAGTGTTTGTGCAACGTTATAAACTTCAAAATTTTCACGATATTTTATAGAAAAAAAAAGTACGTTATTTTCCAGATAAATAACTCTAATAAACCATTTTCTTCTTATTTGTTTCTTTGTTCGCACAGGTAGGTACCACCACCCTGCCTATTTCTGCCGTCAAGCAGTAATGCGTTTCGGTTTGAAGAGCGGGGCAGCCGTTGTATTGTTAAAAGTGTGAGACCTTAGAACTCGTCTCAAGGTGGCGGCATTTACGTTGTAGTTAAATATGGGCTCCGGTAACCACTTAACACGAGGTAGGCCGTACCAGCTCGACCTCCAAACAAAGCAATAAAAAATAAAAATAGTACATACTTAATGTTAAATTAAGTGGAACACATATTTTTTTGTTTAATGTATCATTATTCGATGACAAAGATATACAATTATTTTGTCACTTGCCCCTGAAAAATTGAAGTGGAAATTAGACAGTGGCAAAATAAATTATGAAGCAGTGGAAAAATAGAAGTCTCTGCTAAGTTTTTAATTTATTGAAAATAGTACTTTACACAGGGTGGCCAATTGCTTCAAGATTAACATTTTGGCCTAAAATGGTTTGTGACGGTCCTGATCCTCCAGAAAACAACCCTCATGAACTTAGTCCACCTCCTAGACATGATCTTTTAATGAATGGTCCTCAAGTAGAAGACAGTGATGACGAAAATGAATATGTTGGATACGAACCATTACCTCAGGGACCTGAGATTTCATATTCTGACCAAGATTTGGAAGAAGATGATCAGGTAGCTATTGCAAATTCACTTACACACATCTTGGCTAAACTTTCCTTTATGGTCCATGGATTTGTAAGTTCATAATTTTTTTGGTAAATAGTACTCATAAATAGAAAGCTTTTCCCAAAATTTCATGTTGCGCAAACTCACAGCTTACGACATGTAATTTTTTAAAGTTTCAATTGGATCAAAATTGGAAAAATCACCAAGGTACGTAAAAGTTGACGTTTCACATTAAATTTACAGTAGAGGTGTATTTTATTCAATTTTAAGTCACATGTTTACCTAAATATGTTTTATTATTTTAACATATTCAGATATTAAATTTGGTGTAATTAATATGCACGTTAATTGTTGCTGTATTAAATATTTACTTTTTTACAGCAAAAATAACGAAAATTGTTTACACTATAGAACGGAACGTGTAATGACGCTTTTTTTATAGCATCTTTTTATCTGCCAGCCTTCTGTCATTCAATGTTTGTTGCCCTGGCAGTTAAGATCGTTTCACGTACTCCTGTAAGCCTCATCACATTTTTATTACCATGGCGTCTCCGAATGCCTATGTGTCGGAAAAGTCGATTGATGTGCAAGTGTTGTACTCGGATGAGCCATTTGTCACGGCCTTACCGGTTGCCGGTCAGAGTGGAGTAGGAGCTAGCTCTAGTGTTAGCTTACCAGCTATCGCTAGTTCTTCGGAGGACGAGGATGAGGACATTTGTTCTTGGAATTCGCAGACCTACTGGGTCATTTGGCCCACAAATTCGTTGTTACTCAGAAAAGTTATCGTAAGTTATAATTTATTGTATATGTATATGTCAATTTTTTTTATTAAGGATTGGAAATGACGAATATTGAGGTTAGAAAATGTTATTTTGTGCAGCAATCACAATTTTTTTTATTTTTTTATTTCTTTCAGATCTATGTGGAACTGGAGAAAGATCTACAGCAAATTGAGAACGCATGACCAATGCAATCAGTTTGCAGAGAGAGAGAGAGGACACATACCAAAACAAAAAATGTGCCCCTATCACCATTTGCCAATGACATTGACGAAAGAATCTGGGCAACTTGGCAAATTTAGATGCCATAAAAGTAAGTGCCACACGAGACAAGTCGCTCGTGCTATTGGGACATGGTTTGAAAACTCACGGCTAGCACTCACGTTAATCATGTATGCTTTTAATGAGGGACTGACTTATCATCAAAGAGGGAAGAATTAGCATATGAATATGGTCCGGCAGTTTCAACAAGAACAGTAGCAGATTGATTCAGGTATTGCCGGGAGACAATGGCCTTATATGAGCTGGAAAGTCAAAAGGCCCAAGGGAAGATAGGGGGCCCTAAGAAAGTGGTGCGAATTGATGAATCCAAGTTTGGAAAACGAAAATATAATTGTGGTAGGCATATAGAAGGACATTGTGTAATTGGAATTATAGAAGACGGCAGTGACTACCACCGGCTGGAGGCGTGTCTTGATAATGAAAGGTATGGCAGACGTATCAATGCCATTGATAAAAAAAAATTTGAGGAAGGCTCCATTATTGACACTGATTATTGGAGAGCGTATCTGAGCCTTTCTCAGCACGGGTATATGTATACATAAAAGGATAAATCATAGTGATCGAACAAATAAATTTGTAGCACCAGACAGGACACACACTCAGCATATAGAGAGCCAGTGGAAAAGTCTAAAGAATCACTTTCAACAACAACATAAACATGATTTCGCAGACTAGTGTGAGTACTCATGGAGGCGTAGGATAATGGTGAACCACTTGGATGCCTATGAAGAATTATTAAATGCAATAAAATATATTTATAGATTAGATTATTTAAAACATTAATACATACATAATACATTAATTGCGCGTGTTTTATTCTCATTATATGAATATCCGAAATATTTTCAAAACTGAATTAGAGCACCTCAAATTGGGGGGANTTAATACATACATAATACATTAATTGCGCGTGTTTTATTCTCATTATATGAATATCCGAAATATTTTCAAAACTGAATTAGAGCACCTCAAATTGGGGGGAGAGGGAAGCTCTCTTCGACTTCTTCTGACTTCAGACTCTCTTCGACTCTTCTTGACTAAATAATGCTATTTTACTCTAAAAAATTAACCGTGGATATTTTCATAACTCTGGGGTTCCGCGGTATGGGGATCGTGCAGAGGGTAAGCCCTTACCCCCCCCCCCCCTCCCCAACCCAAAAATCGATGAACCATAAAAGAAAATAACTCACATCTTACTTTTCTACTTATTTCACATATTTTTCTTTTGTCATAGTAACATATCCATAAGTTAAAATCTGATTAATGACTTTAAGAGGAATAGAATGACCCTCCACACATAATTCAGCAACCAGAATTAAATCATGATGTCTTTTAACCCATGTTTTAATCTTAATTTGCTATTGTTTTTCCCTAAGATCTTGTATTAGGGGCTTGCATTCACATCTGTTTAGATGGTTCAATCACTTGGTCATTCTTGTTTCACTGTTTTGACATTGAGCTCAATAAAATCAGAACTGTAATCTCTCATTATTATCCCGGTTATACTATAAGGAAACCTTTGTTATATTTCTTTGTCCTAAAACTTTTTCTCCTGACTTTTGTTTATTTTTTACATTAGCAATATGTTTTACAACAACCGATATGATTTATTGTGGACTAGCCAATATAATTCTTAGGTTTATGGGCGTTTACTGAAAATGTGTTTTTTGACATCAATGGTCTGTCTTAGTGCATGTGTGCATGATGTTAGATTATCAGACCATACTCTCGAGCCTTATTAGAGTTCAAAGTCTTAACTTCAAGTGAAATTAACAAAATTGGTTTTGCATATTATTCAATACAGGGTATGTACATATATACAGGGTACAAGAATAAGAACGAACGCTTAATGATATCATCCCGGCACAACCTGAAATAGATGTCATTTTGTAGTTATTACCCTTGATCTCCCCTATGATAAATTTTGACTACTCAAGATCTCAAAAATTTGTAGAGAAAAGGCCCTGTCCAAATTGGTAATTTTGGTAATGTGATGTAAATTAGACAAACATTTACAGGATACTGAGCAGTCACCGAACAATATCCCACCTATTGAATCCGTGGAAGTTGTTTTAACAAGGGAGGTGTGGAATACACCCAGAAACAATGATCCAATACAAATGGATAGTGAACGAGCACAACAGGTATATTTATTTAGAAATTACTACCAATTGTGAACATATGCTTATGTCTAGTTTGCATCAGTGGGTTTGCTTCATTCTCGATGCTGCGGACAAAATGGAAAACAGTCGACGTCGCCCTAAACACGTCATTTCGGATCCTCCCGATCCACTAACGGTGCTTTTAGGTACATCAAGCACCGGTTATCGTTCTCGTCGAACCCGTCGCTTGCGACGAAGGGCTCGACGAGTAAATTAACCACAGACACAGCCCACTGAGTTTCTCGCCGGATCTTCTCAATGGGTCGCGTTTCCGATCCGGTGGTAGATTCTGCGAAGCACGGCTCTTGCTAGGGTTCGTGTTAGCAACGTCGTCAGATTTGAGTCCCGTGAGCTCTCCTACTAGTTAAGGTTACGCTAAAATAGCCTCTCAAGGCTCTCAGCTAGGTAAGAAAAAGAAGGGTTTCCTCAGAAGAATTGTTCGCGATGATCCCTTTGTCTAAGTTTTATAATCGCATCGCTGATCACCGGAGCAAATCTCACCCATACATGCATTTACGTATTAATTACCCGTGATAATGTTTCCCAAACATTATATTAAAAGTGATTAAAAACTTATATATTTGATTTCATGCTTCTTCTTTTAAAAAGTGATGAATTATCCATACAAACTTTCATAGATGTTCACCCTCTTAGGGGTTATTTTTTTTAAAACTCCTACACATGTTTGTAACTTTTAACCAAAGACAGCTGTATGAATTGTTCTACCTCTTATTTTGGAAATGACAGATTTTATACAACCATTAAATTCTTACTAGACAAGAGTACAATATAAAAAAAAGCTACAAATCTTAAACGATTTTATCCACGAATGCCAGCTCAACCCTCAGACAGCCCACTGAGTTTCTCGCCGGATCTTCTCAGTGGGTCGCGTTTCCGATCCGGTGGTAGATTCTGCGAAGCACGGCTGTTGCTAGGGTTCGTGTTAGCAACTTCGTCAGGTATGAGTCCCGTGAGCTCACCTACTAGTTAAGGTTACGCTGAAATAGCCTCTCAAGGCTCTCGGCTAGGTAGAAAAAAAAAACCAGCTATATAGGCTCTATGTTAATGAATTAGTTGATCAGTCAACACAGATAATTATAAATATGTCTCTTTATTTTTATAAAATAATATAATAAATAAAACGCATTACTGCTTCACGGCAGAAATACCTACTTGCCAGCGGGATTCGAACACCGTTGCACCGCTAGATACGAATGCACCGGACGTCATCTTTTAGGCCACGACGACTTGATTAGTTAACAATGTAATAAACTACTAATCAAAAAATGTTTTTAAATGAATTAAAATTTTCAGGTTATGTCCGCAATGGCAAATTTTTCGCTTCCACAAACCTCAATACCTGAATGGGCTCGGAGCATATCAGAAGATCAATGGAAACGTACACTTAATGAACAAATACAGAAAATCAAGAGTAACAGTTAACCTGGCATTGTACGTTAAAATATATTTTGTTTCTTCTAAAATTAGTCATTGAAGGGATTCTTGATCAGCCATATAGATTCATATTCAAAAAGATTCAAGAATTTTCTTTGAACTACAGTCACGTTGTCAGGGGGACAGTCATGCTTTAGTGTTGTAACCAAAGCCAGACTGGTTTGAGGAGAGCCCCTAGCTGTTGGCTATGCACCTGTCGTTGCTGATGTCCATGACAGCGACAACATACCACCAGGTTGGTCGTATGCTCGCCTGCCTGCAACGGCATGAGGTCTAAGTGATGAGTGATATTGATATCTAAGTGATGATGAGGTCTAAGTGATGGTATTACATAGTCATCACAATATAAAAGGCGTTACCTTTCTTAAGCCCTTGGGTTTAAGTCTCAATTGTATAAGTATAACGACAGTCTTACCCTTCAAGCAGTAAGGCATGTCAGTTTCGCGTCAGAAACAGTCAGGTTGGTATCTACCTGTCGAGTTTTTATGAACAAGAGTGAAGTAATTATTTCGCTTGAAAAAAAAAAATTATGTCCGCGCAATAAAATTGTTTGGGTGATTGTATTGTTTGAAAGAAGTTTGTATCGTCAAAAACCAGCCCTATTTACTTTCATTTCATTTATTAATTTCAATATATATTATGTATTATTCTATTTTTTTCTTCTGTGTGTATCATAATTGACATATACTTTTGTAGTTGTTCATGTAAGGTTATAAGAAGCGTCAAAGGTGAAATATATAATATTATATTAAATTATATTTAAGTAGATGATAAATTAATCAAATTATTTTAATAGACTTACACTCAGTTGCAGAAACAGACTTTAAATTTTAATGCCTTCTTTAAATGCAATTGAATCATTAACTTGTTGCACAAACAAACATTAGCAAAGATTTTAATGCCTCTTTAAATTTAACTAATGAAGTGTCAATCTTGCACATTAGCTATAATTTACGTTGCACAAAACGTCATTAACGTCAAATTGGCGCTAAANACAAAACGTAAAACATTCACTTATTTCATTCAATTTTTATTTAAATGCTGGCAATACTTTTTAAGGGTGCTATTAAATATTCCTTAGCTAAAGGGCTTCATAATGGAACCATTTATGTTTTGTGCAACGTCTTTAATTTAATGAAATAATTAGTGGTAATGACTCTTTATCTAATGAGATATTTAAAGAACGCTTTCTGCAACTGAGTGAATAAGTGTAAAGTTAACGCTTCATAGTTTGTGACTTAATATACTATCCTATATAATCACATTAAAATAGATGATAAAAGCATCAATATTTTTTCAATATATTTTAATATCATTAGTCCACCATTGTCCACTGCTGGACATAAGATTCTCCCAATATACACCGGTCTTTGGTTCTCCTCATAAGTTTCTTACCGGTACCCTTCGCAAGTTATCGCACCAGCTGACCTGAATAATTTAATTATCTCAAAATAGCAATCATTTTTTATTAAAGAGCTTTTAAAGTAAATGAAAGCATTATAATGTCTGTACATAATAAATAGGATTTATATTCCGAATTAAATAAAGATAGCTAGCTAATATTAATTTTTTAAATCTTTTTTTTTATTGCTTAGATGGGTGCACGAGCTCAGCCCACCTGGTGTTAAGTGGTTATTGGAGCCCATAGACATCTACAACGTAAATGCGCCACCCACCTTGAGATATAAGTTCTAAGGTCTCAAGTGTAGTTACAACGGCTGCCCCACCCTTCAAACCGAAACGCATTACTGCTTCACGGCAGAAATAGGCAGAGTGGTGGTACCTACTCGTGCGGACTAAAGAGGTCCTACCACCAGTAAAATAAAGATAGCTAGGTAGATAGTATTAGTTTTTTAAACCCCCATATTGCTGCAATAGTTGTAGTAAGTGAGAGTTCACTCAGTCAAGTGGTACTTGGAAAAAAATATCTGATGATGAGCACTGCCTTTTTAGGAGGTAAGTAGTAGGGTGAAAATAATGGTGTGTTTTTTCAAATAATTCCTCAGAGCATTTGAACGAAAGTCGCAAGTAGGTATTGCCAAGTTAAAGTGGAATCTTTGGTATCGTTTCTTTTTTTTATTTCATTACTATTAAATTACAAGTTTAACTTATATTCTTGAATCTTATTATAGTAAGTCTTTACGCAGCGTAATGAATACATAGTAGTAATTATTATTTTAATTTAACTTAATAAACAATATAAAATGATAAATATGTTTATGTGCAGTAAACGCTGCGAAGCTTAAATTAAAATAGTCCGTTTAGTTTTTGTTGTTATACAGATGCACGATGTAAGTTTTTTGTTGTGATTCTAATACAAATTTACTGGCTTTTTTGCTGCGACTGTAACGATCCAGTATTTTGTTAGCTGCAATGGCTAAGAAAAGTATTTTTCCTAACAGTATTATAGCTGTTATGATATTTAGTTCTGTCTGGATTGTGAATCCAATAGGGACCTCAAACTCTCGATGCTTTTGCCTCAAGAAGACGGCATGATTTAAAAAAATATTAAAACAAAAATAATATATTTTTCTAAGACGAATTTGTTAATCTCAGTCTATTGTAATATTTTTAAGTTTTAAAGAAAAGTTTTGCCAACAAAGAATATTCTCAGGAAGCGACACAAAATGTACGAAACAAAACGACACAAAAGTAAATTTTAGATTCTAAATCTTGTAAGTTTTTTACGCAAAATTATGTACAACTATGATTCTTAGATCCTTTCGGTAGGCAGTGGCTTGGTTCTGCCTCTGGCATTGCAGGAGTCCATGGGCGACGGTAACCACTCACCATCAGGTGGGCCGTATGCTCGTTTGCCTACAAGGGCAATAAAAAAAAGGAGGCAGAAGTATAATAGACAATAAAAGTATAGTAATATGTATATGTATGTTGTTTTAAAAACGATTTTGGGGTTTTCTTTAATTTAGTACGACGGTACTTTGAATACTAATGTTAAGAGCGAATTTTAAGGCGGACAGAAGCATCAACCTTATATAACCGGTCACAGAAGAGCGTAACAAAGATGGACAGAGTGAGCAATGGTCGTAATTTAAAAATAAAATAAAAAACATTCAAACGAATTTTTTAAGGGATTTTATGACCTGGTAACTGAGACCTTTAAGTCAAATCTTATTTTAATTTATATTCTTATTTTTAAGAAAAATGATATTATGGAGTGAAATGAAATGAAGATGATTAATTTGAGATATTAATCAACTGGGATGAAATTAAATGAGATTATACGGGATGAAGTATAATCTCAGTAAAATGGCGGTCATTTACTAAGATTTTTTCAGTGGACTTTTTGGAGGATCCCGAGAAGTTACGTCCAGCGGCTTTATTTCATTTTCCCACATTTGTGCACTTTCACAGATATTAAACAGTTAATAAACCACCATTATTACACATTTAAACCCGAAGAAACACGAAATAGACAAAATAAAACAAATCACACAACTGCACTCCTCGCGTTCCCGCCAAAAAGTCCCATTCAAACGAAGATCTAAATAATGAAAAGTACCCGCAAGTTTATTATTTAACAAGCGACAAAACTTTATAGCGTCAAACATTATTATCCTATAATAAATATATGTATTATTAAGTAGTTTGTTGGTAGTGAACTGTTTCTATATCGTAGGATCGTATACGACGGCACTAAAGGTCACTAGTTTGGTTTTCTCGTTTCGAATGAATATGTAGAATGGGGAGTCCGCGTAGAACTGTTCAGCTGATCGCGCCAATATCCCGGCCGTCGCCGCCACAGCTTCCGTCCCGAATTCTGATAAGGAAGTTTAGTTGTTTAACAAACAAGGAATAGAAAATGCAACAGTTAAGTTAAACATGTTTATACCGAACGACTGGTCGGTGTTGAGTGGATTTTGGAGCTCATAAACGGAAACCTTGAGACTTGAGATTTCTGTCTCAATTGTAAATGAAAAAAAAATTCTCCTACATCGAGGAAGTCATGAACATTTGTTGATTTTTTTTATTGCTTTTATGGGTGGACGAGCTCACAGCCCACCTGGTGTTAAATGGTTACTGGAGCCCATAGACATCCACAACGTAAATGCGCCACTCACCTTGAGATATAGTTCTAAGGTCTCAAGTATAGTTACAACGGCTGCCCTACCCTTCAAACCGAAACGCATTACTGCTTCACGGCAGAAATAGGCAGGGTGGTGGTACCCACCCGCGCGGACTCACAAGAGGTCCTACCACCAGTAAAGTATGTATGTACGTATTTCATTTGAAAATTTGCTATTTGCCTGCGGGATTCGAAGACAGTCGCATCGCTCGATACCAACGCACCGGACGTCTTGTCGTTTAGACCAAGACTCTTAAAAGAAATACTAATAATAATAAATTTATAAACTAAAAACAAACTACAATATGAAAGGTAAAGAAAGAAATAGGGAAAGTTCGTATCGTGCATACAGTGACGGGGTTCCGTATCACCTTTATCAAAAAACATTGGTATTGGTAACTATTGTTCGAGCAGATTTTCATTGCGTCTTTTTAAATAATTATAAAAAAATATTCAGTAGGTACAGTAAATCATGGTTTTAATTTGAACAAGAAACTGTATGCATATCGTGCAAATTTTCATACGCCAGTTACATATGGAATGACATCGCCTACTAATTTATTTTCGATGCGTTTTATAGTTCCTAGAATAGACTTATTTACAAATTTTGTCGATTAGAACATCGCCCACAGCCTCTGACTGGAATGGCGGTGATAGAAGGACAAAATAAGGAAACGTTGCGAAAGGACTTACCATTAACAGTAATCTTGACGTTATGTAACACGGAGTCGACGTACACTCCCGGGTTGGGTAAACTGTTCAATGCGTCTTTTAACATTCTTGACTGCTCGTGACCGAATCTCGATCTAATAACTACCTCGTTTTCTTTTTTATCATCAGACGAATCTATCATCAAAGCAAAATTAGCTTCGTCGGGACTGAACATAGACTTGATTCCGACAGCTTTCAGTGCTTTGTCTAGATTAACGTTGCTCTCCAAGTTCATTTTAGGGAATCGCACAACAGCCTTTCTTTCGTTCATTTTATTAATTAGTTCGTCAATCTTATTGTAGTCTAGTTTTTTCATCAGATCAAAAAGGCTTAGTTTCATCGGTAATCTAGGTTTGAGAGCGTACATAACGGTCGTAGAGTCGTTGTACGGTAGTGCGATCATATGCAAACCTGAAATAAAATAATGATAATAATCTGGTACAAGTCAGGCGCGGTCATGCGGCCTTATATTAGGAATCCCTGTATTAAGAGAACCGGGGACTGATATACATACTCATATACGTTCGAAAATATACATATACTAGCGGATCCGACAGACGTCCCGTGAATGCATACAATGCAAATTGATTCAAGTCGATCCAGCTCTTTAGTTGTAGTATAGATAAATGACCTAGATACCGACTGCAGTGCCATCTGTCGGGCTGATATGTGAATCTAAACCATCCAGGGCGCCACCGAAACGAATAAAAAAACATTCAAATCGGTCCAGCCGTTTAAGAGGAGTGCAGTGACATACACACGTACAGTAGAATTGTATACATACATATACTAGCTGTACCCGTCCGCTTCGCTAGGCATTTAGAATGAACATTATTATTTTTCACATCCAGAAAGATTCTCATCATTAACGCCCCCGCAACTGGTGTAGGGAGTCCAACACTCATATAAATATTAGCCTATCCATTATGCACATATATTTTCTACATGGATACCAAGTTTCAAGTCAATCGGATGCATGGTTCAGTAGTTATAACGGAACATCCGTAAAAACCACTTTAGATTTATATATTAGTATAGATAATATGTATATATTAAAAAAAATGACAATAAACCGACGAACTTGTCCATTGCACGAATATTTTCACGATGAATCGTAGACACGAAATTCGGCTCAATAGTCAGAGACGCTAATTAGTCCAGCGAGTCGATCAGAAGTGAATGTGTAGGTAAATCATGTTCCTTATTTAAGTTCTCTCGGATTTATTTATTCATTGCGTAGACTTGTGGAATCTGGTGTAGTCTTTACAAGAGCCTATAGATGAGTCGACTATTATCAAAGGCGGCAATCTGACTTTTGGACAATGATTGGTAAATCAGAAAAACGAATTATTGACTTTGTATTCCATTGGCAGTCACAAAACTCTTCGAAACGACATCTTAGATAAATAACAGGTTAACTATTAACCTTTATTTAATGCAGGTTTTGAACCGTATTCTTTGAAGGAGACGATTATATTCAAATAAATCTGTATTGACATATCAATAAAAATTTTTTGTCCAAATGCACAGATTGCCACCTTTGATAATAGACGACTCAGATATCACAGCGTGAATGCCGCTATTCATCTCGAAGTGGTTCATGTTTGTTGCCACATTGTATAGTGCTCACGCCAATTACAATTCTTGTGAGCTTAATTTTTAGGACACGATGTTATTCCTCCTCCTTGTAGATAAGTCTTTCGTGAACTTGTTGTCAGGTACTTTTTTTATTTCAACAAATTGTTACATGGTTGCGTGATTTGAATACCGGTATAATCGCATCGCTCGATGAGAGTACCTACACCTTATCCTTTAGGCCATGACCATTTCACTTTCTAGCTAGAGTGCTCTAAAAACAAAATCTTTTTATATTATAACGAATTACCGTCTTTTTCAGAGAAAATGTAATCGAAGTCTCCTAAATTAAGCATAAGGTCGGCCATTACTTCGCCCTCAGGTTTCTTAAACGGCATCCTGGAAAAAGGAGAAAAAATTCAGTGAACTTTTCGATTAACACGTTTGCCGTTGTAGTTTTTTTATTCATTGTGAGACATATCGATCAATTGAAATACCTTACCTCGACAATGTTCATTAATAAATTTACAATTGAGACGTTAGGTACATAGACTTTATAGGGCCGCTATTTTTAACTCTATGTTCTATTGGTAGATCATCGTATAGGTTATGTAATCTTTTTTTTAAAATTAGAATGTTATTAATTTAATTGATATTTTCAGATAATAAGAGAAAATTTGTGATAATAAACAAAAACCTAGCAAATAATTCACGGTTAACATGGCAAATCGAAACTCACTTAAATGTATATTCCGGGATAAAGGGTGATGCCCACTGTCCGCTGAAGTAAAGAGCGCTTAGCAATACCACCTTTGTTGCCTCTGGTAGTGATTGTTTTAAAAAATCTTCAATCTTTGCCTGCGTTTGCGCTTTGACCCACCTGAAATTGACTCAATTCAAATAATATTTAAATCACGCAACAAACTTAACAAAAATACTCTATGTAGAAGGCGTGGGAATGACGTAGATTCAGATTTTTCTCCACACAAGCGGGAGACTGAAAGCTGAAATGGCGCCATGGCGCTTAACTAGAAACTGAGAAGAGATGCAGCCAAGAGAAGCTTAATTACCGTGTACGGAAGATCATTAAGACTATAGACGTTCTTTTTTTATAGCCTACATTTGTGGACGAGCTCACAGCCCACCTGGTGTTAAGTGGTTACTGGAGCCCATAGACAATTACAACATAAATGCGCCACACTCCTTGAGATATAAGTTCTAAGGTCTCAGTATAGTTACAACGGCTGCCCCACCCTTCAAACCGAAATACATTACTGCTTCACGGCAGAAGTAGGCGGGGCGGTGGTACCTACCCGTGCGGACTCACGTGAGGTTCTACCACCAGTAATAAAGTTAATAAAATAAAATAAAGTTAATAAAATAAGTTATCAGCTACCAGTATATTTCATGGTGTCAATAATTATGAAAAAACGGCTGAATGCACGGAAGTTTATACCAGTGGAAGTGGAAGTCAAGATCACTGAGTTTCTAATTTAAAATACTTTATTTATTATAAACATATTATGTTCAACTTTAGAAATTTGAAAAAAGTATTCACTATTTAGGTACTCTCTCCCTCCCCTCTGTATTTTGTACCGCATGTTCCAAGGGGAATTCTCTGAGATATTGTAGCCACCGGAGTAGAGTTCATCCATATTACCAGAAGCAACTGCGTTCATCCACAGTGCGTTTCCAGAGATCTTTTAGCCACGTACCATCCGGCTTTGGAATGAGTTCCCCTATACGGTATTTCCCGAGCGCTATGACATATCCTTCTTCAAGCGAGGCTTGTGGAGAGAGTACTTAACGGTAGGTAGCGGCTTGGCTCTTCCCCTGGTATTCCTGAAATCTACGGGCGACGGTAACCACTCACCATCAGGTGGGCCGTATTCGCGTCTACCTACAAGGGGGAATAAAAAAAAATGTCTACTCTGCGCTTAAATGAATCCGGCTTCCATTAATAAAGTAAGCTAGCTCAGTGTGGTTTTGACAGAAAAATACAAATACATTCGCAGAGTCAATACCACAATTTGACTTAAAAATAGCTAACCAATAATTAGTAATCATGTTGATTCACACCTTACGTCAAACGTAGAACTTGGTATTTTCGAAAAAAAGCCGTGTTTTAAAATCACGTGGCATATTATGTATAATAATGTATTATTATTTTTCGATAATCGTCACCTCATCCAGTTAACGAATACTAGAAAAGTTATTTACGGGTTCGAGTTTGTTTCCCGAATGCACCTCAATCTTAGTTCAGTGATATTGGGCGATTGTGTTCGACATAAATGTAAGTGTATAAGTATTTGTTTTTGATGTACATAACCCAGGTTAAAATGATATTACAGGAGTGTTTGCACGTGGATTGTTTTACAAAGATCTGGATGGAGTTTATAAAGTTACACAATAAAGATTTGATATAGGAACTAATAAAAATATATTCAAAATATACCTATTCACCTTTTTCGATTGTTTTAGAAGAGTAATAAAAACTGCTGTCGACATCATAACTAACAATAATATTAGCAGAAGACGACGGTTTCCTACATGTTACCGGAATTCGTAGACTCTGGCCATAGGGATGCAACCGCGTATTCTGAGGTATGAAATTAAAGTTCAGCCCAGTCGAAGATACCAGAAAATATGATTTAAGAATGGACACGTGATTGTTATGTAAAATCTTGTGATAAGTCAGTATATGTCTATTTAAGTTTTTCAAAGGGAACTAAAGTAAGTATACAAGACCATTGTGAAGATATAGATGTCAGAAATAGTAATTAAGCCTAGTTAATACAAAAGTTTCAATGACAGGATAAACGAAAATGACAAAAACTCACTCATTTATCATTTGTTTAACTTCATTCTTTTGTGTGAAGTTGACACCGCGGGCTTCCCCGTGGTACACGGTCGTCAAATAATCTTTAAAAACGGACCGGATCCGGGTTTGTGAATCAACAAACATGGCATCTGCGTATAATGTTTTGGAGTTCGTTTCATTATCATTCAATTGTTGAAGCAGCTCACCAAACTGCTCGTGGTGGTTTCGATTGGCCAATATGTCTGGAAAAAACAAAATACACAAATATTTCAAACCTAAAATTGCACTTAAAATTTTATCTACACTTAAAACAGAAGAACAACGTTGTGTTTGTTGAAATTCGTTCTCAAGGTAAGTACTATAGGTCAGTAGCCTCATTGCGAAAGCAAACGGTTCTCTTTTGTTTTAAATTGACAAAGAGCTTTCATAGAAAGAAAAAAAAACTACAAGAAATAGCTATCGTATGAATATACAAATAGTACAATACTTTAGCAGTGATCTGATTTTTTACAAGTGATACCGTACCTACTGAGGTAGATGGACAGGAAATAGTGGCCGGCGTGGGTCAGGATTAACCACAGACTTCATAAAACCTCATAAGCAAGGTAGGTTAAAACAATGGTGTCTATAAGAAAAAATGTATTTATCTAATTATTGCTTCAAAACAATGAAAGCCTACCTTGAGAAAAACCGAGGCTTGTGGCGAGCTCGTCGTATGTACTTCCCACACTACCGAGAAGTGTCATTGCCAGTAATCCTGATAAGAATACATAGAAAACAGTACAAACATTTGTTTACTATTAAAATAGGAAAGAATGATTCATGTCAACAATACTAAGAATATTTATTTGAGGCATAAAGGAAGGGTCATGCTAAATACTAATGCGTGAATGTAAGTCTTAAACGAATTCAGTGCACGATTTATAATATCGTGTTTATTTCTGGCGCTAAGTACCGGATAATTCTGTTTTGAAGAACTGGATATAATTTCTATTTCGGCCGCTAATCAATTAATGAAGGTTTGAAGAATTCTTGCTCTGACTTGAGTGTCATGCCTCAATGCCTATTCATCTTATCATGTATTTGGGTTTCAATCACAGCTTATCAGTAGGATCTGAACTCCGAAAAATGTCTACGTAACAAAATTATTGTAAAATAGAATGCGTCTTGTCTAAATACTTCAATACAGATCTACTATTTGATAATAGTTACAAATTGTACTAGAACAACGATCTTTCATAAATCACGTGTTTTTAAGGTGTTCACGAGTTATAAGACAAATTAACTTAAATTTGATTGATATCATAAATCTGATGTACACTAATTCTCTACAGTATTCGTGTTTTTAGTCAACACGTAACTTCAGGAAAAACAAAATTTACCAGCAATACCGGTCGGAGACAATGCGATGTTTTCATTCTCGTTTTGCTCCATCATTTTTAAAAGTAATTTGTACCCAAAATTGTTGACTGAGTCTGCCAAATAATTTGGTTGAAATTGAGCCTCTGAGGAATTTCTGTAATTGAAAACGTTATTGGTATTTAATACATAATTTGGAGTATTGAAAAATGACCTATAAAACACCCTGTAAATGACGGACTTTACATTTCACGGTAAAGTAGAGATGACGGGACCATCAAAATTAAATAAAAATCCTGATTGTACTACCAATGGAGCATACAATACAAAACAACCACAGCCAAAGCTCCTTCGTGATAATGATTTCATGTTCCATAGGTTACGATAATCCAGTAGTATAATATAGTGCTAATTTTATTAAAAAATTTATTTCTTGGTGTACCTTTATGTTATGTATATACCTACTAGCGAAATACCTAATCAAGTGATTTCTAGAATTCCACTTACGCTTTTGTAGTTACTCCGTCAATAGTGTTACACCATGCTCCGATGATAAGTTTACAGCACAGAAAGAATTGGATTTTTCGTCGCATTTTCTGAAAATAAAATAAATTGTGATAGTACCTAATGACCAGTGAGCCGTAAGCAGTCCACCTTACCAGAGAATTTAAAAGAGCCAGGTGATAAAAGGGAGCTGCCTCTACGAAAGGTGCTAAGGCGGAAATTAACTTTCTTTGCATTGCACTATATTTTGGACATTGTCTAACTGCCCTGTTCAGTACCTCGATCCTCTGTTTCCCTTACTAAGCCACTAACACACTTTCCTTATTTGCAAATTATATAAGATGTCGAAGTTATGTCCTTATAAAGAATGTACATGAAATTTTAACAATATCGCAACCAGCAGTAGTTCATTGAAAGAAATTTATTACAATATGAAGATAGGCATATTAATGTTTCGCATACGATAAGGTCGTTTCCAATGCTTTACCAATGTCAGCAGGTTATCGATTCTACTAAAATAAAGTATTATGTATTACAGAAAAGCCGTTTATCACAATATCTTGAGGAAATTAACTATACAAATTAAGTTTAAAAAAAATCATTAGATCGAGTAAATAATTATGTCAGAGCATCGTAATGTAAAATATTTCGTCCTATGTGTTCCCAGTCTCAACCAGGTAACGCCACTATACTCTGCTTGTAGGATATTTATTTGTAAAGCCTAAATAACTTAATATATGTAGTAACACTACGACCCGCCTTCGCTTCGCTTCGGGGACTATAATTTATTAATAATCTTATTGAATTTTTTTTATACAAATCTGGTCCTGACAGTAACAACAACAATAAAAAAGAACACAACAAACAAAAATCTAACCTTTCCTCTTTATAATATTGGCTTAGATTAGTATAAAAGTATATATTTTGAACATAAAACAAATTAAAACGCCCGTAATGATATGGATTTAAATTACCTACCTATAAAGTGTAACAGAGGTTCATAATGTGCATGAAATTCCTAAGGCCTTTAACGTATTTAAAAAATGATAAGGATTAATACTGTATCCGTCTAATTAGCTTTGCAATTATCGCATTATAGGTACATGACTAATTTTTTAAAACCTATACGAGTAATGGGCATAGTAAGTTATCTTTCAAAGATGGACATTTGCCACCGCCGACTCATTTAATTTTGTAGATCAATAAAAGTAGAATATCTCACTATAAAATTATTTTATCTCAAAGGGCTTAGGTAGCTGAAGAAACCTCCCAGGGGGCCTAGTTTTTTTCGAAACCTCCGACAAATATCCTTATATTTTAGCCAATATATGTACCTAGCACCTAAATAATATATCTTCTTCAAAAATCAGTATATCTATTGGTGAAAACCGTATGAAAATGCTTGTAGTAATTTTTAAGTTAATCGCGAAGAGACAAACAGACAGACAGACACGCGGCAGAGGACTTTATTTTATAACAAGTAGTGATATCGTACGATCGTATCACAAAATAAGCATCAATTACTTAAAAAACCTATCGGTAAGTTTTTTCTTACATTTATTCAACCAACCAATATTAACCGATCAATTAATTTCAAATTTGCAGTATTTCTGTGGCGAAAGGGAAATAATACCGAGTCATTTTAATTCGATTTGTAACCGTTTATTGACAAAAAAGAGTTAATCTAAGCAAATCACTAGAATTTGTAGGGTAAATAATTGTTTAATTTTGACAATACCTATTGTAAAATTGTACAATTATAATAGCAAAATACTATTACAAAGTTGAAATTGGTCATTTTAAATAAATAAAATTGTCTTTAGTAACTCAATAAGCCCACACGAAAATTATTCAGGCTAGCTAATATTGTGATTTTTAACGACTTTATTACGTGATTTACCATAACATCTTTAGCAGCAGTTATTATTTTCTATTGATTATAGGATAACAATTCCATTATCATTTTATTTGGCTAAAGTAATTGACACAACATACTACCTAAGACACATTAATTTTAAAAATCGTAGTTATAAAAATATATGCAGTACACGCAGACATTTCAATGGTTTTAGATAATTTCTAGGTATGTTAATATGTCTAGAAATGATAATTTTCTTACCGAGCGCAGTACAATCTGAATCTGCACTGCAATAACTTAATATATGTAGTAACACTACGACCCGCCTTCGCTTCGCTTCGGGGACTATAATTTATTAATAATCTTATTGAATTTTTTTTATACAAATCTGGTCCTGACAGTAACAACAACAATAAAAAAGAACACAACAAACAAAAATCTAACCTTTCCTCTTTATAATATTGGCTTAGATTAGTATAAAAGTATATATTTTGTACATAAAACAAATTAAAACGCCCGTAATGATATGCATTTAAATTACCTACCTATAAAGTGTAACAGAGGTTCATAATGTGCATGAAATTCCTAAGGCCTTTAACGTATTTAAAAAATGATAAGGATTAATACTGTATCCGTCTAATTAGCTTTGCAATTATCGCATTATAGGTACATGACTAATTTTTTAAAACCTATACGAGTAATGGGCATAGTAAGTTATCTTTCAAAGATGGACATTTGCCACCGCCGACTCATTTAATTTTGTAGATCAATAAAAGTAGAATATCTCACTATAAAATTATTTTATCTCAAAGGGCTTAGGTAGCTGAAGAAACCTCCCAGGGGGCCTAGTTTTTTTCGAAACCTCCGACAAATATCCTTATATTTTAGCCAATATATGTACCTAGCACCTAAATAATATATCTTCTTCAAAAATCAGTATACTATTGGTGAAAACCGTATGAAAATGCTTGTAGTAATTTTTAAGTTAATCGCGAAGAGACAAACAGACAGACAGACACGCGGCAGAGGACTTTATTTTATAACAAGTAGTGATATCGTACGATCGTATCACAAAATAAGCATCAATCACTTAAAAAACCTATCGGTAAGTTTTTTCTTACATTTATTCAACCAACCAATATTAACCGATCAATTAATTTCAAATTTGCAGTATTTCTGTGGCGAAAGGGAAATAATACCGAGTCATTTTAATTCGATTTGTAACCGTTTATTGACAAAAAAGAGTTAATCTAAGCAAATCACTAGAATTTGTAGGGTAAATAATTGTTTAATTTTGACAATACCTATTGTAAAATTGTACAATTATAATAGCAAAATACTATTACAAAGTTGAAATTGGTCATTTTAAATAAATAAAATTGTCTTTAGTAACTCAATAAGCCCACACGAAAATTATTCAGGCTAGCTAATATTGTGATTTTTAACGACTTTATTACGTGATTTACCATAACATCTTTAGCAGCAGTTATTATTTTGTATTGATTATAGGATAACAATTCCATTATCATTTTATTTGGCTAAAGTAATTGACACAACATACTACCTAAGACACATTAATTTTAAAAATCGTAGTTATAAAAATATATGCAGTACACGCAGACATTTCAATGGTTTTAGATAATTTCTAGGTATGTTAATATGTCTAGAAATGATAATTTTCTTACCGAGCGCAGTACAATCTGAATCTGCACAAAATAATATTGGTCGCGCTTATTTAATAAACAAAACACGACTGACCGCTTCCACGAGTCAGTTAGTAAACCGACTCCGAGTACTAATAAAGCATTGTAACCTTGAGAGAAACATAACGGAATGAATCGTTCATACTTTGTAGGTCAGACATCGTAACAAAGCATTTATTTTTTCGACCCGGACCGACGAAGCTTCAAAACAATTTTCTTTTCGTATTTTCTCTAAACCGGAAGTCAGTAGGTATACCTAAAACACGTTAAATTTAAATTAATGTCATTTCGTGGAATAGAAACTATGCTATCAATTCACTGAAGTAGGAAACCTATGGAAATGAAACGTCAACCAAAAATTCGTGCCACTGTGACGTCATCAGGCCACAAAACATGGCGGTTTTAGTGCTGCCCAGAAGATTTTAATGTTAGTAGGTTTTATCGATAAACGTGCTTGGCTTATTTTATTTTAAATATTGTTGAGTATGAATGTATTTGTAGAATTTATACTTTAATAGGAAGTAAGTATATTGTTAGGTGCAAAGATGATGTGATTTAGATATTATGTGAAATCTAAGACGAGTTCGTGCTTCAAATTTTCCAAGTAAACGATATGACGATTTTTAAAATTTGCTACACTGATTTTATAAAGTTGTCGTTTGCCGCAAAACTTATAGATATGGCATAGTACAGTGCCATCAGCCCATTTCTAGCATGCTGAATGTTATCGTATTTTGAGTACGTGTTCTTCTTAGACTATTACAATCTATTTTAATTGTTTTGCTGACTCTAAAGTCCGTAACACACTACCGCAGCGCACCTCAAGGAAGGTGCACCGCACTACCGCACCGCACGCAAATTTTAAACTTATCAAGGGACCGCCTGATAAAAAAAACACCTACAGAACATTTATTCGTTAATGAAATTACAAACGTCATTCCTTGTGACTTATTTATATATATTTAACGAATTTACAATAGTGTTTTACTCACTGCGGAATAAAACTATTTTATTTAAATAGTTCCGAAGAGATTTTGTCGGTAGCCTTTTTCCCGAAATATCTAAACAGAATGTCTAAATATTTTGATGACATATTTTAAAGAGGTATTTATGATTAGTGTCATGATGAATAGATTCCGACCGAAAAATGGTGTCCGATATTTCGGATTCAAATATAATAAGTGTATAATCTATCTTTCGGATGAGGGCTCCATAATGAATTTAAATATATATAGATAATAGTTTTGGGGCATCGACTTTCTTGAGATCCTATAAAATATGTTTTAATTATTATTTTTGTATGTTTTAAGCATGATAAAACTAGAAATTTTATATAAGCAATCATATTAAATCGATATCAAAGTCAATAAATAATGTACAACCCAAAACAGACGGCCGAACTGACGTGACAATGACATTTGGCGCGCTAAACATGGCGGATTTTCGGCCTCATTAGACAGAGACGGAGACATTTACGTATAATCATGTTTCATTTTATGTACGCACTGAAATACTGTTATATTGTTTTCCGGCGAGTTAAAGTGCTGAGTAAGAACGAGATAGATATATGTTTATGTGTGTGCCTTCAAAATGGGTGCTATTTATATAAGCAATTGTACGTATAGAACAATATGTCGTGTCCCTACTATATAGGTCTATGTATCAATTAATGTGAGGTATTTGACGGAATTAATTTTAGCTACCTACCCTAGCTGCTAGGGCCTAGCAAGAGCAAGATCGCAGAATCTACCACCGGATCGGAAACGCAACACACTGAGAAGATCCGGCGAGAAACTCAGTGGGCAAAATTTAATGATTTTGCAATCGATATTGACTTTTCTCCGCAGTTTATACGATCTAAAATTCCAATTTTTATAGGTATGTACTTCGAAAATTCAAGTGACTTTGGAATAAGAGTTCCGACGCGGAACTAACACTGCAAAAACGGCTCGCAATATCAATTTTGCGTTTGGAGAGGGGAGAGGGGACTGCTTATGAACGCACCGTGCAATTTTGGTTTAAACGCCTTCTTGATGGAAATTTTGATCTGAAGAACGAACCACGTGGAAGACCGCCCACACATGTGAATAACCATCAATTGAAAGAGAGGAGAAGCCGATCTGATACAAACTACCCAGGAATTAGTGGCATGGTTTAACGTTACCTTACCAACAATATTGACTCATTTGCGTCAAATCAAAATGGATGCCTCATGATTTGACTGATCTGCAGAAAGAAACGCTTGTTGAAACTTGTGTTGTCTTGTTGAATCGATACAGAAATGAATGAATATTAGGTCGAATTGTGACATGTGATGAAAAGTGCGATGGCTGACCCCAGATCAAACGTCGCAACAGTGGCCTAAGGAAAGCTTATAAATGATAAGGTAATGGTAACTGTTTGGTGGTCTCAGCATCGTGTTATTCACTATAGCTTTCTCCGATATGGTCAAGCAATAACGGCAGATGTCTACTGTGCCGAACTCTTTTTTTTTATTGCTTAGATATGTGGACGAGCAATGATAGTAAAACTTACAGTGTAACAGCCCCGACTCATGTATCGATCTTCACCATTATTGCTCCATGATAACGCGAGACCTCGTACAGCACTTGAAACAGTTTTAACTCTACAGGAACTGCAATTTGAAACCATTCGTCACCCTCCGTATTCGCCAGACCTTGCTCCAGCGGACTACCATTGTTTTCGAGATTTGGACAATTTTCTACGTGATAAAAAGCTTTCTTTCCAGGAGGCAGTACAAAATGCTTTCACACAGTTTGTAGAATCTAGATCACTTTAACCCCTAATATTAAAATTTCCGAACCTTCAACCGAATTAAAATAAAAAATTGTAAATTAACAAAAAGATAACAAATATATTAGGTATTTACAATGTTTATTTATAAATTTAACTCCCTGTTTACACACTACATACATAATAATGACAATGTAAATATAAAAAAGATCTGCGTTTACTGTAGTTTAAGACGTTATGCGACAGAACTATTATATAATATTGCCTTCTAAAGTTTTAANAAGTAAGATATTCCGGCCGTTAAATTGCTTTTTCGGGCCTTATTTTTGCAACTTTTGAATACACACTGCGGTATTGTGAGACGGGTTGACATTGGCTGTGTTTGAAGTGAACTAAACAAAATAAGAGCTCACATTTCAAGTGCGCTGTTATTTGACGAGACGGATTTTATGCACTGACCCGAAATCTATACTATTGTTGATCGAAGACTAAACGAATACATTAACTAATAGGTAGCATGTATTTTTTTCGATCTCCCTTGCTCACTCCTCTTGCTCCATGGCACTGTGCGACGTTCGCGCTTTCTCACTCTCATTCGGTTTTGATCGCCCTGTCCCTCTTTTTGGACAACAATTTTCCATATTTTCGTAACACTATTAATATTGCGTTTCGTTTGTGATTACTGGTGATAGGACCTCTTGTGAGTCCGCACGGGTACGTACCACCACCCCGCCTATTTCTGCCGTGAAGCAGTAATGCGTTTCGGTTTGAAGGGTGGAGCAGTAACTATACAGAGACCTTAGAACTTATATCTCAAGATGGGTGGCGCATTTACGTGGTAGATGTCTATGGGCTCCAGTAACCACTTAACACCGGGTGGGCCGTGAGCTCGTCCACCCATCTAACCAATAAAAAAATCAAAAAAAATCCAGAGACAGGGCATGGATACCGTTGCACTTCCAGAAACGCGAATCGAAATTCCCATATAGCAGGTACGTGAAAAGCTTCTCTACAATCCTAAAGATAATCCCAATACCCGAGACGAATTCCCAGTATTCGGTAATGGACGCTTAGCAATCATAGAACTTATTAGTGCGGGAAACTTTATTATTGGAGTGTGTGAAAAAATAAAACACAAAATGTTCAATCTTTTATAAATATTGGTAGATATAGATCAAATGTGGTACATACAATTAAAATGAGAGGAAATATTATTTTACCGATTTCATATCAAAATGGAAACATCTATTCATAATTTTCTACACTTTATCATAACGTATCTTAATTATCATTAAAAGAATCACGCCAGTAGGTACTATGGCCACAACTATACATGTAGGAACACGTCAATCAGCGACATTTACAAAGTCAACATTTATATACAAACGATACTTTGTGTGATGGAATCATAAACATAGGACATTTAAATTAGCTCTGGGGTCAGATTATTAAAAAAAAAAAGAATTTCCACTACATTTTTAATATTAAAAATGTCATTAATAGTATTCTATAAATGCATATAACTTATGCAAAACCAGTAATTTTCCATATTGAAATACCGTCTTGTTACACACATGAAATTGGTACATACAACAAACAACTTAACTATAAATGCGATAGAGTGTAGAAAATGGAAATTGTATTCACAATAACATGAAGGAGCCAAGTACTAAAAAAAAGATATTAATATCTTTTTTTTAATTTAACAAGAGATAATGAACATTATGTATCAAACACATACAAATATTCTCTGCTTGAATTTGAGTGTTTGAATGATTCTGTGTTAAATCTGTAGATAATAATATCAATTGCAAAAAAAAGAAGAAAACTGGTACCTACTTCATAAAGTTATAAGTTTTTATTAATAATTACTACAATTTTTACACAAGAATCAATCAATCAATCATTGTATGAAAGAATGAATGTCGACTTGGCTCGACAAGAAAAATATTTAGCTTTAAAATACAGACGATTGCTATCCGTTACAAACTAATTAATAAGAAATAACCGTTTTTAATACTTTACGACATAAATAATAACACATTTTAAACAATTTAACTTGTTTCTTTGACTTAAAATCTCTTACTTCTATTCTGACTACACTAATAGTATAACCAAGTCTGTTATGTTACATAGTTAATAATTATCCTATGACATAATTTAAAGGCGGTAGGCAACTTCTAAAATTACGGACTCAGAAACAGAGTGACGTAATGAGCTTTCTCGGGAGAAAAATGGCAACCAACTATGAAAACGATTTCAAACGCACAAGAAATATTAGTCTCATTTCTATCTGTTTAAAAAAAGTGTCATAAGAAAATATGTAATTCAAAAGATTAATGTAGTTAAATTACATATAGTTATATAAATTAAAATAAAACAAGACTGACTTCTGTCTTTCTATCAATATAGTTCAACAAACAGCTGTGGTAGAGCGTTAATGAAATAAACGTTAATAAAAATTAAGATATCGCACTGAATCAACTGTAATCACATCTTTTAAGAGGAAGGGTTAATATTTTATTCACCTGCATTTTTGCAACCACAAAGTTTATTACAGGGCGTTAAATCGGTGTCATAATTGGTCTATTAAAAAAACACAATACAAGGATTACGTCCATAATGAAGAAGAGCATTTCGTTGAAAAACACATTGTATATTCATTGCCTAAAGGTATAGAGAGATCACAATGATTTTTTAATATAAATTAATACAAACTCATTCAAATTATTAATAAAGAGAAATATGAAATTATAAGTGCATAAAGTGCAGAATAATAATGGTTCAGTCCTCATAGCAATAAAGGATAATTTCTCTAGAAACTAAGTATTTATCTGTCTACAAACTAATAATTCTTTACAAAATATGAATCGACTAGTGATCTCTGTCCACCAAAAGGCATTAAAATATTAAATGTACATATAAACATCAAGATACATAAACAACACACATACACACACACGCACACAAACTATACTATTATTATTATTTACTTGAACTATGTAGTGTAACTTAATAATGAAAATTGATCAGTCTTAAAAATCCATGACTCCTCATAAGACTACCTGAAGTACACTGTACTTAAATCAGTTTCACTCTGTTACTGAGTCTAACTTAAAATACACACACACAAAACTTACGATTTAAATAACAAAAGCACAATATGTANCACGCACACAAACTATACTATTATTATTATTTACTTGAACTATGTAGTGTAACTTAATAATGAAAATTGATCAGTCTTAAAAATCCATGACTCCTCATAAGACTACCTGAAGTACACTGTACTTAAATCAGTTTCACTCTGTTACTGAGTCTAACTTAAAATACACACACACAAAACTTACGATTTAAATAACAAAAGCACAATATGTATTTCTAACAAAAATGTCAGCAATTGAATGCAATTTAGCTTAATCACTGTTCACGTTAACATTTATTCGGATCCCTTTCGATCGCAACAAAGGTTGTCTAGAGTACAATCGGAAAATGAAAATAAGTTTCTTGTAAAAAAAAAAAAAAAGACAACTCTTTTTTCTTGTGAATCTTGTGAATTGTTAAAATATATAATTACGTTACTACCTTGAATACAATACACGCAAGAAAGAAATTAATACTTTCAAATTTTCATTCTGTTTATCTTCATCTTTCTTATATTGTGTCTTTATACTTCTCTTATATCTTTTTGATGATTGCTATATTATTTCGATGTCGAAGACTGCATATGTAATTAAAATTAATAATTTCATCATGTTGATCAATCAATTTATCTGCCAAATCGACTTACATATGCAATTGCTTACTTGGTAGACTTGTCCACATAATAAAACATTACCATGACAACTTCTAATTTACAATTGAAAACCAAAGAAACTTGAACATTGGAAATTCTTTAAATTGAATAAGGTTATTGAATTTCACAAATTTTCATTCACGGAACTATAAAATTTTCAAATAAAATATATAACTCCAATACTAGTAGATAAATATATATTATTAAGTAGGTAATTATATTTTTAAGCAGTAAATTACACTAGTAATTTAAATTGATTAAAATACACACTAACTCATTCGATTAACTACGCAATATAGGGAATACCTCTTTAAAGAATTCAACAACATGGAATGCAGGGGTATTTTTGTCCCCAAAATGCAATGGCGAACAATACCATTATTAAATTTACTAATTCCGAATAAGAATCAAGCTATGCACTGGGGTTCCAGTTAAATATTATCAAGAAAACTTACAATATGGTCATTCAAAGTTATATTGCCCTATAAAATACATTTTGAAGCAATCATTATTTCAGATCTCTCAATGTCAACTTTTTATTAAATATATTATTGCTGTTTTAAACCTAATTATAATCATTTACTAGATATTTCATATATTATTTTTACAGGAAGCTATAGAGCATAATAAATAGTTAGGGTCTTCATTTATACTCTCTATTCCATAGCTGTAAGCTGTTTTTTCAACACTTATAATGTTCATTAACTTATAAAATGATGTTCATTTTAAAAATTTACAAAGCTTAGTCAATACTTGTTTTTCAATTATTTTAAAATATTCAAGCTAATATACTTTTATTAGATTAAGTGGTACTTTACTAACTTGCTGCATATTGCTGAAATTTTCGAAAATCCCTCTTTTTAGCGTAGATATATGAGTGTTTTATTGGTTTATGGTAGATTAATCATAATTTTTTGATTTTTTGCATTGTCTTTCAAGTTCCAGTAAAAATATCACAATTCGTAACTAATGCAAACCACACATTCATTATAAATTTACAATACACCTAGCCATCTTTCGACTTTTGGCACATGGCGTACTGCATTGCTACCATTCGTCGCCAGTTCCAACGCGGCTTGTATCTCGGCTAAAATATTCTTCACTATAATGATGCTTTTTTGTACATATTTTTCTAATCAATCAATCCATATATTTTTAAGCAATGAGTTAGAACTCGCGACAAATATTTCAGTCACCCCTCATTTCACTAACACAGTTACAATAATTTTACATGTAAAAATAACACAACAGTATGAAATAATAATATTTGAGACCATACGTCCATTAGAATGCTCACCCGGAGGACTAAATCTACCGTGTTTTATTTGACTTCAATGCATAAAATAAACAAAGACGCAGACTTATCGATTCGTCACTTTGGAAGATACAACTAAATAACTAAAATTTAAAACTACATTCGAGGAGAGTCAGGTGCGCTCGCTAAGCGATAAGCATTTTACGAGCTAAAAGTCTAAACCGCTCGTCGAGGCGATCACAAGTGCTTGACGACGATGACACCGGGTCGTGGCGGGGGCGCACTCGGCTTCTTGGTTAGCGCTAGGGGCGCTTCGGCCGTCTCCTCGCGAAACAGGTGGTCGCCCTCCAAGTGTCGGATAGCCTCCACAATGGTCTCGAGGTTTTGGCGGCTCGTGCTTGCTAGGTAGAGCCGCGAAGAGCTGTCTTGATTCGCCTCTGGCAGTACCTCGACTTCCACTCGGGGCTCAGCCTTGATGGCGGCTTCAAGTAATTGAGTTGTGGGTGGGGGTGGCTCAACAGGTTTTATGGGAATTTCTTCATTCTCCACTTTGCAGTCTGAGATTTCAGTCTGTTCGATAGGGCCTGATAAAGGTCGCGCGATGTCGTGCCCTGTTTTAGGATACACCTGCGTTTCTAGTGCGTTGAACCGCTCTGCAAGCAAGCGACGTAATCTCCGTTCCTGTTCAAGTTGCGCCCGTAATTCTACACACTCAGAATCTTTTTTCTGTGATGTGTTTGACATTGTTATAACAGCAACTGGTTCGGGTGATCGTGAATTCGATAAAGTATCGTCCGTAGAATCAGGAGGTATGACTGATGGTACATGTGTTAGTATATCACCTTTTCTTTTTTTCAATGGAACTTCACCTCCTTCATGCTGATTTAGTAATCTCTTTAGTTGACAATTCTGTGAAAGTAGTCTTGTTTTCTCTTGTTCAAGATTGTAAATGTATTCTGCAGTTTGTTGTAAAATAGCTGCCTGTAAAAAAATTATCAAATACTTTATTAACTTGTAAAAAACCATATCGACACTTGAAAGGCAAACGTGGCTAAGTGACAATATCTGCTATATACATAAATGATAGGCAATGACCATATTCGATGCGCAAAAAAAAATATTTTTAAGTCTATTAAAATCATTTCAATCCTACAGCTAGATTCGTTAAAATAGATTTTTTTTCAGGTATTTCAACTTTAAATTAGTCTACTGTAAAGTTCACGCATTGTCGCTTAGTCACGTTTGCCTTTCAAGCGTAGATATATACAACATACATATGTTTCATGTTTTGAATTTTATTGTTTTTAGAAAATTATCTCAAGAACACTATTACTAAGACAAAATTAAAGAAATATTTAGCATAATGGAACAACTAATTACTGCCCATCTTTATCATTTACAATCTTAGGTAAATATAATCTTTAGAAAAATGAATAAATATAATACAATAAATAACTCACTTTGCTTAATTTTTCGCCCTCATGACGTGGAAGTAAAGTCCGCAAAGCTTGAAAACCTGCATTGATGCTCTGCATTCGTCGGCGTTCATTGCTGTTGGCAATTTCTCGTCTAATCCTTTTTTCTGCCTCCATTGTCTTACTCCCTGATGTCGAATGTTTCTCACTGTAAATGTTTAAGCAGAGTTTTATGACAGTAATCTTTTTTTTTTAGTATTACTCATTGAACTAAATAGTTTTTAGAATTTTTGTTTGTGTAAAGACTAATTATATACTTTGTATAACAAATTTAAATTTCCATTAGTATGTTTACTTTTTAACAGTAACTTTTCGACTACTTTATATTGTATATTATGGTTCGGTTCAGATCATGTAAAGTGAATGTATAGAAACACCCATAAATAAAAAATTGTTTATTATTATTAAGGAAACAATGCCCAAAATGTCTGACAATAATTCTATTGATTCCTGATAATTTAAAAAAATGGCATAAAATAATGAAGTACCTTAATATAAGAAGTATTTACAAGAATCAACTAGGTGACTGAACCAATGGACAGTTGAGATTTTTTGTTGCATCAATCTAGTGTAATTAATAGTACTTTTGATAATATTTTCAAATGAGTATTTTTGCATGCATGATCAAGTAGTATTATACTTTACACAGTTTTCGCTTCATGAAAAATTCCTTATCCTCATATTAGGTGATTATGTATGGTAAAGTATAATAACAAAGTGTATTCAACCAAAATTATTAATTGTCAAAGAGCTTAGGTAATGTTATGTGACTGAAAATGAAATAGTTTTCACCTACCAAGTTATGTATGTTTTTATAATTCTTTAGCACACTACAGTCTAAATGTTTTAACAATTTTAAAACAAACATAACCACCTGCAATACCATTGCTAACATTAATTAATTTAAATATATATTATATATTCTATGTAAATATATATTAAATTTTCAGCAGTGAATGACTGAGTATTATGTTTAATATTTATGTTTAATACAGATAGGTCTTTTGTATTATTTTACTAATTTATAAAGTTTTCCTTTTTGATGTATCATTGAAGATTGAACAAATATTTGGTAGTATATTTTTTCAATTCAATGATAAATAATAGCCCATCTTATTTCATTTCATTAAAGTATTACTTAATAACTTGTTAAAATTTTATTTATTAGTTTAAAATTAAATTTCTGTGCAATTTCTTGAGTCATTTATTGGTAATATATACAAATTTTGGTGGTGTCAAATTTTATATTTAACATTTAATTTTCATGTATAAATATTTCATAATAAACTACATTAATAACAAAATTTAATGTGTGTAATCGCAACATAATTCTAATAATAAATTGATATTGTAAATAAATCGTGTTTGTAATAACAAGAATCAATAATTACAAAATAATGAATGGTAACATTTACTCCATAGTGAACATGTGTTTGGTAGTACCGTATTATTGCGATTGCAAGTGAAGGCGCCTACTACGCCTATTTGATTTGACCAAACATGGCGGCTCAACAGCTGACTATAAACCGGCACGGGGCGTGAGCGTAATCATATGGTACGCCGAAACAACGTTGCTTTATAATAACAATTCATAAGCAATTTTCACATATTCGTATCATGTTCTTCAATGACAACTGCATATTGTGTACAAGATTAAGCGGGAATGAGGCAACCACGCCGGTTTACAGTACCTGACAAACGTGTGATCCGATGCTTCTTCTTCGTACAAGTTGTAATCTTCTACTTCTAGTAAACAAACGTCATTACCGTGCAATGACATTCCTTAGTCGTTGTTTTCTACTTATTCCTCATATACTTCAGAGGATGCACAAGGCGATAACTAATATCCATCAGTTTACACACGAGCCACAATGGCGGGAAATGACAATGAGTTCAGTCAGGTGACGCTTCGCAAATTAAAAGCAATATCACTAAACAACACACTAAATCCGTTGTACAGTCCTTTAGTCACACATCAAACCAACATAATAACATNGTCGTTGTTTTCTACTTATTCCTCATATACTTCAGAGGATGCACAAGGCGATAACTAATATCCATCAGTTTACACACGAGCCACAATGGCGGGAAATGACAATGAGTTCAGTCAGGTGACGCTTCGCAAATTAAAAGCAATATCACTAAACAACACACTAAATCCGTTGTACAGTCCTTTAGTCACACATCAAACCAACATAATAACATACGGTATTAAAAATTTTATGCATCAATTACAGAAAAACAGCAATTTTTACACAAGTCAAGGGCAACAATACGTCGATGCACTGAAGACCATAGACTACCTTTTGTTAATTTTTTCCTAAATCATAGACTAGACTGTGGCAATTTAATGTAGACCTGGGGACTAAATTCGTTTACGACATTTCTCTTTGCATTTTACAATCTCCGAGGTTTTGAGTTTTAGATATAAATATAATCGACGTTACATTTTTTATGTTGAAAGTATAAAAATAAAATATTGAAGACTTTTCCATGATTTTATATGTGTCAAAGTAAATTTGAATCATGCAAATTAGTTACACCTTATTGCCATACTTTTGACATGCACGTGAAGAACCACATCGTGTGGTTCGTTTGACTCGGGTAGTGCTTCTTCAGATACAAAAAAAAAAAATAAAAAAAAAAATTTACTAAAGTGCATTAATACTCTATTTTAAAAAATGTGCCTCTTTTCTAATATTGAGTTACAGAATATATCTCTTTAGGCATTCGTGGGTTTACTGACTTAAATATATATTTATTCACCACACATACGCATTTAAATTTTGCTCTCATACAACTACTAGAGATTTAGAATTAGCTTATTGCTTTGACACTGCGAATCAGAGCGAAGACGAACAGATGAGCTTAGTAATTATATCTATTGCTCTTGTTATAGTTTTCAGTGTGTTCGAGATTGTCAATGTTGCACCTCGGATATTGTGTACCAATCTTTGTTCATGAAATATCGCTGATTCGTTGTTTACAGTTTTTTTTATGTTTGAGAAGTTACTGGTGGCCCGAAGGCCTCTCCAGTTTTACCAGGGCAGGTAAGCGAGCCAAGTCTCAGCCAGGAGGGACATTTACAATTCTGTCTCCTCCCCCTTCTTTTTCTGTAACCTAGGAATTTAAATTTGATAAGGAACATAAAAAGTGTAAATTAATGGCTGTATAATCCTTCACGTTTCATATGAACTTTAGCAATCGATATTACACGATCGAGGATATATCGAGGCTCTACTCGTCCAATCATTGCTTGTTCAGTGGTACCATGCAATTCACTCAGCCTGGTTATCTGCGGTTGACAGAGTAGGTCTGATATAGTCCCTTTACCTTCAGCTCTTGTTTGGATGGAGAAAAAAGAGAACTAGGTAGTTTTCCAATTACAGAGCGCATAATGCGCTCTTGTGCTGTAATTGGAAAACTGATACAATTAGTTTTATATACTAATACAATTAGCATAATGCGACTCAGTGACGTACAATGCCGAATTATGCTGAAGCTTAGTTGAGCATTATGCCGCATAATGCGCTCTTGTGCTGTAATTGGAAAACTACCCTAGACTGTGTCTGAATCCGCATCGCACAGCGTGCAATTATAAAGGATTTTCAACTTCTTCATAATTAGAAGCCGAGGGGATTGTGACGAAAGCTCCAACTTTTTTACGTTTTTTGATCTGAAACATCTCTTAGCGCTACTTGGCAGAAAAAGTTAAATAAGGCGATACAAACGCGTGCGAGCTCACAATAAGATCTAATACCCAGCAACACATTGGTCGTATTTTACGAAATTCCCGTGAGTGACGTTGAATTTTGCTATTCTAAACTGACAGGTTGTTGTTGCTCTGCATCCGTCGTATATGAACCATTCCACGATAAAATTAAGAGGATCGGATATCCTTTCCGGGTGGAACTCACCTACACACTCATATAGCCTACCTTACAGCATAACTTGTTATGCTCCTCATGGCGAAGGTGTGGGTTTTATTACAGAAAACTACAGTCATTAATTTATGTGAAAATTCGTTTTTTTTGTCATATCGTCATCATCAGCTAATCTTGTCTTTGGTTATTAAACATTAATTAATACAAATTCATTAAGTTAGGAGCTCACAATTAGCCATATTTGTTAATGAATTAAGACGAGTTTTGTAAAATAGGCTTTTCATTAAGTTTCCAATATTCATTAATTGCTTCAACAATAAATTGTCATCTTTCGAATTGTGAATGTTGTAAATAAATTTAAATAATCTTGGCATAGCATAATCGATGAATATAATGTTGTCAATGTTGGTATGTCTGATATTTATCTATGGTTTTAGTTATAATAGTGTTGGCTACCATGTAGCGTCTGGGTTCAACTGACCAATCACNTTCATTAAGTTTCCAATATTCATTAATTGCTTCAACAATAAATTGTCATCTTTCGAATTGTGAATGTTGTAAATAAATTTAAATAATCTTGGCATAGCATAATCGATGAATATAATGTTGTCAATGTTGGTATGTCTGATATTTATCTATGGTTTTAGTTATAATAGTGTTGGCTACCATGTAGCGTCTGGGTTCAACTGACCAATCACGATTTTGTAACACTTGGGACACAAGTGCGACCAAGCTTTGGTTAGACTAGGATAGTTAGTTGTAATCGTAATTTTGCGTCTCTCTCTGATGTCGAAGTTCCATCTTTTTAATCCATTGTACACTAGGGATTTTAATTTTGAATTTTTCTAGGTGGGGACTCGATCCCGCCGCCATATTGTGTTGGGCTGTGTGTGCTTGAAGTGAACGTTTTGCCGATATCAGTGTAATTCCTTTGTTATTTTCGATTGGATTGAAAAACCTTTCGGTAAGTATGAATTAAGTGTTAGTTTTACTCATGATGAATAAAATTAAACATCATAAAGTTTGAAAATGCACAAGCCGGCTGATCAGTTTCAGCATCATTATTCAGTAAAAGTATAATTTGAGGGAACTTTCTAAAGCCGGCTTGGAAGTGTGAGCACGAGGACTAGAAATTTTGGAATGTAACAAAGGATTTGTATTAATCTTATTTATTAAAACTTCTAGTCCAAATTAAATCCTAAATACCTACCTTTGTGAACAATTATCAATATGCACTACCGTCCGTCCGGCCTGTATAGTTAAATTATCTTATAAAAAAGAAACAAAATTAATGGTATTCATTAAAGAATATTTATTCAATCACGTTTCAATAAAGAAGATAAGGGCAAATTAATTTGAACAATATGTTTTTCCCGGAAATCGAGTATTTTTGAATGATATGGGGAACTGATGAATCACCGTTGAGTAAGAAATTGAATCAGACTGTAAAATGTGACGCAGCATACACTGCACGTACCTACATAAAAGTACTTAAGTTTGTTAGTATCGTAAAGTCACGTAAACCTAATATAACATTGATAATTATTCTCAACTCTTAAACGACATTAACTTACTATCTACTAAGCCGAAAATTGAGAAAATTTAATGTGCTGACTTACACTAAATAAGTTTAGAGATAAAATTTCGTTTCTATGTCGTTGTTTGTGCACTTTTGAAGTAAATTAACTTTTTATTCATTTCTTTTTGGTAGGTAGGTATTTAGCTATTGATTACTTCGTTATGCCTCTACGAAATTCGCCAGATTTTCATTTCTATCAATAATAATAGAATTTGCTAACAACGTTTAGCGTTCCTGGTAATATTACCTAAATAAAAAGAATATTCACATACTTGACAATGAGATAATACTAAATTTATACTTTACGGTATTACCCTAAAATGCTTGTCTCTGTGACAGTCCAGAAAACGGTCAAAAATATTTTTATTGTTCTAAATGTTAGACTAGCCCATGGCTCGTCAGCTGCTGCTGGTAAGTGGTTATTAGAATTTATGGACATCACAACGTGAATTGTTCGCATTGAATTTTGAGACATGTCGAAGTCAATAAGGATCAAGTTTCAAGAAGTATGACGGCAGTTCGATTGGTTGGTGGTACCTACTACTGCGGGCTCACAATATGCTCTACGCATTGTTCATACTACAATTTTCAAGGTAGTAATGATTCAGGATGTCGATACCATCGGCAACATTGGGTTCTACCTGAACGTAAGCCATTGACACTGTTCGTAGACATCAGCAATGCCGGGGACACGGTCAGACCGCCAAGGATTCTTTTATTAGATTAGCGTTTTAAGAATTTCAAGTATAACGCTGTAGAAGCACCGGGGTGTAAAGTATATAGTAGCGTGAGAGCATTCTGGAAGACCTTTCTAGGAATTCCAGAAAACCTCCTGGAAAACCTTTCTAGGAAATAAAAATGAATCTGGTCACTTAGAAAATATATTTTTTCTTAAGTGAATCTCTTAAGTGTCGTACATAGAAATCGGGCCACTAATTATTTAGTAGACAAGAACCTCAGCTCTGCTAAGAATCATTGACATCCGTACAATGTGTAGCCCTGACAGTGCTTGTCAAGCATGTCAGGCTTTTTTGAATACAATCTTGCACGATGGTTGGAGCGACTAAGGAAGATTGAAGGCAATGGAAGTGCAACAAAAGGCAGTAAAAATGTATGTTTGGAGCCGAGGGTACTGCAAGAGATAAAATATTCGAACCATATTGACTCAACCAAATGGTAAACATATAATCAGACGACCTAGAAATTAGGTTGCACATTATCTCGCGCCCTCAGTCCAATAAGTAGCATGTACAAGCATACGAGACGTCTCTTTTTGAATGTCAAGATATTTTTCGGATGGTTGAGCCAATCTTAGTAAGCATATCTAAATAGATATATTCTAAAGGGAAATTTTTATGTACTAGTCGACGCAAAAGTAAACTAGTAGAGATTAAAACGTTTTTAACACTAAAACCGGTAAATTAAAATCCAAAATAACTTACAAAGTAGGTTAAATCGCTTTCGTATATCTTCGTTTTCGAACCCCACCCGGTGCGACCTTTTAATTACTAGGGCAAACCCGGGAATCCCGGATTTCAACTCCGCCCCCATTGTTAAATAATACAAAGTAACGTAGAATATCGCAACGCTAAATAATTATTATCCATGTGATTGCAAGTTTAGTTGTTTAAAACGAACAGCACAGAATGTTGAACTGCTTATGAAATCGGTGCTCCGTTACAGATGCGGTTTTGAATCCTTACAGTTGGCCATGTATCGATTTTCCGCGGATTGTGGCTAGGTTACGCGGCGTATTGTCACAGTATTGCGTGCAAAAAAGGAAAAAACCTGTTATATTTGCTTATTTAGAACAGAAATTCTATCCGTATTGACATTATGAATTATCAATTTTGTTTTTATTACTAATCTAGTACGGTTGTAAGAGTTCGACGTGCAACGGTGATAGATTTAGCGAAGCACTGCTTTTGCTAGGGCTAACACTTGACACTAGCCACTAGTATTAGCAAGTTCTCTCAGGTTGAGCCCCGTGAGCTCATCTACCGTCCGCGCGTAATTAGAATAGCCCCCTGGGGCTAAGGCTACCAACGATCGGGTAGAGAAAAATAATAAAATAACAGCATTTTCATATTTCGATCACAGAAATTTCAAGTACAATTCAAGTGTTTTATTTAAAAAAAAAGGTAATTAGTGCGCATAGTATATTGTGTGCGATTAAAACGATTTTCACTTTATTCTCTTGTTTATCACCGTGAACAAAAATCTAAACAATTTTTGGAACAGCGACATTTTTTTTATTTAGATAAATGGTAAAAAAAAGAGAATGACTAAAATATTGGTTCTAAAAATCATTTTATGACTGCATAACGGTATAAAAAAAATATAATAAAAAAAATGAACCTATAATGAAATCAAATTAATTTCACCTCTTAATAATTTTAGTGTTGACACTCAAGGTATCTACAATGTCTAGATAGAATTAAACTCCAAAGTGCGTTTAACCTTATATTCTTTTAAAACATATTTTTCTAATGTTATTATTATAAAAATAATTTACAAAAACACGTTATTATACATACAACATAATTTCCAATGTTATTAGACATTGTTGAGTAGTTTTAATGCAAAGTGAACGCAGCGTGTGTAGCATAAAAAAGCGTTATCTATCGGGCACCAACACTGACTCGTCAACCTTGAAACTTCCCAACCCAAGGCCGTCGATGAACCTTATATCCTCTTTTAAATTGAATACCTCGTTCAATTGTGCCTCTCATTGTAGCTCTGACGACAGTAAAATACGTTCGGGTTGACTGCTTTAGCTTATAAACTTGACGTAGGGGGGGCATAAAGCAGGTCAGTCACCCCAAATGCGTGAACCAATTTGAAATAAAATTTCGGCTGATGAACGCTTCGAGCTGCGTTAGGATTTACACAAAGCTTTATATCCATTGAATAACGTAACCAGCACACTTCTACCTTATGTTAACAGACTTCTAATACGTAATTACGGCACCTAAAATGTTTTCCTTTGTTAAATCGTATTTGCTTGCTACGTATAATTTTAGGTATTATTGTTATTAGACAAATAAATCCATCAAACACAAGTTATAAAATTTTTAACAGGAATATCATTTGTCTTGTGAACTGGTGCGGCCTGCTTTCATATATTATTATGATCGTTTTAATTGTTGGCGACAGTGAGTCCCACTATAAGAATAAATTGATAACACAAAAGAATTAAACCACTTTGTAGCATGTTTGAAACGCTTTATTTCTTTAATTTTTCAAATATACCTCTACGCAGTCTGCAATAATAAATATTTACTTGCAGATAAGAGTTTGTGGTTCTGAGTGACTAATGTAACTGTTATGAGTGTGTTTGTATTGAGAATAGCCGATAAGAACGATGCGCTAGGAATTCGTCCCGAAACTAATGACCAATGTTAACAATTAAGTATGTACATAGATTGTACTTTTAGTTTCATTTATAACGCCTTGTAAGACTGTAACCGTGTAGCAGTTGTTTGATGGGTAATTAACCAGAGTGAGTACGTTTTTAAATTACGCACTAACAAAAAAAGCGCGCAATATACCTCGGTGTGTTTTTAAATTGTTTTATTGTGATTCATATGTGTACCGTACGCTCGATTAATGCAGCCTTTGTATTCATAAGAGAGCAGGCTATTTCAGGAAACAACGTATGTTTGCTTTTGAGAAAGTTTTGTTTACACTGTAAAGGCGCATCGGCCATCGCATTGTGCATTGTGTGTCAACACGAGGTGTTGTGACTAAAAACGTGCATCGCAGTGTTTTTCGATGTACGACGCACTATTTCGGTCGAACTTATTTATTTCTGGCGTGTCCCAAAGCCCGTGACACAGTGGCCGTGCTTGGCATTCTAATACTCATTCACTTTTTTTTTTAAAATTCGAAATACCTATTTTTAGCCACACGATTGATTTTACTTTTGTGTAACAATCTAATCATTATAATGTTATGTTTAAGTAACAAAAAGTAAGAGATCTTTTAATGGTATGTATTTGTAAAAATATGTCTAACAAATATAAACTTCAGATTATTGTCGTGTTATATATGAAACGAATAGGAGATATCATGAATACGTGTGTTTTATTAAAGTCACGTTCCTATCGCATCTAAATATTAAAACGCACGCATCTAAATATTAAAATTCATGAGCGGAAGTAGTTTTTGTTAGATATGAATAATTTTGTTTTAGTGAAAACGCTGTTTCCGTTTACGAACTTAGACATAACATTAGTATACTATGAGGGGCGCAATAACCATTAATCCAATACAACTAAGATTCCGTACCACTGAGTATCGTAAGATGAACGGTGGTGTTTACGTTATGGTTTAAATGGATTCAGGTAATTACTACTAATATGCCAATATGAGCGGTACGTTTTCATAATGAATTTTAGGAAATAAAAAAATTGCGTTATTAATAATATTATTTAAGAACATCTAACATCTAACAAAAAAGTACATTAAATAATATAAAAAAACTTGGTCAGACAATGCCCAATTATCAGAAAACAATTTTATTATTTAAAGTAATTTAATTTCCATGAAAAATGTAAAAACTGGGTTAATAAGGAACATATAGTTGTGTAGTGTCTTACAATTTGTCAATGTCTTCTAACGTGTTTTATTTTTGGATTCGTGCTATATGATTCCATGACGCCTAAATTAAGTACACTCTCATTCGTTTTTATCAACGGTTGTTAATAAATCTGCAACACACGTTTCAAGATTGATTCCGATCTAGTTGGAATCTTTACATTGGTCTATACAACTGCATCTAAATAACTGCGTCTAAATAACTGCAATTAGTATACAATTATTATCAAATCTCGCTTCCCGACTTATGATCGAGGTGTTTGTTTTTTGATTGCTTCGAGTTTACTGACTAGCTGGTTGCTGCGTTTATTCGCTTGTTCTCGCTCGCTCAAATCGAGCTGTGGACTCAAAAGGCTTTTTATATGGTAATAGTTTCTTGCTACAAATAAAAGTATATAAAAGGTTAAGCTAATAGAAAGGGTCAAACCCATTCTTTGTAATGATAGACTTAAAAGTATCCCAGGAGATCGTGTTAGAAAACTTTTGACCCGTAATTAACTTATCCGATACTCCGAGAATACGACAAATGGTTAAACCCCTAAAAAAATCATTCAACATTTTTTATTGTGACCTTTTATTAAATTTTGACCACAGCTTTGTCGAGTCATTAGCAAGATCGCAGGTGGCTGTTAGTAGGGAATGTTTCTGGTTTAGTACCATCAATAAATAACATGAACAATAAGTGGCCATGGTTTCAACAAACTAGTGTATATTATTACATTTATCAATAGTCGCGACAAAATGTGGCTTAGTACAAAAAGTACAAGTAAGAAATAATATATTTTATGCTCGGCACTACATAATAGCTATCTCGCATACGATTAATTTTTTGTTGCATTAATTGTGTACGAGCTTGCGGCCCACCTCATGTTAAGTGATGTGGTACCTCTGCAACCTGTTAAGATAATTTCTAAATTTTGGCAGTTTTCTTGCAAAATGTTATTCCTTCATTTTGGACATCGTTTGACGTATGAAACATAAAAAGAAAACATTTTGCCACTTATGTAGATCATTAATTCTTATGTATAGATTAAACTTAATTTACATATAAATAAATTAACATTATTAGATATTATTCCGGTTCCGATTCCGGGAATCTCATATTTTCTATTTACCATCCTGGAATTATACAATAAATAGAGCACGTGAGTTTTTTTTTCTGATTGACTCTTATTTTCTAATTATTTAGCGAGCATGGGTGCTAAACAAAGCAAAAGATCGGTCGACATAAGCGGCAAGGAAGCGGAAAGCGCTGGAGAGGTGGCCGCAGCCGGCGCTGGTGGTGAGGGTCGCGTCGAGCAGCTAGCCGATGTTGATGCACTTAAACCACAAATTAATGGCGACGCCCATATCCATGAACAGACTGTAAGTATCGCATGCTAAATATGTTTAGAAAACATGGATTTCGTATGGCCAATCATTATAATATTATACAATTAGCCACTTAATATTCAAGAACACAAATCATTGAGATTCATCGAGAACGTAATGGAATAGAGAAGATATATTAAAATTTTAGTAAAATATTTTTAAGGAAAGTATTTTATAAAACTATTAATACTTTTGCTTGTGGCTTTTGCTTGTGTAGTACTCAGACTAAAAATTCAATACTTTTTCGTCTTTGTTCACATTCTTAGCACATGCGACAGGACACCGGAAATCCTATTGTGTGCCGATGAATATGACGATGTCCAAATAGTGCTAACTGTTTTCGTGCTGTCATTAAGTTAATACTGTCTCTATTAAATTTTTATGATTATTTGGTTAAGAAATTAAATTTTTGTCGTTTAGATGATATCTTATGATCAAAAGTATTCAAAAGTGCATACACATTACTTGTGAATGTTAAACGCGTTTCAATTGTTTTTGGTCACATTCATTATTCAACTAGAAATAGTTGTTTGTTAGCTTTACAGATAAAGTGAAACAATTTTTAAATTAAGAGGCCTAAAGCATCTTAAGGATTCCAAACCTAAACATAATCATAAAGTTACTGTATGCATTAAACCACCGGCGTAGTCTTTAGATTGACTTAAAAAAGCAGTTGGGGTTGTCTGAAGAGGTTTGATGAGCATCAACGCAATACCAAAGTCCTACTTATAAGGATAGTTTTCTTAGTCTAAGAATAAACTGGTATAAAGTACTAGACGAAGAAAGTAGATACTTTCTTCATTTATTAAACTTAAACGTTACTTGTCGTTTTAGTAAACTAGTGTTTGCCAATGGTCAAAGTTCGACTATAATCACCTCAAGCCTTAGATTAATTTTATGTATCCAGTTTCCTAATTTGTTTTCTTAATCAACCTTAAGTAGTATTTAAACCTCGTTAACCTAATGGCGGAATTATCGAAAAAGTATAAATGATAACAAATATTTATGTTAAATTTTCTTAGGCCAAGGAGAAGGAGTTGGATAGTGGCACTCCAGAAAATGAAAAAGATGCTACTACTGAAAAAGAAGCAATAGAGAATAGCAATGAAAAAGAAGCTGGTCCAGTAACCAACGGCGAATCTGAACAGAAAGCAGAAAATGGAGAATCAGTTACTACTACTCCAGATGACGGCAAGAAACCAAAGAAAGAAAAAGTATGTTTAAACAATTCATTGAACATTGTGTTTAATTGACTTAAATGTAATCCTTAATCTTTTTTTTTGTGTCGAATACTTACTAAACCTCATTAATTATCTGACCATAAGCAGCATGGTTTTAAAGTTGGTGTAATTAACACAAAGCATGTCGTGGGCAGGTGAAAAAGAAGTGGTCGCTCAGGTCTATCAGCTTCAGCAGGAAAGATAAGCCCAAACAAGAAAAGAAGCAAAAGGAAGAGGAGACTAAGACAAATGGTGAACCGGAAAAGGTTCCCGAAGAGGTAAGCCACTACTAAACATTAACAGTTTTCATTTGATATATTTGCTTAGGTGGGAGTAGTATTATTCGGTTTAATAACCTACAATTTAATATCTGATATGATCCGATCAATATAGGCTCCAGCAAGGGATCATAGTTTATATAACCGGATCTATAAAATGCTATAATTCTTAAGGTAGGACCTCGACCCTTCTGAGCGTAGGAGTTGGAACGAAAACAATGATGAGATGCTCATAAGGCGAGATTTTTCCCCTCTAGTTATGCTTCGTTGATTCATTTACGTTGAAATAGAATAGTGGAATATATGACACAATGTAAGGGAGAATTTCTTATCACTAAACAATCTGATGCAAAAGACTAGATAAGGTACAGGATTTTCCAATATCAATTTACTTTGGTAATACTAATAAAACTACGGTAGTTCTTTTGAGTAGGGAGTCCTAGCAGAGCTCAATCAAAATGGACCTTTTTCAACGACGTAAGATTTTGAAATTATCATATAATCAGCATATAAATTGAATCTTAAACGAGGTCTTGGCAGTATTTTGGGTTATGCAGGAGTGCTTATGGGAAGATATAAGAATTAAAATTGAAAGATATTCACTGGAATCTACAACACGATTCTGTCGGTAACTTATGCCTACATCGTGTGGTCTTTAAAGCTGGAAGGACGTAAAGCAGCCTTTCGGAAAGTGCCAAGACTGATTGCTTGCGTGGCTATAACGGTTGCCTTAGGACAGCGGTCGGGGAACTTTTTTAATTATTACCCCAAAATATTTTTGTGTACGTTGATATTACCCCATGGCGAAGAACAAAAAAAAACGAAATCGCTTCTTTTTAGTATTCATATTATAGTCCCATGATAATTGAAAAAAAAATAATATTATTTTTTCGTTTCGTTTCATTTCGTTTCATCGAGTTTGAAATCACAATGATTCTAAAGAAGTTTCATTTCAATATATACTTTTTACTCACAAAAGTTTCATTTTTACCCCCCTAAATTTCATTTTACCCCATTTGGGGTAATTTACCCCAGTTCCCCGATCGCTGCCTTAGGACAACATTTGTTTCAATAAAGCGTCTATTGGAACTCATTCCACTAGAATTTCTAGATGTAACATATTGCTACAAAAGTACTCCATAGTCTAAAAATAGGCATTTAAAACTGTTTGTTTTTAAAACTAGAGACACCAAACTATTTGAAACATCTTGCTAGGATATAAAATATGGTTTATGAAAAGATCTAGCTGGTTTATACATATTATATTCCATAAGAATATCATTATACATTTCCACTAGTTTTAACTGATTTAGATGAGATTTCTACCATCTAAGCGAAAGAGGTTAGTCTGGTATATTTACAGTTCACAAAAGAATGGAGCCTCATATAGCTGTTCTAGCAACTGCTACAATTATTATACTAGTATTATTTCAATGATAAAGTAAGTGGATATTAAGAATCAAAAATATTTTATTCATAATAGTACGTAAATATTTTATTGGATAAAACTAAAATAGACGATTAATGTAATAATAATACACGCTCTTAAAATGAGGGCGATTTCGATGCGGGATCGTGACCCAAAGTTAAATTTCACACCGATCACGGCGCGTCCACATCCGATAACTGTTTAAAAATAGATACACACACAGCCTCGTGTATTAACTGCATGATGCGGGTTCATACCCTATTATCATTTATTGTTGATGTTCGTTATAGTTAATAGAATTGCATTCTTAACACAAACTTCAACTTTTTGTCCATTTTATTTAGGTACTAAATATATGACAGGACGAATAGTACTAAAATAATATACTAAATTATAAATTGTAACAGGCTCATGATTCAAGTTTTGAACATCTTGAGACAATGTAGTAAAATTCGTGTGTGGGTGTGTGTTTACGCTTATAATATCAAAGTCATTGCCCTTGTTGTCCGAAAGACAGAAACGATGCGAAATTTGGCACACGTGTTCGACAGTTTGGTTTGTAAGTGTTGATATTTATCTTGTTAGCTAATATAGAAAATAAATGTTCACAAATTTTCAATTCTTAACGTTATGAGATTAAAAGTGTTGTGTAAAACGTAATTTATAACGAATTACTGCTCAATTAGTACTGCAATAAATGGTGTGCGATGTGACCTTGTGGCTAGCTAGTCCGGCTAGAAAATCAACGATTTCTATGACAAGTAAACGATTGCGACGCAGTGCATTGCACCCGAACCGGCGCAGTGCGAGGAACAATGCGCGCATTATAATTCGAAGCGATGCTATATCCGCGCTCACAGAACGTGAGTGTCATTGTCGACGACAATATCACGCTATTACCGACGCATTAGTTCATTGACGACCGCAACGTGACACCATGTGCCTAACTTCATATGCAATGGTTCAGCGTGAGCCCGCATGGATGTATCGTTCAAGTTACGTATTATAAACTGGTTTGTCACTTGCGTGTTAGATTGTTTGACTACACTGCAACGGTCATCTTCCTCCGTGTCATTTTGAAATTTGAACATTCTTTGCATTTGTTGCTTATTTATATAAAATTTTCTAATTCGAATAAGGGAACTTCTCTCCCAAGTTTAATGCTATGAAATTAGAAATGCGAATAAGCAACAATAAACTGTACTTATAAAAATAAATGACAAAAATGTTATGATCCTCAACCGAGAATTGCGATTGCAAAGACGGGACGTTAGAAACAGGTTTACGCGCTGTACAAAATAAAATTAGACTTTAGCAGGTTTTGCGACACGACCGTGGGCTTAGTGGGTGCGGGTTTTGCATCGCGTCGTTTTGATACACAGCCGCGTGGCGCGTAGGAAGTTAGCTAAGTACTTATTCCTTGCAGTTCACCACCAACCACTTGTTCCTTGTCGTCTTGCAAACGGTTTTTGTTGTTTAAGGTTATTAAGTTCGTTAAAGTGGGGATCAGAGCCCGTAGACATAAAACGCGAATACCGAAAAACATACCTTAAGACTATGAGGTCAAAGTTTTGTTTCTGTTGTACAACGGCTATTCCATCCTTCAATCCGAATCCTTTGCACCAGAACGACCTAAGATTAGATTTTCCATTTTCTTTTTTACTATGTTACGATTTAATTTTATTACACAATATTAATTTTTTATCGTGTGGTAGTCGTTCGTTAAATTGTGTTTAAAGTGTTTTCTTAGAAAAATTGGTGCCTACCCCATGTATTTAAACCATAGCCATATCATTCAATTGGGTGTCTATATCACTTGGTAAACCGACATTTCAACCTTTTCTCTTCTTTAGCCAAGTTTCATTTAGGTGATTTTGCGAATATCAGAAAAACATTTTCCACTTTTCAGTAACATACGTTTTGAAACATAACTTTTGTGAAATTGCTTATTTTTAAAAATGATGACGGTGACTACTTGAACTATGACACTTTATTTTCATAATACTTCCGACTGTTGAATAGATTGTTGAATAACAAGGAAAGAGGTATATTACAGAGGTGTATCTGTAAACCATGGGGAAAAATCCAATCATTGTCTATGTTGATAAGTTTCCTAATTATATACTAAGTAGTGTACATTCAAGGATCAATTTGACCATAATTACTGACAACTCAGAGTTAAATAAAGTCGTTTGACAAACCAACTAAGAAAATTGTATTTGTTTGTTTTTTCTGTTTTTAAGAAAACATAGGTGACATTATGCATATTGGCGCCCTTAGGCAATAGCTTGTCACATTTGTAACATACATAACGGCTGTCGTATGATTTAAACTGGAATTTATGCATATTGGCGCCCTTAGGCAATAGTTGTCACATTTGTAACATACATAACGGCTGTCGTATGATTTAAACTGGAATGCATGACAGGTGGAAATAGTAGCATGATGAATTCCTATATCTGCGGGCTTACAATGGGACCTGCCAAAACAGTGTCTCACATAATTCACTTAATAAATATAAATGAATTTTAAATGTTTATGTTTGCAAGATATATCAAGTACATATTCTGATTTTGCAGTCCGCCAATTATTTGTTATGTTTCAAGACGAGACGTTCAACTTACGATATTGTCATCCATTATGTGTATTATGACCCGATGTACTTATGTGCAGAGAGCAGAATGCTATCGTGGATGTAATTTATGTTGCTTCTGATTATACTCTATAGACAATCACGTGATCAATAGGTGCTCACAAGCATAATAATATCGGTGCTTCGAAACTGACAAACTTAACGTTTCATTTTTCTCCCTGTAATGTTAAACTGACCTAATGCTTTTTATGCTTAACTAGTTGACCCGGCAGACTTCGTAGTGCCTCAATCTATAAATAAAAGCCTAAACTTTTGTATAAAATAAACTTAATACAAACAAAAGGAATCCGTCCTACGGGGGACACATCAAAGGAAAAACAAAATTGTTATTTTTATTTAATTCCGAGTATTTTCATATTTATCTATCTTTTAAACCTTCTCTGGACTTCCACAAATAATTCAAGATCAAAATTAGTCAAATCGGTCCAGCCGTTCTCGAGTTTTAGCGAGACTAACGAACAGCAATTAATTTTTATTTATATAGATTGGCATTATAATAAAAAAATTAAAAACCACATTAAAACTATACATTCTTAATATAACACTTAATCGGTATACGAGCGTAGGCCGGGCTGTACCATGCTTATTCATATTTTTATTTGTCCACCATTTGAATAAACCTAAATATACTCCAAAAAGCATATCTCAATCCCAGTATTTGCAGTGACTACTACGAAAGGAGCATCTTTCACCGCGGTGGTCCGTAGATGGTCCGTCCGACGCGCGAGCGAATGTTGTTTTTAGCAAATTTTTTACATGCAAGTTTCAAATAAAAACTACGTTACTGTGATACAGTTTTATTGCTAGACCATTAATATTTTATGATAGTGTCAGTTACAGATACTTTACCTACATTTCAAAGGAGATCGAATTTGAAATAGTATAATTAGTGCTTTGGATCTTTAGTGAGATTGGATTATGTTTACAGAAATGCACTAAAATACAGACTAGACTGCTAGAGAGATCTTACTGTATATATTTAAAAAAAATATTAAAATACCTAACACGTGGATTACTCACGTTAAAACCACAAACCATTCAAATGTACAATAGTTCTAAATGGTAGTTTCAGAGCGGAAAATGATTTCCATGGTCAGGCATCCGTAGTGCCTGTACGATATAAAGTGTGAATCATTAATGACGTCCGCCGTGGTTAGATATTCGGTTACGTTGAATGTAAATTGTTTATGTTACATAGAAGTAATTTAGATAATAATTTATAAATTCTTAGTACTAGTCTTATTCTTCACCTACACGTAACAAAGGATGTCATTGATTGAGCATAGTTCGACTTTAAAGTTTATATAAAAATATTATATCATTCGGCCACGTTTCTCCCTAACGTCTCAAAAGTAAATACATTAATAAATAGCATGCTGTTTAGTTCGAATTAGATTATGATTATTCGTAATATTTAAGATGTTTTTGTTGACAGTATTGGTAAGCAAAGTTAGCCTTCAGTATGAGTATCATTTTATTCTTTGCCACAACTCTGCTGCGGTTGTGTATTTATAAATTGCGTATCAAATTTTTTAACTTACATCTGCAATTGTTTTAATGGGGTTTAATTACAGGTATATTGTATTTATTAGTAACATCAAATATGATAATTTATACCGTAAGAGTAATAATAATAAGTATTAATTTTTGAATTAAGGAATTATTGTAATTTACTCATGGCGTCGGTGCCAAATATTCCAAGTTAAATTCAAATAGTACATCAAAATACACAGGAAAACTCGTCTGCGTAACATTAACTTGGTTATGAGTTTGTCTACCTATTACAGAACCATGCCTTGAAAAAAAAAAAGAGTTTTCATAATGAGAGATTTATGAGAAGGCAAGGTCGAGATTTTTTTGATTACAATGTTCAATAAACAAAAATAGTGCTTTTAGTCATATTGCGTATAAATTTAGTTCAATTATGATTGTTTGAAGTAAAATTTAAAGGTTATGAACATCTAAACGCTACGATAATATGTAGTTTCTTATTTTTCCCTACCTGTTCGCTGGTAGCCTAAGGGGCTATTCCAGGTACGCCCGGACGAGTTGATGAGCTCACGGGCTCAATCTGAGAGAATTTGCTAACAGTAGCCCTAGCAGAAGCAGTGGTTCGCAGAGTCCACCACCGGATCGGAATCGCGACCCACTGAGAAGATCCGGCGAGAAACTCAGTGGGCTGTGTCTATGAGTTAGTTCGCTCGTCGAATTGTTCGTCGTAATCGAGGAGGACGGTGACCGGTGCTTGAAGGTGCCTAAAGGCACCGAGAGTGTATCCGGGGGATCCGACAAAACATGTTTCGGGCGACGGCAGTTGCCCCGTCGCAGTTGGATAAGATGTGTAGTCTAAATTATCCCATGATAGTGAATGTGGTGAATTTTCCGAGGATTGGTCACACAATTAATATTCTATTGAAAGTTGTTTTTATAAAGTAAATGACCATTTACTTAGAAAAAGCTTCAACATTTTTGAAATAGTTACAGAATAAAGTCGAATTCTTAATAATTATAATTATAGATTTTTATTGTATAAATTTTATATATGGACAATGAAAGAAACCATAGTACATTCAATTTGTACTGGTGGTAGGGCCTCTTGTTAGTCCGCGCGGGTTATGTACCACCACCCTGCCTATTTCTGCCGTGAAGCAGTAATGCGTTTCGGTTTGAAGGGTAGGGCAGCCGTTGTAACTATACTTGAGACCTTAGAACTTATTTAACATTACGTCGTAGATGTCTATGGGCTCCAGTAACCACTAGGTGGGCTACACTACACACCAGTTGGGCTGTGAGGTCGTCCACCAATCTAAGCAATAAAAAAAAAAGTAAATGTAATGTTTTCGAATCAACCCTGTGCAGGAAATATGATATTTGCGTTTGTATGACCATTGAAGGGTAACTGTATAAGACACACTAAGCACCACTCTACCGTTGCGAAATTTAATTATAAAATCTATTGCAAACGTTGTTCTCACTTCAGTCTCGCTCAGGTTTTTCCCTTGTGCAGAAATAATGTCTGATGATAAGGTTCGATATCATGTTAGAACATAAAATAGTAAAATATAAATTTTATATTTATATCATCATTTCATGTTTTAGGTGATTGAAGCAACTGCTGAACAATCTCAAAATGAAACTGTCGAAGAAGTGAAAACTCCGAGCGAAGCAAATGAGGATAAGACTCCTGAAACTCCTGTTACTGAACCCATCACAAATGGCCACAGCACACCCGAGACTCCTCAGGTCGAGACTCTAGCAGCTGATCAGCCGGTTGAGCACGTTGTTAATCCCGATGCTGACAAGACTGAATCCAAGGCTGAGCCTGAACCCGAACAATTACCTGTTAATGGGCTCTCTTTGGAACAATCCAAAACCGAAACTCCTGAAGTAAATGTGAAAACGGTAGAAATTGTTGAGAGTAAAATTGAAGAATCTGTAGCTGAAAAAGAAGTTGTGTCCGTTCCTGAAATCCCTGTTATAAAAGAGGTTTGTGTTGAAAAAGTACCTTTGATAGAGCCATCGCCTCCTCCGCTTCCTGCTAATCCTCCTCCCTCCTCGGTCGCATCCTTTGCTGCCACCACTATGGCACCAGAAATGACTGATGCTTCGCTACCTAACACTGCTGAAACCACATTCACAACACAAGAGCCTGCCGTAACTAATGTGGCTGTACACAATGACACACACGCTGTAAATCCTACGGCTGTTTTAAGCCAGTCACAAACCAATAATACTATCCCTCTCCCATTAAAGGAAGAAATTATAGAAACCACTGATCACAAACCAGAAAAGCTAACTGAAGAAGTGGCTCAAATTTCGGTCGAATTAGCAGACACTGAAGAGAAGATTTCTGAAGTTTTAAAGGATAATTCCAATGTAGAAACAAAAGCTGAAATAACACTCTTTGAAGAAACCACAATAAAAGAAATAAAAAATGAAGATATAGTCTTAAAAGGTCTGATTCAGGATGATATTGCTCATGACACAATTGGTGAAATACAACTGCAAAATAAGCTAGAAAATGCTTCTGAGACTACTAAAAATGAAGAGATAAAACCTGAAGATGGAGATAAAAACAACCAAGAGCCAATACAAAGTGAATTGGTAGCTATTATTGAAAATACAGATCAAAATGGTGGTAACATTAATAAATTGACTTGCGAACAGAACATTGAACAATTAAAAACAGAAAATCAAACAGAATCGCCTACTATTAATATTGACAATAACGATTGTAACAACGTAAACGAGAGTGTAATTTCAGAAGTAGTACCAGACAATCAAGAGCTCTGTAGCATTGATGAAATTAAAACACCTTCATTTGAAGAGTTATTAGAACCCACAGAGGTGACGAAAATGGACATAACAAACATGGAAAAAAAAGATGATTTGAATAACGATGTTGAAGAGTTCCCAGAACCTCCCTCTTTGTCAGGTGACGAAGTTAATTTGACGGAAATTGATGACATTACTCTACATTCGGAATCAAACTTGACAACTAAAGAAGACATTTCGGAGAACGAACATATCCCCGATGACGTTAAACAAAATAACAGTAACGAAAACATGAATAAAACTGACGACGGAAAGATATCTGAGCAATGTGACACAAAACAAACCAACGGGACAGAAGAGATCGACAACATAAAAGAAAGGGAAGAATCTGCTGGAAACAAAATCATTGACGAATGTACAGATATGGTAGAAAATATAATGGAGATCGGCGCGTGCAACGGTAACGCGCAGCTGGCGGCGAAGCAGCAGGCGAGCGAGGAGCAAGCGTCGCCGCCACTCGGTCTGCACACGCCACAGGTGACTACCGTCGGAACTTGACCTTGTAGTGGATTATTAGTTCAGTAATTAAACAACATTTAGAAATCCCGTTAACAGTTGTGTTATAGTTCTATATGCACTTTGACAGCATGCGAGTGAGGATCGTCAATTCTATGAAGAATGAGATGTTTGAAACGATGTACATGTTATGTCACTAAAGCTACAGCTAGTGGTTGCACTCCCTTCCTTATTCCCTTCCTTGACATGCTTCATTTTACAAAAACATCAGCATGAAATTTGTTGCTTTACTGCTAACCATTTTCGTTACATTAAAATATAAAATGTTGTGGACTAAAGTTTTGTTATTAGAATAAAAGAAATTCAAAATGTGAAATTAATACCATGATGAAAAAAACAAGCGCTTGAGTAAGTATCTCATGAAGTAGTATGGTCCATGATAGTATAAAGTATAATTAATTGATTGAACACTAAAATGCTTCATTTTGTACCAAATTGATTTATTTTTTTCTTTTGCCTAAAAAAAAGTAGAAAAGAGCAAAATGATTAAACTTTTAATTGAAAATTTTATTGTGATTCACTGTGATTGTGGATCAAAAACTGTTTAAAAATAAAAGAATGTTAACGTGAAGTGAGTTTTCGGAATAATAAGTTAATAACAATTATTACAGGAACCTCTCCCGATCTCTGACAAGATGGATTTAATTCCCGACGTACCCTTTCCAGAATTAAAACCTGAAACTGTAAGTTGATATTCACATTCATTTTTTTTAAAGAATATCAAGGGGAGATGATATGTTTCTAATAGATTAAAACATGAATACCACCCGGATTATTCTTCATTAATGAAAATGAAATATTTGAGTTCATTATTGTTGTAAAATCATATCTTTTGTTCTTTTTAGGAAACATCGTCGGATGTAGCGGTGGCCAATTAGACATCGTATGATCAAATATAATAGTCCACAACCGCGGGTCAACGTGTCTGAACATATTTTATTTATTACAACTTCGTACTGCGATGTAACATCGAACTTAGTTCGACCATACCTTATATACAATATCAATTACAATGAATTTCAATTTAGAATACCACATATATGGCGTATTTATAAGTTTAGTGTGCTTTGCTTCTGTAAAATTAAGATTATATTATATTCGCTAGGATCGAGTTTTATATTACAATAACAAAGTTATATAGGCAGTATACGGTGCGATAAGTTGGTGCCATTATTACAGGGGTATTAGTTTCGATGTCGTCGGTCACTTCGTCATTGTCCCTTATGAAATAAATGTCACACAAAATTATAAATCGATTATAATTTAGTTTTTTGTGGCTTTTCTATCGATTCCGAAAATNTATTATATTCGCTAGGATCGAGTTTTATATTACAATAACAAAGTTATATAGGCAGTATACGGTGCGATAAGTTGGTGCCATTATTACAGGGGTATTAGTTTCGATGTCGTCGGTCACTTCGTCATTGTCCCTTATGAAATAAATGTCACACAAAATTATAAATCGATTATAATTTAGTTTTTTGTGGCTTTTCTATCGATTCCGAAAATATATGATGAATATTGACGCTGTAGGTCAAAAATTGATATTCAGTTCCTAATAAAATAATACCCTGGTGAATTTCATTTCTCTTAAATTAATTTGGCAGCTTTCAATAAATAATGTGGGTCGTTTTTAGACAAGTTCTTTGCATATATCACTATATTTAAATTGTTCTTCTTGGTAATGTATGAATAACAAAAAGTGTTGTACTGTAATTCTATATTGAAATGGGTGGGTGTATTCTGTGCAGACGACCAGAGATTTTTAGTATATGATTTATACCATTTTCATGCCCATTAATCCGTATGGAATTAAAATGAGATTACCTATTTATTAATTTGTTATCTCATCATTGTGGTTACAAAATGAAGTAAAATGATTTTGTTTTAATGCCTATGCTTTCATCATGTTAAAAGACCTACGGCTTGAACATATTCATGGAGAAATTGTATTCTAATTATAATTATAAAATTAAATGTAAATTTCTAGTAATAATGGATTTGAACAAGAAATTTCTCCTATCTCATTAGTATATTATGTTATTTACACTACTACGAAATATGCTACTCCTATTTATAATAAGTTGTAAAGAATTAGTTTTAACATCGATCGTTCTGTGAATATCAAGTAAAATAAATTTAAATTAAAGTATTCATGAAATATCTGCAAATTGTAACAGAATTAGGGAAACTGATAAAAATCAAGAGAAAATGGTACCTGGAAATTGACAGTTATTATTCTTTCAATTATGATGAATGTCGAGTATTTAGTGGCCAATTTTGTAATTATACTTTACTTTTTTATGCATATACAGACATTTAATATTTAGAAATACTTAGAGGTAAACTTTAGATGTGTGTAACAGTTAACAATGGCGGCGTAATATCTAAACATTGTACTATCGTTTTCCACTTTATCATGACATTTTATTACAACGTGATTCGGTATTTTTAGGAAATTGTCATTTCGTATCGTAGTTTATGTCTAGTGTTACAAAAAATTGTTTCGAAATCATTTTTGTAATTTTATACATTTTTATAAAAATTTTTAGACAGCTGTGAGGTTGGAGATTTCCAAAATAAAATAGCAGTTAGCACGAGTGAGACATTCCATATCAAAAAAACTCGCCATTCCTAATGCCAATAAAAGTAGTGTGTGTTTGTATCGTGCGCTTGTAACATCTTTTATTATAGAATAAACACAAGACTTAAAAAAATATGTTTTCACTCTGATGTTAGAACTCTCACAAAACCAAGATTCTTTTAATTGCGAGTTCTCGGTGAAGTAAGAAAATTAAATGGAGGCCGCCGAGCGCAAAAGTGATCTAAGCCTACCATGATATGGAGATAATGATGTTTGAATTTACTTTTACACTGCTTCGTAGGCAAAAACAATACGCGCAATAATAATGTTTACAAAGCCATGTGTTAACTATAGGCGAAACTAGGGATAGGCCTGTTTTGCTTCAAAAATTGTTTAAAATAAGTTGCAGAACATAAGCACGAATATGAAAAAAAGTGGGTTAGGCAACTTATGCGCTGGCGGCCTTTATTGTAATGAGCATCCTTGGAATTTGCTTAAAATTAATGTACTATTTAGGAAAGTGTTTTGCACACAAATCAGCTTTGATTAGTAAGTTTCCCTATTGGAAACTACTACATACTTATAGAGTTCACCTTGCAGGCTGGTTTTCTGTATTGTTGAGTTGGTTGGTCAAGAAATTAAAACACATTTCATGATTTCAATAGTGCATTTGGAATTGTTTGCTCATTATAGCAATGTCGAATTTTGTAAGATATTTGATAATTGCTAATTTTATAGGTAATTATGTTATTCCAATTATTATTAAATATAAATGTTGATGTGTGAATGTCTCTAAATAAATAAATAAATAAATAAAATTATTTTATTCCTTTAAACAAATCAAATGGTTCTGTAATTGTTAGATGTCACAGATTGATGATGATGACCTTCCACTCCTGGTTTTCATTAATAGGACTTTAAACCTATAAAGTTGTAGTTTTACAATACTGGACATTTGAAAAATAAATTATGTATAGCTGCAATAAATTCTAAATTTAAATGAATTTTATTTTAAAGATTTTAGGAATTATTTTCAAGTTCTGTAACTTTTTGTACATTTTACATAGGTACCACATTTTGTATGCATTTCATTCATATGGACACGATAAAAATACGAATAATTAATACCAGTTCCGTCGCGGCAGCGATGCGGCTTAAACGGCTCACAACATTAATGAAGTGTGCGGAGTAAACCCTACAAACTAACCCACGACCCATTATTCGGTTGAAGACTTCCGACAAGGAAATTTTGATCGAAACAATGAACCCCGTGGTCGGCCGACAACTAAAATCAATAACAACAAATGGTGGTAGTGGAAGCTGACGATGGTCAATGTAGGTACCTAAATTAGCAGCAGCTTTAAGATTTAGTATCAAAAATATATTGGTTTCATTTTTCTTCGAAAAAGTGGCGCGATGCGATGACCCTCTTATCGTGGCCGCCTCTAACTACATATCCGAGCCAAGCGAATGGGCAACGCAAAGCCGCCGTCGCCAAGAATATTTGTCGGATTCTCCGGATCCACTCTCAGTGCTTTTAGGCTCCAAGCAGTGCTAACTGTTCTCGTCGAAAAGTTCGACGTGCAACCTATCCTATAGACACAACGCATTGAGTTTCTCGCCGGTTCTTATCAGTGGGTCGTAATTTCGACCCGATGGTAGATTAGGCAGGGAAAAAGGTCCAATTAGCAAGGTAAAAACTTGTTAAGTGGGTTCCACACGAATGGAACAATGCTTAACATACAGAAACGAACTTTCGATTAAAATTTATTCTTTTTGATAGTTGGAGCGGTCATTTAACATGACTTGGTTTACCTAGGTAATGTCCCAAAGAAAAACTTACTCCAAAAAAGTCATGGTCGCTGTTTGGTGGTAATGCCACCAACATTACTGCGAATGTGTACTGTGAGGAACTGGACACAATTATCAAGAAGCCCGCGGAGCTCTGGCCAAGCTTGGTTAATAGCTCACCTCCGTTGTTCCTACACGAGAACATTCGACCACATACGGCACAAGAGACGGTCCTAAATTACAAGAACTAAGGTTAAAAGTTTTGCGTCATTCATCGAACTCACCAGACCTTGCGCCAACAAACTTCTACATTTTCCAAGGTTTGGACAACTTGGTAGGGAAAAAAGCCCATTGAGTTTCTCGCCGGATCTCAGTGGGTCGCGTTTCTGATCAAGTGGTAAATTCTGCGAAGCACTGCTCTTGCTAGGGCCAGTGTTAGCAACGCCTCTTGGCATGAGCCCCGAGAGCTCACCGACACCTCATTACCTCATCTTAGGTAGGAAAAAATAGATAATTGAGAAGCAGTACAAAATGTCTGAAGAGTTAGTTGGCTCCCATACACCTGACTTCTTCAAGAAAGGCATTGAACAATTACCACTTCGCTGGCAGAGATGCATTGACACCATGGGTGCATGTTTTGCTTGATAGAAATAAACATTATTTACAAAAAAAATATCTTTCCTTTCTGTGGACTAAACCGAGATTTCGTAGTAAAGATTCAATAACGTGACTTCCGTGTTTAACGATTGCTTTATCCACATTACCATACCTAGAGACATTATGAGTTAGTGAAAGGTCGCAAGGAGGCTGTTCATTGCAGCTTAGATTGTTTGAGAGATTATATTGCCTAACTTATTTAATGACATACTCTTTACAGAATTACATCTTAATGAAATTATGGATATATTGCGACCAATGTGTCAATCAAATTATGAAATAACATAATCAGCTTGCTTTCGGTAGCAGAATCACGCTACATGCATTAAAAAGCGTACTCTTTTTTCTTGGTATTGTTGAAAATTTTGATTTTGAAATCAATCATGATTTGCATGTGACTAACCAGGCGTGTTAACTGTGCATAATTATATTGTTAAAATCAAGTGGAAATCCATTCAGCATTTTTTCTTAGATATCTTACACAGTTTGAGTAAACCGTAGTAGACCATGAGCAGACTACAGTAGGCCCTCCAAAACAGAAGGCCATAATCCCCTCTGTGTGCAATGGCAATAAAAAATAATCTTTAGTTTGTATTAATTAAACTATAGGGAATCAGACAGAAAATAAAATGCCACTGTTTTTGCAATATATTTATATTTCAATAATTTTTAATCAATGTTGAGTATTTATCAATATTTTGCTTGGTATTAAAATTCAGTACTCTAGGTTCAGTAAAGCTGGGTGCTGCCACCATGTAATTGCACTGTGCAGTGCCACTGACTGATTGCAGGCTGATTTATGAAATTTCAAGATGGAAAAGTATATACTTCATCATTCTTTCTTATTACCCTCTGCTGGGGTGTAGGGCATATAAATATAATAATATATATAAAGTATATACTTAGCTTAAAAATATATATTTTGTTTCTATGTACTGCAGTATTTAATAGTCATGTTAATTTTGGGAATTATCTCTATATTAACATTAGTGATGCAGGAGTATCGTAGGAGCCTTAGCATTTTTCAAATTTATTTCCAGATCCCCAAGCACAAATCCACAGATACAGGAAATCTGTCTTGCACTGAGGTCTTTTCAACAACATTATTGTAAATACAGTCAAACCTGGATAAGCGAGAGTTCAAGGGAGCACAATCTCATTCTCGCTTATAGAGGTTTCTCACTAACCCGAATTTCTCGCTAATGCACCCTCTGAATTTCATTTCGCGATTTTCTAGATTCAAACACATTCACTATTATAAGTTTATCATCACTTAATGACAGTATTTTAATTTTCCGTTTTGACATGATGCAGAACAGAACTTTTCTTCGCAATTGATTAACGATAAACTGAGTAAGTCCGACAAACAGGACGGTACACAGGCACACGTGTCCATTCAAAAAGAATGCGATAAAATAACAAGTTATTTAGTTTCACGAAATAGAATAGGTTCAATATTGACGAGAAAACAATACAAAAACAATTGTAGGAAGTTCCACGAAAGTTAAAAATGAGTCATAAAATAGCAGATGTTAAATTTGTAATTTGTTTTGTCATTTGTCCCTCCTAAATAATATAAATAACTAAAGCTCAACTGTCGCTTATAGAGGTATAATAGATAAGTAGCAGTCTCGCTTACGGAGGTCCATGAGGGAAAAACGACTCTCTTATCAAGGTTTCTGTTTCTCGCTAATAGAGGCTTAAAATGACGGTTCCTGGCTATTACTCTCACTTATAGAGTTTTCTCACTTATCCAGTTCTCATTTACCCAGGTTTGACTGTAATTATATACGAAAATAAAAATGGAAATAATCAAAAAGTGAGATCACCTTTAAGGCACTGATCAAAGAGTAAACTTATTATATAAAATGTGAACTATTTAAAAAAATATGGGATTACTCAGTCTGAATTCAGCTTTAGAGCAAAGTTTGTTTCTAAAGCCATGAATTATATTTTAATTCTTCATTTTACCAGAATGTATAGTATTTCATTCAAGTTATTACTCTTTCGAGGGAATTTATCATTCTAAGCACCATTTCTTTATCAAGATCATAAATCATTGTATTTGCTTCTCCATTAAAATTTATAGAGCTTGTTATCAGTTGCAGGATAGGGTACTGACTAGTTTTAGATTCGCTGCTCCCAAGAACAAGCTTCAAGAGCCAATCAAAGCTAGTAATAACTTCCCCATACGAACAATTGTGATGATAAATACTCATTAGTACAATATCTGACAATTTTTTTTTCAATAAATCTAAAAAAGCGATAAGTTTTTCTTGATTCCAATCTTTAGTGTTCAAGTGTTCTATAATCATGTTAATGTCATATTTATTCGTTGAAATGATAGTCCGGAGCTCCTGTTTTGCAGTTTGAATCACATTATTTTCAACAATTTCTGAAATCTTTTCATCGCTTCGAGTATACATGTTGTTTATTATTTCGTTACATATCTAATAAGGAAGAATTTATTTTTAGTATGTATTGGTTTCACTTTAAAGAAATTCAAAGACATTTAAAATAGACAATTTTGTACTTACTATATCAAAATGTTCTATAGAGTTTATTTTCTTGAATATAATATCCATTTCAGTATATATTTTGATAATACACAATTAGTTAGATTTTAATAAATTGATTGAAGATCAGTACGCTACCTATTCAAAATTTCAAATCATTGTTGTAATCTTTTTTTTAGGTATTTTTCGACCTGGTAACTAAGACCTTTAAGGCATGTCTTATTTTTATTTATATTCTTTTTTAATGAAAAATTCTAATATGGAGTGAAATGAAATGAAATGATTAATTTGAGACATTAATAAACTGGGATGAAATTAAATGAAATGAGGTGAGATGAAATGATATGGGATAAAATATAATTTTAGTAAGATGGTGGTCATTTACTGAAATTTTTCAGTGGACTTTTTGGAGGATCCCGAGAAGTTACGTCCAACGGCTATGTTTCATTATCCCACATTTGTGCACTTTCACAGATATTAAACAGTTAATAAACCACCATTATTACACATTTAAACTTGAAGAAACACTAAATTCTAAATAGACAAAATAAAACAAATGACACAACTTCACTCCTCGCGTTCCCGCCAAAAAGCCGTTATTACACTTTTTTTAAGGGATTTTATGACCTGGTAACTAAGACCTGTAGGTCAAGTCTTATCTTAATTTTTAATCTTATTTTTATGAAAATTTATAATATGGAGTGAAATGAAATGAAGATGATTAATTTGAGACATTAATCAATTGGGATGAAATTAAATGAAATGAGATCAGATGATATTTAAAGGATGAAATAGAAGTCGTCGTGGCCTAATGGATAAGACGTCCGGTGCATTCGTGTTGAGCGATGCACCGGTGTTCGAATCTCAGGCTGGTACAAATTTTTCTAATGAAATACGTACTCAACAAATGTTCACGATTGACTTCCACGGTGAAGGAATAACATCGTGTAATAAAAATCAAACCCGCAAAATTATAATTTGCGTAATTACTGGTGGTAGGACCTCTTGTGAGTCCGCACGGGTAGGTACCATCACCTTGCCTATTTCTGCCGTGAAGCAGTAATGCGTTTCGGTCTGAAAGATGGGGCAGCCATTGTAACTATACTTGAGGCCTTAGACCAAAAATATAAATATATATTTGTGGCATCTTCTGTTTTTCTATGTTTAAACTAAACTAAATACCTACCTATGCGATTTATGCGAAATCAAAAAAAGAGGTAGGTACTTACGTAGGTAGGTACGTTAATATCGAATACGCTAAAGTACCCGAGTAGGTACTTCTTCAAATTAAAACCTGTCAAATGTGTTGACTTGCAAAAAATCATCCATTTAAATAAGTTTATAAAAGGATAGAAGAGCATTTTATTTTATTCGAACAATTCTGAATTTGACAGTGATAACAAGCTTACAAGGCCCCGATTACTCATTTTATATAAGACCCTCCGAATACAGCCTGTTGATATATATATCTGTGTCATAAAATGCGCTAAATACAAGGTGCCGTTTCTAGTAGATACGGTAATACCGAAAATCAAGATTTATGAGAAACATTGCCAGAATGAAGCGATCCTGTGATGGATAGCCCGTAAATTAATGAACACTATAGTCGGATTTTTAATTAGACGAAGCCAGCTGACAGTAGCTAATGTCACTTTGTGAAATAATGTTGCTATATTTAAAGTAATAGTGATGCGTTCAGTTCTCGTTCAATCACATGAATGAACAATGAGTGTGAAGAGTTAATCATTAATTTCAAATTATAAAAGAATATAATTTATATTGTACAACAAAATTGTATTAAAGTGCTCCAATATATGTTACTAGTATGTAACTACAATCAGTTTTTTTATTTTCATTACCTACCTATAATTGTTATATTTTATACATCTATAGTTTCAACTATATGATGTATTGGAAATAGGACAGTCTTACAAGCTTCCTCGCAATGTTTTTCTTAATGTTTAAAACACTCGATATTCCGTACAGGTAGATACTTTAGGAACATAATATTTCGTCGAAAAGTCGTTGGTATGTACAAAGCACGCCTAAAATTCGAACCCCGTACCAGATATCGGAAATTCGGCACACCGACTATTCACTAGACAATCGAGGCAATTTAATTAATTCAGGAGTTTTTTCAATCGTTCACTTTGTCACAACACTATTTTTATTTCATCAAAAACTGACAACACAGTAAACGTCAGTTGACTTCGTCTAATAAAAAATCCGACTATAGAGGTAAAGTAATTAAATCAAAATTCGCATTAAAAATTAAAATAAAATTACAATTTAATGGTTTGGATTCATTATAACTATCTTTGTCGCTGCAAAGAAATATGTGTCTTATATTAATTTTCAGTGCTCTGGCATTAATATGCTACTTTAAAAAAGTCACGTCCGACGTAATTATCATGCAAAATAATACACAGTACAATATTTTTCACCAAAATCAACTGACAATTCCAGCATCTTTTGCTAAGGAGTAGAAAATGGAGTTTTTATCGTTAAGTAGTTGTTGAGGGGCCGCATATTCTACGAGCTGCCCGCGGTCGAGCACCATCACTTTGGTGGAGTCCATGATGGTGTTGAGGCGGTGCGCGATAGTGAGCACCGTGCACGACGCGAACTCCGAGCGGATCGTCTTCTGGATGAGGTCGTCAGTCTCGAGGTCGACGGCCGCGGTGGCCTCGTCCAGCACCAGCAGCGGCGTCTTGCGTAGCAGCGCGCGCGCCAGGCACACGAGCTGGCGCTGTCCCACCGACAGGTTCTCGCCGCCCTCCGCCACCTCGTGCCGCAGCCCGGCCGGCAGCCCCTGCACGAAGGCACGGAGGTGGGCGTGTTCCAGCGCGCGCCAGATCTCCTCGTCGCTATACGCCTCGAACGGGTCCAGGTTGGTGCGCAGCGTGCCCGAGAACAGGATCGGCTCCTGCGGGATGATGGTGATGCGCGACCGCAGCTGGTGCAGCCCGAGGGTCGCGATGTCGACGCCGTCGATCAGGATGCGTCCGGCGGCTGCCTCCACGATCCTGAGAACCGTACCGTAACGGATCAGATGCATATCGCACAGATAGACTGCGATCAGGCCCTTGTGTGGTCGAGTAAGATAGAGAGAGAAATAGAGAGAGAAAGAGAGAGAGAAAGAGAGAGAGAGAGATCTCACCTGAAGAGCCCGAGCGTGAGAGTAGACTTGCCGGCGCCGGTGCGTCCCACGATGCCGAGCTTGTCGCGCGGCGCGACCGTGCACGTGACGTCACGCAGCGCCGGCTCGCCGGGGCGGTACTCCAGCGTCAGCTGCTCCAGCTGTAGCGCTCCCGTCTCGGGCCACGTCACGCCGGGCCCTTTCCCTAAGTTCCACGCAGCTTCCTAATAAAAGCAGTTATTCGGAAATTTCAAAAATTCACATGAGTGCTTATCGATTTATCTCTCGCAATTTCATTTAAAATAGGTTATTAAAACAATTACGGCTCAAATCAATCGATTGCCTTCTAATTAAACAATATTGGTAGAATCTTACCTTATTTTTCTCAGAGTATTCTTTTATCCGTTCTACAGCTACAATATTACTTTCAATTTCAGAAGCTAGCCGAACAAGCCAATTCAACGATGCAGTTACCTAAAGTCCAAACGTAATCTTTTATTAATTCAAAGAATAATAATTTTAAAATAACGTTGTGCTTGTTTTTCTTTAAAGCTAAATTACCTGCATAGCGTAGGTTAAGGAAAGTCCCACGAGACCCGAGCTTATAGTATCTCTGCTGAGAACAGCAAACATTGCAGCGAAAAATAATATGAAGTTTCCAATGAATTCTAATCGGAAACCAAGCCATCGCTTTCCTACTACAATCGCATAGCAATAAGCGAGGTTGCGATCTAACTTTTCATTTGATTCTTCAATAAACCTGCAAATATAACTTAAATATTTAACTGATTACAGAAGTGAGCGAAGCATTCATCATTTTGCTCATTTTGAAATGATAGAGGAGTAACGCACATCATACCCTTTCATGCAATGTGTTCTCGGGCGAAGTGGATATGTGTCTTACCATTAATGCGCAAGTGGTGGTTATTAACCGAATTAATAAGACGGGTATTATGAAGGGTAGAAGAAATAGGTATCAGAACATTGTAAGGTTATGATTACAGCGTTACTGCTTTGCATGATGTTGCATGCCGCGTATCTTAATATAACTAGTCAGGTCATAAGTATTGTCACACAGTAAAAACTTTTCTTTTAGAATGCTGGCCACAAAAAAGTTTGTTGAATTCGAATTTCGAATTGTTCATGAAAATAAAAATGTATACTTTTAGAATTTTACTCATTTTTAAATATGGAGTGGACGCTTAAAGAAGACCGTGTTGCAGTTATTGCGTTGCATCGTTGCGGTTACGCGCCAATTCAAATTTTTAACATACTGAAAAATTTGAATATAACCAAAAGATTCGTTTATCGTACCATCAAACGATACAATGAAGACTCTAGTGTAGATGACAGGTCAAGAAGTGGTCGCCCTCGGTCTGTTAGGACTCCAGCAGTGATAAAAGCTGTGAAGGCGCGAATTCAAAGAAATCCCAAACGTAAGCAGAAACTGTTGGCCCTTCAGATGGGGTTAAGCAGAACCACGGTGAAAAGGGTGTTAAATGAAGACTTAGGGCTTCGGGCATATCGAAGAAAAACAGGACATCGTTTGAATGCTCGTCTAATGGACCTGAGACTGAAGAGATGCCGCGCTTTGTTGAAGCGGTACGCGGGAAAAAAATATCGGGAAATTCTTTTTTCGGATGAAAAAATTTTTACCGTAGAAGAGAGCTACAACAAACAAAATGATAAGGTGTACGCACACAGTAGTGAAGAAGCGAGCAACCGTATTCCGCGTGTCCAACGAGGTCATTTTCCATCCTCGCTCATGGTATGGTTGGGAGTTTCTTATTGGGGCTTAACAGAGGTACATTTTTGTGAGAAAGGTGTAAAAACGAATGCAGTTGTGTATCAAAATACAGTCCTGACGAACCTTGTGGAACCTGTTTCTCATACCATGTTCAATAACAGGCACTGGGTATTCCAACAAGATTCGGCGCCAGCTCATAGAGCGAAGAGCACACAAGACTGGCTGGCGGCGCGTGAAATCGACTTCATCCGGCACGAAGACTGGCCCTCCTCCAGTCCAGATTTGAATCCATTAGATTACAAGATATGGCAACACTTGGAGGAAAAGGCGTGCTCAAAGTCTCATCCCAATTTGGAGTCACTCAAGACATCCTTGATTAAGGCAGCCGCCGATATTGACATGGACCTCGTTCGTGCTGCGATAGACGACTGGCCGCGCAGATTGAAGGCCTGTATTTAAAATCACGGAGGTAATTTTGAATAAACTTTAGTGTCATAAGAATCTATGTTTTGTTAAGTTCATTTTGGTATATGAATGGTTACATAATGAATAAACTTGTTTCAATTATTTTACATTAAACATGTGACAGAATTTATGACCTGACTAGGTATATAATACTAGCTAACCCGGCAGACTTCGTAGTGCCTCAATCGATAAATAAAAGACCTAAGCTTTTGTATAAAATAAACTTAAAACAAACAAAAAATCCGTACGACGGGGGAGACATCAAAGGAAAAACAAAATTGTTATTTTTATTTAATTCCGAGCATTTTCATATTTATCTACATTTTAAACCTTCTCTGGACTTCCACAAATAATTCAAGACCAAAATTAGCCAAATCCGTCCAGCCGTTCTCGCAAGACTAACGAACAGCATTTCATTTTTATATGTACAGATTATAATTTAGTCAGACCCAAGTGTTGAGCTGATTTACCAGCCTGCGGCTTTAGATCCACACTGTCAGGGCAGTAGGTGTCAATAAATGGCACACCGGAGAGAAAAGTTGAAAATGTTTCCTATGGTTAACATTCGTAGCATTGTTTTGATCATCATCATAAAGGCGTTATCATTAACGAGACAAATCTGAATCAACATTCATAAAATAAAAATATTAACAATGTATTTAACGGTGAGACGACAACGAAGTTACTGCTTTTTCTAAAGAAATTGTTGGTTACTTGAAGTGAACAGGCTTACCTTTAATTATGGAAATATAGCGTGATCCATTTTAGAATTATAAATGTAAAGTAGCTGAAATCGCGAGTACACCTAATAGCATTTTATAATGAAAATCAGCAATTGGATACCTATACCATGCCATATCAGGAGATTAAAGACACGATGTCGAATATCTATGATTTTTAAATTCGTTTAAATACTTTATTGAAGCACTGCTTTTCGATTTACCAGATTTTATTTATATGCGGATGATTCATTTTTACTGATAGATTTCTATGCGGCCACTTATAGAACCCAAATCGAAAAAAAAGAACTACAATAATTCATAGTTAATTCTAAATATTATTTTTGTAATAAAAACTATAGGTATTTAAAAAATTATACCTCTCGGTTACGTTGAAAGCGCGAATGGTGGCTGCTCCACTGATCGTTTCGCCGAAGTGTGAGAATATCGGCGAGCGAGCTATGGACTCTAGCCGCTTGAGCTGACGAGACGTAGCCACGTAGAACCGTTGTATTACATAGTACACTAGACCTACTGGTACAACTATTGCTAAGAATGATGGCGTCGACAAGCTTATCACGAATAAAATGCCAATGAGCTGTGAATAAATATATTTAGATGAGTTCAATCGGAATATATTTAGGGTACCTTTTTACGTATATACAAATATATACATATATAGGTGGAAGGGGGATTCTGAAGAATTGTTTGGGATTGATCAAGTGATATTGTTTTACTATCGCACCGCCTTAATATCTAGAACCACTAGAATCATTCACAGTGCTTTTACAGATATCTTTATTTCCACATACCATTAGGCTTTGGAATGAACTCCCACCCACGGTGTTTCCTGAACACTATGACATGTCCTTCTTCAAGCAAGGCTTGCGAAGTACTCAAATGTAGGTCAAGCGGTTTGACTGTGTCTCTAGCATGATAACTAGAGATGAATGGCGATAACCACTTCTCGCCAGGTAAGCCGTATGCTCGTCTGCCTATAAAGTAAAAAGTAATAATATATATTCATTGATTAAGTATGTTTACTCACTTCGAAGACGCAATACACCCCATTGATTAATTGAGAAGGTAGCATAGAGTCAATAATTTCAATATCTTTAGAGAATCTTGACAGTATTCTGCCAATAGGCGTGACTTCGAAAAAATGCAACGGCGTCTTTAACACATTGTCCAGTAACAGTTCGTGGATGACCTTCGCAGCTCGCCAGCACGCCAAGTATGGTATCAAGTCGGCTAGAAATGACGATATCGCTGAAAAGCAAATTTAAAATCATATTTCAATTTAAGCGGTACGTACTTGTCCAAATGATTAATGATTTATTAATCGTATGTCAGTGGTCCCATTTTTTATTACATTATTTAGGGTTGTCATAAAATTATGAAATTTAACGTAACGAACGCACAATGGCATGTTTTTAAACACCTACAAAAATTTAATAAAATGAAAGCCATTGACACAAATAATTAATTGAAGTAATCGTCAGAGAGGACCTTGAGCTAATCGTACCTTGTCCCATACCGAGGCCAGCGTATACTGCGAGGTACTTGTTCCGCTGGTTCAAATTCATAGTACTGTTAACAACCTGAAAAAAATAATCGAAACCAGTGATTAGGCGAATGTGAATTCATTCAAAGATCATTTTAAGTTCAAAATCACTTTACTCGTGACTAGGGGTCTAGGGCAGCTGTCGGGGAACTTTTTTAATTATTACACCAAAATATTTTTGTGTAAGTTGATATTATTACCCCATGGCGAAGAACAAAAAAAAACGAAATCTCTTCTTTTTAGCATATTTCATATTAAAGCCCCCATGATAATTTTGAAAAGAAAACGATAACTAAAAACTTAATTTAAACATCATTTATTCAATTTATCAATACATACATTTGTGTGTTTGTGTCTCTATGAACTTATTTTTTCGTTTCGTTTCATTTCGTTTCATCGAGTTTGAAATCACAATGATTCTAAAGAAGTTTCACTTCAATATATACTTTTTACTCACAAAAGTTTCATTTTTACCCCCCAAAATTTCACTTTACCCCATTTGGGGTAATTTGCCCGGTTCCCCGACCGCTGATCTAGGGGGACAAGGGGAACTAGGAGTCGTTTTTTTTTCCTACCTATGCTGATAGTCTTGAAAAGCTATTTCAGCGTAACCTTAACTAGTAGGTGAGCTTACGGGGCTCAAACCTGACGACGTTGCTAACACGAACACTAGAAAGAGCCGTGCTTCGCAGAATCTACCACCGGATCGGAAACGCGACCTACTGAGAAGATCTGGCGAGAAACTCGGTGGGCTGTGTCTGTGGGTTAATTTACTTGTCGAGCCCTTCGTGGTAAGCGACGGGTTCGGCGAGGATGCTGCCCCGTGCTTGAGGTACCCAAAAGCTTCGTTAATTCATCGGGAGGATCCATAATGACGTGTTCAGGACAGTATTGCTTACACATAGCGTGCTAGCGTTATGTTGGACGAACAAAATTGTGGTAAATTCATTGAATTCACGTACTTCGTTCTCGTTGTCGGACCATTCTGCCAACCAATAGCTCGAACCGATATGAAAGAGCTGTAGAACCACGTTCATTAGTATAGTAGCTGCTGCGGCCAGTACGCCGATGTTTTTCAAGTAGTGCTTGTAAACCATCCACGAAACCTAAAATTCCACGGTAGTTACTTAATAAAAATTTTATCTCGTAAAATTAAACAGGACTTTTTTTATCATACGAAGAGTTTCTTACACTGCCCCTTTCAGATTTTTCTTTTTCAGTATAACTAACGTGCTCGGCGGATTTATTTAAAATAATTTCTTCGATACTTCTTTTAAAGCTGATAGCTAGTTTTCCTGAAATACAAAACAAAATAAATTTGTCATAACAAAATCGAATAGTACAACTCGACCAAGCTAAGTTTGCACCTCGCATCGATTACGTCATACTGCCGCTTAGGTATGGTCTGAAAAAGGATTCGCTATAACTTTAAAAATGTAAAAAAATGTTTGTTAGATTTTACTTTGCATTTACTGTTTTTAACAATATATTATACATTAGAATATAGCGATATCGGGTTTTTGTATTAAGACCACACGGGCGTTCTTGTACTCTTCTTCTTAAAATTTGTATCTCAATTGCTCAGTAATAACTTTCCTTTATGTTACTTTTTCAGGATTATGTTTCTCCCTTCACTGTGTATCACCTTTCTTTTCATTTTGTTGCCCACACAAATCCTCTCAAAGTAAAAAAAATGAACATTGATCGTTCAGTAACAACAATACAACAAAAACTTAAAAAAAAAGTCCAATAATATAACTAAACATCAACAAAAAAACTAACAAGAACAGTTAAAAAATGTAAAATTCAAGGGATAGGGAGACGAAAATTCGTATGACGCGTGTCGGAGAGAAAGATGCTAACCGTACTGATGCGACAGGGCGATCGCGGGAAGGTGAGCGGGGAAGCGGGCGGAGCGCCGCATTCCAGCGAGATGAAAACTTAGCTTGGTCGAGTTGTACTTACAAACTTTGAGTTAACAATGATATTACCTGATCTGTCCTCTGCTTCTGAGTTGCTCTCGGAATGTAAACGAATTCTTTGTAAATTCTGGTGGGATTCTGTCCTTGAACATCTGTATTCGTGGTCTTGTTTTCTGACAGCTGAAATTAATATAAGAGTTTAAAAAATATATGTAGGTACGAAGGATCAAGAGTTTAGATCAGTGATTATCAAACTTATTTCTTTTACCGCCCCCTTTGAAAATCAATTATTTTTCAGCGCCCCCCATTTTTTATACACCCCTAAAACTTTAAAACCACAATTTCATTAATGTAATTTATATATGTTGTATTAATTTTAGTAAATGTACCACGTAGTACATGTGTATTTGTAGATGCTATTATTTTTTCTTCATATTATTATATGTCCGTACATTGCTACAGAGCGTGTATTTACAAATTTGCAAAGTAAAAATGAATTCTTCTCATCAATATGTTTGTTTAAATTCAGAATTACCAAAATAAATAGCTAGTTCACTGTACTATTACTATGCTAATTTATTAGAACGAAACTATTTTTGTTGAATATCTTTCTCATTAATATAAGATTCTCATCATAAGATAATTAAAAATTTATATTTCGACTAGTAAATAATACTACTAACAATAATAACTTATTAAACTACGAATAAGCTAATCCTGGAAGTCGTAGAGGATTTCATTTATCATATATGTCCCAAATGGACCGTGTTTGGGTGGCATTTTTCTCTACGGCGCAGAGACTTGGACCCTCAAGAAAGCCGACCGCCAACGCATCGACGCGTTTGAGATATGGCGCTGGAGGAAAATGCTCGGGATTCGTTGGACAGAACACAGAACCAAAGAATCCATTCTTACCTAGCTCAAGACTCCAATGCGCCTCCGCACTACATGCGCGAGGAAGAGTTTCGAGATCTTTGGACATATCGCCAGAAAGAGAGGTGACAATCTGGAAAAGCTGCTGGTAACAGGCAAGGTATGCGGGAGAAGGCACATAGGCAGAAATCCAATGTGCTGGTCGGACCAAATACGCTCCATTCTCCGGTAACCGTACTCTTCGAACTCGACAAAGAGTTCGCCGTGCAACCTAACCCATGAATCAGCTCGCTGAGTTTCTCGCCGGATCTTCTCAGCGGGTCGCGATTCCGATCCGGTAGTAGACTCATTCGCGAAGCAGCTACTCTTGAGCTGTTAGGTCTCCTTCGGAGGCGCTCGGGTAGCTGTTAGCAAATCCCACCCCTCCTGGCTGAGCCTTTGCTCGCCCACCTGTCCTGGTGAAACTGGAAAGGCCTCTGGGCCACCAGTAATCCTTCAATCATAAAAAAAAAGTCCACGTTGCTATCCACACAGCCGAGGACAACCAGGAATGGCGCAAGATGATGCAGGAGAAAGTTATTAGAGGAGGCTACGACCCTCAGCACTGAGGATTATTGACGCAAGAAGGAAGGAAACTACGAAAAATAAATTAATATCATTTCGTATTATAGATAAATATGGGTAATTTTTCTTAGAATTTTAGATTATAATTTAGAACTGGTTCAAATAAAAACCGCCGCCTAAGTCAGCGTTTTTATTATTTGTAATAATTAATATCTATACTAATATTATAAAGAGGAAAGATTTGTTTGTTGGTATTAAATAGGCTCCGAAACTACGAAACCGATTTGAAAAATTATTTCACTGTTTGGAAGCTTCACTATTCCCGAGTGACATAGGCAATAATCATTTTTGAAAAAAATTAGGTATTCTTACTAAAACTTCAATAATTTAACCCAAGGTGTAAAAAAAATTACCTAAAATATTCTTTACGTCGCGTGCCCTACGAAAACTATTGATGATAGAATAAAATAATGTACTACGACTTTGTAAAAAACATTATTATTTACAAAAAGTGTCGCGACAGCATATGTCTAACTATTATAGTTATGCCGCAATAAGTGTTCTTTTATTTGAAAAATTGCCCCTGGTAAGACACGGAGTGCCCCCCTACCTTCGCCGACTGGTGGCTTCTTACTTGGAGGACAGATCGGTCACGTGTACTGAGCACGGTGGGATCGTGCACATGTTTCCGGTCGTGCGCGGTGTTCCACAGGTGTCGGTGCTCGGCCCCCTTTTGTGGAATATCGGGTATGACTGGGTACTGAGAGGTGCCCTCCTCCCGGGCCTAAGCGTAATCTGTTACGCAGACGTGACACTCAGTAAATCCGAGGCCATGTGGTTCCACAGGCCGCGGAGAGTGCCACCTGTCGATGCCCATATCGTGGTTGGAGGCGTCTGTATCGGGTCGGGGTGCAGTTGAAGTACCTCGGCCTCATTCTGGAGAGTCGTTGGACCTTCCGTGTTCACTTTCAGAACCTGGTCCCTCGTTTGTTGGGGGTAGCCGGCGCGTTAAGCCGGCTTCTTCCCAACACCGGGGGGCCTGACCAGGTGACGCGCCTTATACGAGGCGCCCGCGTGGGGCCAGTCACTGGCCGTGGGGGTAGCGAAGTTGCTGCAACGGCCGCAACGCACCATCGCGGTCAGGATCATCCGTGGTTATCGTACCATCTCTCAAGGCGGCGGGTGTACTGGCTGGGACGCCGCCTTGGATCCTGGAGGCGGAGGTACCCGCCGCTGACTATCAGTGGCGGGCTAGCCTTCGTGCCCCGGGCGTGGCGCGTCCCAGCCCCAGTGTGGTCAGAGCGCGGAGGGCCCAATCTTGGCGGTCCGTGCTGGAGTCATGGTCCAGGCGGCTGGTCGATCCTTCGGCTGGTCGTAGGACCGTCGAGGCGATTCGCCCGGTTCTTGTGAATTGGGTGAATCGTGACAGAGGATGCCTCACTTTCCGGCTTACGCAGGTACTCACTGGGCATGGTTGCTTCGGTGAGTTCCTGCACCGGATCGGAGCCGAGCCGACGGCAGAGTGCCACCATTGTGGTTGCGACTTGGACACAGCAGAGCATACGCTCGTCGCCTGCCCTGCATGGGAGGAGTGGCGGCGTGTCCTCGTCGCAAAAATAGGAAACGACTTATCGTTGCCGAGTGTTCTGGCATCGTGGCGCGGTGACGACGAGTCGTGGAAGGCGATGCTTGACTTCTGCGAGATGCACAGGCCCGACGCAATCGAGCGGGGTCCAGAGAGGCGGATCTCGTCTAAGCCCTGGCCTGGCAAGTGTTTCGGATCTCCCTCACATGTCGGCCTGGGGACCGGCGAAGGGGGCCTAAGAAGACGACGTGCAAGCTGATCTGCACACGTTTTACGCATGAGCATCCGGGTGATGGAAGGCCGGCTATCCTCAACCCACGCTGGTTCTGACCCAGCGGGGTATTCCGTAGGATAGACCATTCTAACCGGCGCCATATAGGCGGGCTTCGGACAGCCTGCCGACCGAGAGGGCTGGTGGTCGTGGCGCCGACGACCGCCAGTCCGGCGTCCCGAGGGGGAGGGTGATGAGAGAGATGTGCTCCGCACTAAACGCTTCACTTTCCCCCCTTTGCCTTTTCATGAGCTCTGTCTCATGCGAGGTTTGGATGCTGGTTGTTGAGCGACAGGAGGTTTTAGTCGGTTCGACTTCGACATGCCCCGCCCTCCATCCCCTGTGAAGGGCGGAAGTCCGGCGATTTCCTCCCGACAAAAAAAAAACGTGTGGCACTCGGGAACTGCGGCGGTAAAGCTATTGCATAGCATTTTTTATCAACTTATGACATTATAATTAGACAATGATAATTTAATATTAAAACAATAATAAAACAAGACCACGCTATATTAAACCTTAATAAAGGCAAAACCTTAACGGTCCCCTTCACACTCATAAACTAAACCGCGCGAGAAAGAGATGGGCAGACTTTTCATGATGCGCATGCAGTGTGACGTCACACCACGCGCTTATTCACAAACACTACACAAGCGCAACGTGTGAATGTGTTGAACGCGAGTTACATGGTAGACGGAGTGAGGGATGTTAGGTTTTTTTCGTTACGGAATTTCATGATTCGGTCGCCGCGCAAGACCCGCGATAAAAGCTATGCAATAGCTTAAAAATGTATGGACTTGTAATAAAATCTCCTTGGCTATACTGTATATTCGTATCTGGCTGGTTTTGGTATCATTAAAAGTTTAAATTCGAAAGAAGAAAATTCCAAATTAAAATTAGGAAGATGTGTGATTTTTATTTATTTTTCGTACTGTCAAGATGAGTGAATCTAATGAAGATATTCGATACATTTTAAAATTTTACTACAAAAAAGGTAAAAAAGCAACGCAAGCCGTGAAAAAAATATTGCGATGTTTATGGACCTAGTGCAGTGTTTGTGAGAGTAGGTAGCACAAATTTGGTTTAAGCGTTTTCAATCCGGAAATTTTGATGGCAAAAATGCACGTCGCTCTGGTCGCCCTATTACGGATAAAATCGATGCCATTTTTGAAAAAGTGGGGCAAGACCGGCATATCAGTAGTTACGACGTAACTTAAGAACTGGGAACTGACCACAAAATAGTTATGGCGCATTTGAAAAAAAATGGGTACACAAAAAAAGTTCACTGAAAGAAAACTAATGCGGTTCATTGTAATGCACTCATTTGTGATTCTTTATTACGACGTAATGAAACCGAACCATTTTTGAAGAAGCTGATAACTGGTGATGAAAAGTGGATCACGTACGACAAGAACGTACGAGAAAGGTTGTGGCCAAAGGCCGGTCAGGCTTCACAGACTCTGGCGAAACCCGGGTTAACTCGCAACAAGGTGATGCTGTGTGTGTGGTGGGATTGGAAGGGCATTATACATTATGAGCTGTTACCACCAGGCAGGACCATCGATTCTGAACTCTACTGCGAACAGCTGATGAGATTAAAGCAAGAAGTTGAGAGAAAGCGGCCGGAATTAATCAACAGAAGGGGTGTGGTTTTTCATCACGATAACGCTAGACCTCACACATCTTTAGCCACTCAGCAAAAATTAAGAGAGCTTGGCTGGGAGGTGTTGATGCATCCGCCGTAAGACTATACGACCTTTAGATTTCTACCTGTTTCGGTCTCTTCAGAATTATTTAGACAGTGTCAGGTTAACATCACGAGAGGACTGCCAAAACCAATTGTCGCGGTATTTTGATCAGAAGCCCCAAAATTTTTATAGCAATGGGATCATGTCCCTACCTACAAGATGGCAAAAAGTTACCGAACAAAATGGTACCGACATACTTTAGTTAAATGTGAATAAACTATATTAAAAAATGTTGTGAATTTTCTTAAAAAATGCGAAGAAACTTTTTCCCCAACCTATTATTATATAGAAATAAAATAGTAAACAATGTTTACAATAAGTGAGCTGCTTAGGCTTACTATACTATTTGACATTGGACGGTAATGGGTAAATGAAGTAAATGAAATTACAAATTTTACAGCGCCCCCTTAACCCACATCAACGCCCCCCATTTTTTCCTGGGCTCCTTAACGCCCCCCTCTAGGTTTCAAACGCCCCCAGGGGGCGTTATCGCCCACTTTGAGAAAGACTGGTTTAGATGAACTTTATTGTTTGTAAAAAAATTAAACTGTATTGTTGTGACATTACGCAGTAATCATTACAAAATAAAATTAATTCGGATAATACTAGAACTATAGGTATATTAATCGATTTTAGTGATGATTAGGCTTATTAAATTATAGGCTTAGTTTTGTACCTAGATTCCTATTCGTACTTATTTATTAGAGGACATATCAAGTCACTTTAAAATGGAATTTTAATTGTGTAGTCAAAACTTACATTCGACTGATGACCGTTCTGCATCGCTTAGATGATGAAGCAGGAAGTCAGCGAAGGCGCCCTTCTTCTCGAGCAGGTGCTGGTAGGAGCCGGCCTCGGAGACCTGTCCGTCGCGCAGCACGACGACCAGGTCGGTCTGCGGGAGGTAGGACACGTTGTGCGTGACCCAGACGCGCGTCCTGTCCTTGAGCAGGCCGGCGGGCCCGATGACCTTGTCGAAGATGTGCTTGCCGACGTGCGAGTCCACGGCGCTCAGCGGGTCGTCCAGCAGGTAGTTGTCCGCCTCGTGGTACACGGCGCGCGCCAGCGACACGCGCTGCTTCTGACCGCCCGATAAGTTTATACCTATACAAGTTTATTATAGATAATCAAGAATATATTTACATAGAATCAACCATAAAAGATGTAACGTAACGATTTATTTACAACACGACGAAAACAAAATTGTGATCGTTTAATTTCAATAGATTTCATATTTTTATTTAGTAATGCTGCCTGCCACACCTTGAGAAATGAGACTGAAGCTTTGACAAGAAAATTAGTTTTTTTTTAGATTACGCTATCATACCGTATGATAGCGGTACTAATTTTAAATCTTGAGAAAATAAATGAGGTATACATATTATTTTTCAGGATGTAGGGACATATTATCTTATACTTTGTCTAGACGTAAATTACCTAAATTGTAATTGCACTAAATGATTGGTTCTCGTTACCTTTTTCACCTATCTCAGTTAGATCTCCCCCGGGAAATATTTCCAAGTCTTGCACAAGAGTACAGGCGTTTAGTACATTCTTATATTTGTATTTATTAAACGGCTTCCCGAAGAGAATGTTATCTTTCAATGTGGCATTCTGTATCCATGGCTCTTGTGACACGTATGCTATTGTACCTGGCAACGAAATTATAATAAAAGTTAATGAGGAAAACGCATTAATATAACCTGTCTATATATCCGAACGATGGTGGTATTATCTTAAAAATATTCATTACAGTGGCATCAATCTGAGAACTTACTGAATAAGAACAAACTAGTTTATTCAGTTGGCTTTCGTTGTTTCTATTCATTCACCTTTATTTTTAATTAATTCTGATTTCATTAATAACTAACCACATTTTTTAATGATTACGTACTTGTGGATCACTTTTTTCCATTTCAGCGTAATCCTAACAAGTGGGTGAGCTCACGGGGCTCAAACCTGACGTTTTTGCTAACACGAACCCTAGCAAGAGCCGTGCTTCGCAGAATCTACCACCGGATCGGAAACGCGACCCACAGATCCTGCGAGAAACTCAGTGGGCTGGTTAATATTAACAGACGAACGTTAAAACGTACGTAAACGTACCGTGAACGTTGACACGTCCCGACACCTTAGTCATCTCGCCCAAAAGTGCGGACAGTAACGAGCTCTTCCCGGCGCCCACAGCACCGACTATTGCCACCAAAGAACCTCGGGGCACACGCAAATTTATATTTCTCAACACCGTACTAGAATCTTGACCTTCCCACGAGAAGTGTCCGTTTTCCACAGTTATCGGATAGGCTAAAAACAAGGTGTTTGTTTGTATGTAGTAATAGGGATTTATAATGTGACTAATTTAATTCACAGTAAGTAATACTCACAATATTGAGGGTCATGTTCGATTGATTCTAAATCTAAAACCGTTGAATTCAAAAATTTATTTAAACGTTTTATGCTAACGGAAGTCTGAAATAAAATTTATATTATATATTCATTGTTCACAAGTCCAGAAAACATTACATTGAACTTCAATGAATTTTGATGCGTTTATCAATTGAAATTGTTTCCCTTAGATTTTCGATGCTACTTACTTGAACGATATTTGATATTGTGTTTGGCAGCATCATTAATGGATAACGTAATATGTTGAATAGAGATAAGGCCACAAATAATTTCTTTGAATCCAAACTCTCCGAATCATTTACTAAAATAAAACACCCAAAAGACGTGAGTGAAACCTAAAAAGAATGTTATTTTTCTGTACAATTTATTACAGTACATAATTTAATAAGTTGCTAGGTACTTTTGTTCTTAAGTCATCGAAAGGATAACGAACAAACATTTAAAAAAAAAACGGACTGTAAGTTTCATTACAAATATTAACGTAAATAATCATAATCATAATAATTAATTAAATCTTAAATTTTAAAGTCATTGAAATTTTGTAGAGTATTCATTGTTTTATCCAACACGTCGCAAATAGTACAAGTTAATATATTAATTTTGAAAATTAACGTAAATAATCATAATCATAATAATTAATTAAATCTTAAATTTTAAAGTCATTGAAATTTTGTAGAGTATTCATTGTTTTATCCAACACCTCGCAAATAGTACAAGTTAATATATTAATTTTGAAATTGAGATGATAAGTTTCAGTGGATCAGCAAGGTGTTTGTACGTAAACCGCTTCCACGAAATCTTAATCGAAAATAAAATGAAATAGTAGGTATTGGTCTGATGATGCACTCGAAAGGTGAGTAAAGGAGCCTACGAATCTTAAAGTTGTTTAATTGCTGTAAAAAAAAAAGGTTTTATTGACCCTGTAGTGTAGTAGTAGCCTTACCAGAAATGGTGTCGCAGACCACGTTAATGACGTCAGAGAATCTAAGTAAATCACTTTCTTCAGTATATTAAGTTCTTTATTTCTCACTTGGTTAATCTGTCCTTGAAAACTTAATTCCCAAGCATACATTTTTAGAACCTGTAGCAATGTAAGTGTTGTTTTGGTTTTTAAAAAATATTAATAAATAAATCCGATGACATTCATTTTCCGTAAAGTACTTGGTTGGTCTGGATGGTTGGCGTTCCAGTACAATGCGTTTTAAAAACAGTTTTCTGCCACGCACAGTAAATCTCTGGAATTCGTTGCCATCAGCGGTCTTCCCCAACAACTGCGACATTGGGTTATTCAAGAAAAGAGCATATTCTTATCTGAAGGGTAGGCAACGCACTGGCGTAAACGCTGGTGACCGTGGGCGGCGGTGAATCACTTACCATCAGGTGACCCGTCTTGNACGCACAGTAAATCTCTGGAATTCGTTGCCATCAGCGGTCTTCCCCAACAACTGCGACATTGGGTTATTCAAGAAAAGAGCATATTCTTATCTGAAGGGTAGGCAACGCACTGGCGTAAACGCTGGTGACCGTGGGCGGCGGTGAATCACTTACCATCAGGTGACCCGTCTTGCTCGTTTGCCTCTTAGTTGTTATAAAAAAAATAAAAAAAATTGTAAGAAAAACGTATGGTGAAACACAAGTAAAGTTTGTCTTAATAGATAAAATGCCATGACTAAGGACTACTAGAGATGACAAAGTACCAGTGTGCTTGCTCAGTGTGAGTTTTTAACTTCTCGATCGCGTAATCTACGTTTGACGCTAGGGGCGCTGTTCCAATTCCATACAAATTTGAGTTAATTTTTATACGATCGAGCAGTTAAAAAACTCGCACTAAGCACCTGTGGGTCACAGTTAAGTGGTTATCAAAGCCCATAGGCATCGCAACATAAATAACCACACAACTTGAGCCATGAGGTCTCAATTTTAGGTATAGTATTACAGCTGCCTCACTATTCAAACCTGAACGACTACTTTACGACAGAAATAGATACGCTGATGGTACCTATAGGTACCAGCTATCAGTACACCTACCCTGGTAGCAATTACACAAACAAAAATTTTTGAGGGTTTGATTTCTATTACACGCTATTCTTTCTTTTAACAAGAAAGTATTGTCGGTGAACACGTGTAAAGTACGCAATTCGCTGGAAAACAATGGTAGGTATCGGCCTACGTTATATGAACACCGGCATAGTCGCATCGAATTCCATACGATTAGACGAGACGTCTTATCATTTTGGTCACGATGACCTTAAATCAACGTTTGAGTACCGCCATAGCGTTATCAACAAGTCCGCGAGCACTGAAAAGCCGGCGGTATTGCCACGCCCGCGCTTATGGATGCTAGTCTTGCGTCATGATCATCATCAGCCCACAGTCGTCCACTGCTGGATATAGGCCTCTCCCAATCAACACCACTGAGCCCGGTCTTCGGTTCTCCTCATACACCTCTTGCCGTATGTAAATAAGATGTATATTTCCTTTATATATTAGAACAAGGTGGTAGTCGCTTCGATGTTGAGAACATGAAATGCGAGAGGAAGCTCATCAGTCACAATACTCTGCAGTCGAGTACGTCCGACGTCCATGGAACTCCATAGGATAATAATAAGAACCAGTGTGCTTAGTGCGAGTTTTTTAACGTTCTCGATAGCGTAAAAGTTAGCTCATATTTGTATGGAATGGGATCGTTTGCCTACGTTTGCCGCTAGGGGCGCTGTTCCAACTGCATACAAAATTGGCTTAGCTTTTACGCTATCGAGAACGTTAAGAAACTCGCACTAAGCACACTGATTTAAAAAGTAAATGGTAAAATACCACAGTACCTTAATGCCGTTCAACACCTCATTCATGATTTTAATTCTGTTATCTTTGAATTTCATTAATCTGATTTCCAGTTTCTCTTCCATACGAGCAATGAAACCGTTCATTGGAATTAAAAGAATCATAACCGCCAATCCGGCGAGCACAGAAGGACCTAGTACGCCCCACAAAAAATAAATAGCAAGCACAATCTGAAAAGGCGCAGACCAAATCATGTTTAATGTGCTTGTCAAACTGACGAATCTGGAACAAATAATCTTATACAACAAATCTTCTTAAATAAAAGTCAATGTATCAATACCCTATAGCCTCCCGAAACGGCCAGATTGATTTCGATAGAAATTTGAAATTATCTTCTGATTGGTCTAGCGGGTGATCCTGTGAATTTTGGTGGCAATCGGATTAATATCAAATCAAAAATGCCGAGCTGAGTTTGAACAGTATTTGATATGTACTATGCTATCTTTAATAAACAAAAAGTAATCTGCATAAATCTAACTTGTTCACGAACGCATTGTATATACTTCACGAGAGATTAACATCGTGTTATATTTTATACAGAATAAAATATTTAAATTTTTTAAATTTGCTTTTTTAATTGTTTATCTCAGTGCAAAGGTAGACAATACTAATGTGCCTATTTCTATCGCGAACCAGTCATGCGTTCCAGTTTGAAGGGTCCGCCAGCCATTACAATAAAACATTGTGAATTCGATTTCGTGTCTAAAGGTGCATGCATGGCGGAATGAGCTCCCATAGAAACAACCTACTAAGTTTCTCGTCGGATCTTCTCAGTGGGTCGCGATTCCGATCCGGTAGTAGATTCAGCGAAGTGATGCTCTTGATAGGGCCAGTGTTAGTAATTCTCTCAGCTTGAGGCCGTGAATTCACCTACTGATCCACGCGAAGGTGGAATAGCCCCATAGGCTACCGACGATTAGGTATGGAAAAAATTGAGCTGAATGTTTTTGGTTCCAATAGTGCTTAACACCAGGACCATTATCATATTACCTGTACTACTAGAAATAAAAAATACTTACCTTTGGGCATCCACGGACATCAGATTAATAATTTCACCAACTGTCGACTGCCTCCGCGTCGTATTGTTCATGCGAAGAGCCATTTGGTAAATAGCGTTCGTTAATGCTGTTCTTATCCTCATTCCGACAATGTTCATTTTCAAAGTGTAATGACTCAACAGCGTTGTTTCAAGAGCGGCACAACCAAAGAACAGGAAAGAATATAAGTAGCCCCTCCATGTTGGCTCATCGCTGCTTATAAACCCTATAAGAAGCCTATCAGACGAAACAAAGTTCAATGGTATAATTATTTACATTAAACTAATAGTAAAATGAACAGTTACAGGTTGAATGATTAAATAAATTCCTTGAAATTGTGATCTAGTTTTACAGGTTAATACTTTGAATCTTTTTTTTTTTTTTTTTTTTATTGCTTAGATGGGTGGACGAGCTCACAGCCCACCTGGTGTTAAGTGGTCACTGGAGCCCATAGACATTTACAACGTAATTGCGCCACCCACCTTGAGATATAAGTTGTAAGGTCTCAAGTATAGTTACAACGGCTGCCCCACCCTTCAAGCCGAAACGCATTACTGCTTCACGGCAGAAATAGGCGGGGTGGTGGTACCTACCCGTGCGGACTCACAAGAGGTCCTACCACCAGTAAAAATTATGTTATATGATATCTGATGTTATAAAACATAATAAATGAAACATTTACAGAGTTCGTCAGTCAGGATTACAATTTCGACTGTGAGACTTTTGATAGTAAAATTATATTGGACTTAATTATTATTTTGAGTGGTCTGTTACATCGATAGTTCAGTGACTAGTAAAATTTCTTGTTCTGTTCCGTTTCCGTCGAATAAAAACTCCTGAATATTTGACCAAATTCTTACTTGAGCAGTTGTGGTGATAAAAAAATGGAAATATCACTCAGCAGTTTCAGGAACGTCCCAAACATGAACTGTCCTCCGAAGGCAAAGCAAAGAGCTGGTAATATTGACACAGTTCGATTTTTAGTATTAGTTTTCATAGATCTATCAGTTGATCTTCTTCGAAATTTTGCTTTTATGTGTTTTGTTGATCTAAAATATGATACAACAAAAGTTATTTCTTTTTATTTACAAATATTTATGTTGACAAATTATCAAAATACTCACGAGTCACGTCTATTTGCCGGTTGTTCCCAGTATTTCTTAAATCTAGGTACGACTTCTGAAGAAGATTCTTGATAATTCAAATCCCACACATCGCCTTCTTCAAATTCCTTACGGTATCCTTTTAGTACTAAAGAATCGAACCAACTGAAGGTTAGACGACTTAGAAAACCAGCAGATCTTTCGGGACATTGGTTCTTTAAAACAAAACAAGATTACTTTTTATAAAGTAAAAATTTTATATACTGTTTTCAAGAATATTAATTATACAGCGCGTTAGGCCTGAAGTACAAAAGTATACTGTTGGTAAACTCGAAACGCTCATAAGCTATTACTCATTATCATTATCATCATTATCCTGCCCTTCTCCCAATCACCTGGGGTCGGCGCAACATGTTTTCTCCTTCCATACTTTTCTATCATATACCATTTCTTCGCTCACTCCCCTCTTACCCATATCGTCTTTCACACAATGCATACATTTCTTCTTAGGTCTACCTCTTCCTCTATATCCTTCCACATTCATAGTTAACACTCTCTTAACAACCTCATTTTCATTGCGTCTCATCACATGCCCATACCATCCCAAACGCGCACTCCTCAGCTTCTCTGTCACAGGTGCCACTTTCAGACTTCCTCATAAGCTATTACTATCATAATTTAATAGAAAACATTAATTTTAGTTCAATAAAAATACTACTTCTGTTTCGAGACCCAGTAGAAACCATGAATTACGCCAGACAGCTAATTAGTAAGGAACAGTTAATTTGCAGCCGTTTTTAACGTTATCAATCTGATTATTTACTTTCCAAAACGTACGGGCAGTGAACATAGGCAGAGGTTTGGTTGTGATATTGGCATTACTGATGTCTGCGAGTTACGATTATCATTCACCATCCGTTGAGTACCTTGGTAGCAGTCTACCTTCTTCTTCCTATAGTGGGTATCGTTTTTACAGAGTCGTTGTGGTCATCATAATGTTGGTGGCCAAGCTTCACAACACGCCGCCTTAATACAGTCAAGCTACGGATATTCTGGTATTAAAAAATATAGATCTATAGAACCTACGAATAAATACCTACTTATTATTCATTCGTAGTATAGAACTAAATTTTGATTAGGACAACAACACATAATTACGTGTAATTAAAATTATTTTTACGGTTTAACCCCGCGTTTTGTTTTAATTTACATTTTAATATTGTGCTAGCTCAAATGAAAAACACATCAGACGTCCGTGATCACGAATGCTGTAAAGTATTATTAACAATAAAGCGTCATATGTTTAAAAAACCATGGAAATAAGAAAAAGACAATCAAAGAAACGTAAGATTAAACCGTAAAAGTATTTTTAATTATGAAAAATATATGGTTAGTTTATGAAAATAGTTGAAAGTTCAAACCTGAGAATCCGTGTACACGGAATCACGTGGCGCTGCGTCAGCGAAACAATTCAATATTAACAATAATACTATCAGTCCGTAATGGATAGCAAGACTAATAAATCCGTATTGTATTCCGTTTACGAAGTTCATTTTCAATTCCAATGCTTTGCACCACAGCCTGGGTACTTCGATGACAGCTAACAGTAACNAATAGTTGAAAGTTCAAACCTGAGAATCCGTGTACACGGAATCACGTGGCGCTGCGTCAGCGAAACAATTCAATATTAACAATAATACTATCAGTCCGTAATGGATAGCAAGACTAATAAATCCGTATTGTATTCCGTTTACGAAGTTCATTTTCAATTCCAATGCTTTGCACCACAGCCTGGGTACTTCGATGACAGCTAACAGTAACCAGAAGAAAAACAGTACGCCGGAAGCTCGCATTCCATGTTTTTTGTTAAGCCATACTAAGCTTGCTGACAACGTCTACAAAATTTTAGGGATATAAATTTTTTTACAAAATTTTAAAATATTTGTAACTATATTTGTTTTGTTAGAGTTCTTAAACAGACATATATTTTAGGTAAAAAAGGGGGTACTCGAGTCGAGCTTTGTTTTTTTGCAAACATATTTTGGTTTCCATTAAAGTTAAGCCGCTGAGATTATTGATTATAATTTGTTTTAAATATAACTTTTTTTACAATGAAGCATAAAGAGTTCATTTACAAACGTCAATATTTTCATGATGTGTTGGAAAGCCAATGTTTGCGGCAACCGGAAGTATATGGTCATTCCGAAATCCACACACTTTAAAATGACAAGAAGCGTTATCATAACCAGCTTGGTAATGTTTAATACTGTCCACGGTATGTTTTTTTCGCGGCTCGTCATGAAGTAATAAACTTCAAATGCTGTAGCCAACCAGAGGTAGACGTATGGACTCCATATTAACACGGTGCTTTGAAAATGTAACATCTCGTTAGTACGGTTACATTCGTCGGAAACATTGTTCTGAAATAAGAACAAAAAATATTATTAAAATTCACTACTACTCGTCAAATAAAATATTATTTACTAGCGACCCGCCCTCGCTTCGCTTCGGAAACTGTTATTTATTATTGATTTCTCCACTATTTAATGGATGTTATTATACATATAAACCTTCCTCTTCAATCACACTATTAAAAAAACCGCATCAAAATCCGTTGTGTAGTTTTAAAGATTTAAGCATACATAGGGATATTGGGACAGAGAAAGCGACTGTTTTATACTATGTAGTGATATATAATATTAAATAATAATAATAATACATAAATGACGTCAGGTAGGCTGGCCGGTAGTAACTCATACCAAATTCCTATGCAGCATAATTAGAGGATATGCTGCGCCGATCTCACACAATATGGTATGCGGGCAAGAAGAAGCAGAATTTCAAAATAAAGTGAGGAGGTATATTAAAATTTTCACTTCTGATATATCACTAAAGGCGGTTATTGAAAGCGGCTATTTTTAAAATTGTCGGTATCACCTAATCAGATTTTTTAAAGTGTTTTGAACTTCTCAAAATATCTTCGATTAAAAAACTTCGGCATGCATAGGTACCTCCTAAAGATTGTATGTTGATAAAGAAAGGGTTAAAAATGGTTTGGTTGTTGACGATAGCCTAAAAGCACTACCGCATCTCCTTCCGTAGGTGTGTAAAAGAAGATTTAGTGATTTATTGGAGTGTTTCACTAGTATGCTGTGTTCGTTAACCGGCATTTCTTAGTGGTAGGGTATGCGTATTGGACCCGTTTCGATACCACCATCTTGCCTATTTGCTAAGTGTCTGCTTTGAACACACTTTTGATGTTGCGGTTCGAATGGGTCAGTCGCTATAGAATAGAGTTGAAATAACCTCATGTCTCAAAACAGGGTATTCACTATGGGATTTCTATGGCCTCCGGTCATCACGTAAAACTAAATGGGCAGTAATTTCGTTTGTCTATCTAACTTTAAAAAAAAATTCAAAATACGGTACAACATGAGGTTGAAATACTTGAAAAAAATTGAAAGATTTACTAAATCTAACCGTGAAAAGCTGTGCACGGATTTCCATCACTTATCTTACAGAAACAGATGACCCACACAGAACAAATAAATAACTAGGTATATCGAAACGCGTTGATCAACGATAATATCAAAGGTAGGTATAAAACATAGAAGGTATCTTAGATACTATTATAAGCTTCGATCCTTTGTAACGTATCGATAAAGATGTTTATATCATTTCATATAGAGAGATTTCATTTAAATGAACTAACATCGTAGGACAAAGATAATAAAAATACTTATTTTAAATAATGCTCAATAAATTAAATCCAATTGTATATTTTAAATGCTCGTCATGAGAATGCAAAACACTCAAGTGAACTTTTTAATTGAAAATAAACATTACGATGACCATGAAGTAATTCCAAGACCATGACCACATTAAAAATAGATACCATGCAGCATTTAAATTAGAAATCAATGTCATTATCATTTTATAAGAAATAAATACGTACCGTTGAATTCATAGTGCAACAATCACTTAAAGAAGGTTGTGAAATTATTTCGTAACTTTGAATGCGAGAATTTTTGCAACGTCACAACACGTCAGACCACCGCCACTGTGAAAATAAAACTGAATGCTCACGATTGCCGTGAATTTGCCTTAATCATTTCAATAAATATTTTTCTTAGAATTTACGCAAAAAAAAGTTATTCATTTAAATTAACTGGATTAAGTGTGTGCCGTGTTATTTTGTTATTGTTGATGTTCACAGCGCAATCACCTTTAAACCAAGCAAACAACTTCGAACTCAAATATTCTACATTGATAAATAGCTCTTAGCGACAAGACTTGACNTGCCGTGAATTTGCCTTAATCATTTCAATAAATATTTTTCTTAGAATTTACGCAAAAAAAAGTTATTCATTTAAATTAACTGGATTAAGTGTGTGCCGTGTTATTTTGTTATTGTTGATGTTCACAGCGCAATCACCTTTAAACCAAGCAAACAACTTCGAACTCAAATATTCTACATTGATAAATAGCTCTTAGCGACAAGACTTGACGTTAGAATGCCAAAATGAAATGTGAATTTGCTCTGGATGGAGTTAGATGGTGTATAATAATAATTTAAACAGTTCGCTCTGATCTAAAATAGCCTGCCTACATATCCGAACGATGGTGGTATCATCTTTAAAATATTCATTAGAGTGGTTTATTCATCAATCTGAGAGCTTACTGAATAAGAACAAATTAGTTTATTTAGTTGGTTTTCGTTGTTTCTATTCATTCACCTTTATTTTTAATTAATTCTGATTTCATTAATTTTCGGCTAACCGCATTTTTAATGATTACGTACTTAGGTACCTACTTGTGGATCACATTTTTTTTCCTAAGCTGATGGCCTTGAGAGGCCATTTCAGCGTAACCCTAACAAGCAGGAGTTCAAACCTGACGACGTTGCTAACACTAGCCCTAGCAAGAGCAGTGCTTTGCTGAATCTACCACCGGATCGGAAACGCGACCCACTGAGAAGATCCGGCGAGAAACTCAGTGGGCTATACCTAACTGTGGGTCAATTTACTCGCCGAGCCCTTCGTTACAAGCGACGGGTTCGACGAGAACGATGACCAGGTGGATTGCATGATATCTCATTGACACTATCAGACTATCTCTAGGTTCATTCATCAATTGCGAGGACTCGCATGTTGCAAATTAGGTATACTTACAAAGTAATTATGAAAATTTAAACTTTTAATAACTTTGTCATATTTAATTATTGATTGAATACACAATGTATAAGATACAAGAAAATGACCACAAAATCTTAGACAGTAAGTACAGTAACAAATTTATAATGAATATGAAAAGATATAGGTACCTAAGTGAAAACATGTATCGACACTTGTTTTAAATTAATATGCATCACATTTTTTTTAGATAAATAACCACAAATGCTGTAGATATTAGTTTATATGTATTTAAATGAGTGTTTAATCTAAACGTTAAAGCTCGTTATTCACTGGACTGGTCAAAAAATTGGTTACTGTACTGTCAATAACAGAAAAACCGTTGTGTGTCTTATGTTTACGAAGCGACATGTACTCGTCGTATTTAAAAATAGGTAGCCCTAATTTTGTTTTGTTCACTATTTACTGGGTTACTACTTGGTTTACACTAGTTGAATGATCGGCAGCGATAGACAAAGTACGCCCTGTAGCCAATTGGCTTATTAAAAGTACACTCCCCTACTATTATAGTTAGATTAAATTGTAAAAATCCATATGTTGGTTTCAGATCAAGACAAATTTAATGAAATATTTTGGTTTTTTTTTAAATTCCTACATATTCTAGTAACTTCGAGGGGTTATACTAGATTCACAGAACTAGTAGGTGAGCTCACGGGGCTCTAACCTGACGACGTTGCTAACACTAACCCTAGCAAGAGCAGTGCTTCGCAGAATCTACCACCTGATCGGAAACGCGACCCCCTGAGATGATCTGGCGAGAAACTCAGTGGGCTACGTCTGTGGGTTAATTTACTCGCCGAACTCTTCGTCGCAACCGACGGGTTTGACGAGAACGATGACCGGGTGGATTTCATGATAATAATATGGTGACCGGAATTTTCCGTGAAATGGTTATAAAGCAAACTATTTCGCTACCTATTTATAAGATTCAGAGTTTCTCAGTGGGGCATAATACCAATGCGGTTGTGGTGGTATGCGCAGAGTAGCTGCCTTTGGACTGCTAGGCTTCCTCTGAGGCGCTCGGACAGTTGTCAGTAAGACCACATCTCTCTTGTCAGAGCCGACGCTAGCCGACCCAACATGGGGAAGCTGAAAAGGCTTTGGGAAGACGAGATATCCTTTTATCACAAAAACACTTAGACGAAGACTTCACGCGAGTATAAAGAAGAATGTTCAATAAAACAAAACGTATTTTTAAATATTGTATTTATGATAAATAAAGGCAAGTAACAAAACCAGATAAGTACCTAAAATAAGTAATTCCGTAAATTAATTATTGAAAATTCCAATAAACACAACAAATCATCAATTAGAGAACGCGATACATATACTTAGATAGTTTTTTACTAATTAAGAACAAAATTCACTCAATTGTTAACTTCTTTTTAATAATCAAGATCATAAATAATTTAGGCACATAGTGTGGTCCTAACTAAATACTAACATTCTATTACATAACAAGCTTCGCACATTAACATTATTACCCAAGTACCTACATAACTTGTTTATGATACATTACTATTCACATTGTGTATTAATAACAGACAAACACATAACGGTTTTGTCAACTATTGTAAAATTATGAACAATAAAATGCAGATTTTGTTCACAAAAACGACATTATCTAAATAAATCGACTTAAAACTATTTTGTAAGTACGTACGTATATACTAAAAGTTTAAAAATCTCGGATGTGACATTTTCATAAAGTTATTATTTAAAGCAAATGAGCAATAAAATTTAATAACCAATCATATTTCTTCACCCTTAAGTACCAGTATTTTAAGTGTCAACTGTTGTATTATTACAGATTTTTACATAGGCAGTGTGGTGGTAACTTCGAAGTATTTTCTCAAAGCACAATTTGATAATTTATTAAGTTAAAACGTTAATAAATATGTAACTGACAACAGTTTGATAACGAATTATTAATTTTATTCGTTTATTTTACGTATAAAGGATACCGCACTTCGATCCTAAATTAGGAACACAAAAGTCGAAATCACAAAAATGGTAAACAATAGATTAGAATGGCCACGGCTGGATTTCAAGTGAGGTTTCTTATGAAACGACCGATTGCGCAAAAACTCAACAAAAACATATTATGTACTGCTAATAATTTACTCCAAATTATTTATCAAACCATGTCTGTCTGAAAGATCAATTACCCTAATTCAGAAACTTGATATGTAATGAAGTTATCTTGAACGAAGACAGACATTTCACATTGTGCAAGCAATGATCCCGAACATGACGATGATTTATTAGTTTTGCATTGAGCGTAGTATCATTGGTAAAATAATTTTTTCCTGCGATGTCTTCTTATAAAACGCCCACGATCCCTTTTCACTGCATATTTTTTTCATATTTATGAGCAAAATCAACTTGTAGTAAGGCGCTTAGTGCAATATGGCTTTACAATAAACATGTTACAACAACAATGTTCTAGTATCACTCCTATCAAAGTAATATTTATTCAAATAGCTACAGTGTATACATATACATACAAATATTATAAATTTATAAAATATTCTTGAATGAAAATTTATAATTCTAAGGCGCGGTGTATCCTACAAGATGTTTTATTTTGCCTAGATCTAAGAGACAAAATCACATAATTAAGTGCAATAAATACTGTTGGTAGAGAAAAAAAGATATATTAATATGAATAAATGCGATGTTAAAGTACTTAAAAAATTTTAGTGATTAAGACATTAGTTAAACAGTTTTCAGAACGTCTTTTAAGATTTAAATTTTTTCGAAATATAATATATGTAATATAATAAACATTCTGCTGTTCTACATAATATATTATTATGTAATATATTATATTTCGTTGAATTTCATTTAGTAAAATTCAAAAGTTCAAAATTACTTTCACTTCAAGACACACCCTCGAATATGATGTGTGATTTTTAATTGGGATGTTGTGCAAAATTTAATTTTAAAAATAACGGTTCGTCAGCGGTTAAGTCTACTGATAATTTATTTTTAATCCGGCAATATCTAATTTTTTGGGAACTATTGGTTTAATTCTTCTGAATATTTTCTCTCAGACAAGTTTTTAAGATTTATTAGCTTTATTATTAGATTAGATAGTGAAAGGTTACATTGATACATTATGCTGCCACAGATATTGTCCATGCTAGAAATATAGACAGCCGCCTTGGAATGGAATCTACTGTCCTATTAATGAATAAACGCAATATAAATATAAAATACACCTTTTGATTGATAAAAGTTGAAAAGGTAGGTAGTGTATTTGTAACATAGACGGTGAAAATTTGCAACGGACCGTTTAAAAAAAAGCAGTGGAAAATCACAGGCACTCGCTTATTTACAAAATTTTGCAACATACAGGTAACACATATCTACAGCTATGTTACAAGATCAGACAAAATACTTGTCTGATGACTATTATTTAAAAATGGAAATAAATAACCAGTTTGAATTAACGATTGAAGATTTCTATGATTTATTAATAGTTTGACATTTTCCACAGATAAAAATGATAATTGGCAGTAGTTTGGTAGGTATTTGAAAAAAATGTTATGTTTTGAGTAGTTGCGCAAATCTAAAAACAATCGTAATACTTAGAATTAATAAACTAAATCATAATACAATGTAAAACTTATTGAATGTATATTTATAAACAAATATTGTATAACCCTGTCTTTGAAAATCTTAAATTAAGTACAGTGTTGATGGCAATGTGATGTCGGTTCAATAAACACTCATAACATACAAAAACTTTTTAAGTCGAATGTTGCAATTGACTAAAACGTATCAGCTCTTTAAATTTCTACATTTTTATAAAAAAGTCGATGAATTTTTCTTCATATTATCATATATTTTTAACAAACAGATCATAATTTTTATTCGAGTTTACGATTACTTATTAAGAATTCGAGGTTTACGAGGTACCTTAATAAACAGTGTACAGGTACCGTCAACAAAATCGACGTATTTTTATACAAATGTGAAAATTTGAAAGTATTCTAAATCAATATACATAGTTGTTTTTTTTTTACATTTTCAAGGTTTACGTGACATTTCACGTTTTAGTGTTTAGCGATGCCAAAACCAATCATATAATTCGATAGTCAGCTGTTTCTATCGGAATGACGGATCGTCAAACTGCTAATCGGAATGTGTATCGCACGGGGCACGCCGTCCTCGGGACGTCGGCTAATCAACTTTCCCTTAAGTAAATGGCCATGGAAATTCATTATCTCAAATAATCTGTTCAGTTTAAAACTTTAACAACTTACCGGGATCGGTTTATTAGCATAAGATTTCGACCAAATATGTTCATCAGTTAAACGTAGCTGTCACTGAGTATTATCCTGTTGTTCGAAACGTACAATTGACATAAGTAGTTTTTTATACGCTTATAACACTTAAGAAGTTATCAAGATTCTCTTGAAGTGGAAACACTTAGTTAACTATTCCGGCATCTTTAGCCATGGAGTAGAAAATGGAGTTTTTATCGTTAAGTAGCTGCTGAGGGGCCGCGTACTCGACGAGCTGCCCGCGGTCGAGCACCATCACTTTAGTGGAGTCCATGATGGTGTTGAGGCGGTGCGCGATAGTGAGCACCGTGCACGACGCGAACTCCGAGCGGATCGTCTTCTGGATGAGGTCGTCGGTCTCGAGGTCGACGGCCGCGGTGGCCTCGTCCAGCACCAGCAGCGGCGTCTTGCGCAGCAGCGCGCGCGCCAGGCACACGAGCTGGCGCTGTCCCACCGACAGGTTCTCGCCGCCCTCCGCCACCTCGTGCCGCAGCCCGGCCGGCAGCCCCTGCACGAAGGCGCGGAGGTGGGCGTGTTCCAGCGCGCGCCAGATCTCCTCGTCGCTGTACGCCTCGAACGGGTCCAGGTTGGAGCGCAGCGTGCCCGAGAACAGGATCGGCTCCTGCGGGATGATGGTGATGCGCGACCGCAGCTGGTGCAGCCCGAGGGTCGCGATGTCGACGCCGTCGATCAGGATGCGTCCGGCGGCTGCCTCCACGATCCTGAGAACCGTACCGTAACGGATCAGATGCAGATCACACAGATAGACTGCGATCAGGCCCTTGTGTGGTCGAGTAAGATAGAGAGAGAGAGAGGGAGATCTCACCTGAAGAGCCCGAGCGTGAGAGTAGACTTGCCGGCGCCGGTGCGTCCCACGATGCCGAGCTTGTCGCGCGGCGCCACCGTGCACGTGACGTCACGCAGCGCCGGCTCGCCGGGGCGGTACTCCAGCGTCAGCTGCTCCAGCTGTAGCGCTCCCGTCTCGGGCCACGTCGCGCCAGGCCCCTTCTCCAAGTTCCACGCAGCTTCCTAAATGTTAAGTTTTATTAATACACGTTATTTTTTTATTAGTTTATTTTTATTGTTCTTTATAGTTCATTAGTTTAATCAAAGTTACTACCCGCCGCAATCAGCAACTTTTGCTCATTGCAAATTTTTCTTAGACTTATTGAATGCTCTTATTTCAAGAAAAATGAGAATGATTTCAGTAAAATCAAATTAGCTTCCATACACATTATATTATATACATATGTGTGTAACCATAACATTAATATAAAAAAATCTCTTTACAGTAAATCTGGGCCATTGGCATGTGCCAATAGTGTCTTGACTTTCAATTTAAAAAATCGATTCTGTTTTGACACCATGCGAAACTTTGTTTTCAAATAAATAATTAAATTTCTTTAAGCTCGAAATACGATAGTTGTCAGACATCTAATACGGATCGGTACGTACCTGTTCGGTTTCCGCGTACTCTTTTATCCTTTCGACGGCGACAATATTCGTTTCAACTTCAGAAGTCATTCTGACCAACCAATTGAGAGTTTGGGTGATCTGTTCGGGAAAAGTACATACGTTTATAAGTAAGAATTTTAAACTTTTTAGCGGGAACGCGAGGAGTGAAGTAGTGTGATTTGATTTATTTTGTCTATTTAGTATTTCTTTACGTTTAAATATGTAATAGCGGTGTTTTTTTTTTTTTTTTTTTTTTTTTTTATTGCTTAGATGGGTTTTATCGCACGGTGTTTAGTATCTGTGAAAGTGCACAAATATGGGAAAATGAAACTAAGCCGCTGAACGTAACTTCTTGGGATGATTACTTTTTGGAGTACGCTGAAAAGATTTCAGTAAATGACCACGGATTTACTGAGATTATATTTCATCCCATATCATCTCATCTCATTTCATTTAATTTCATTAGGTTTTTTTATTTTTTTATTGCTTAGATGGGTGGACGGGCTCACAGCCCACCTGGTCTTAAGTGGTTACTGGAGCCCATAGACATCTACAACGTAAATGCGCCACCCACTTTGAGATATAAGTTCTAAAGGTCTTAAGTTTTTCTTCGTTTTTTATTATTCATAAACTGTAAATAATTAAAACGGTGAATTATAAAAATCTTATTACTTGACAGTGGCTAATGCACAAACCGTGCCGAAGCCAAAAAAATAAAGTAGAAGAAGAAGTAAGAATGTTATCAAATTATTTATGGACATACAATGACGGATTTAAGCTTGATTCTGCCCTAGGTCCTGTTTATTGCGCTGCCCTTAGTGTTACAACAAAATTTACAAATTTTGATCCAATGTTTTTTTTTGTATTTAAAATAACATTATAATATATTTTTTTAAATTAATCTGGACTCATTGTCAAAGGTCTGATTGACTGTCTTTCCTTTTTTTCGTCTCTGAGGTTTTGGTATTTCAAAATATTTTGCAACCCCTCAAATCATTCCGTCCTAAGGGCTCACGGGCATAGGCATAAATTCATCACCGTGGACATATGAAAATTCATTACCTGTAGCGCATAGCTGATCGAGAGTCCTACAATACCCGGATAGATAGAGTTTCTACCGAGCACCGCGAACACAGCCGCGCTGAATATAATGAAGTTTCCAATCATTTCCAGACGGATGGCCAGCCACCGATTCGCGATGCAGCTCGGGTAATAGCAAGACTGATTGTGATCCACTCGACTTTCGCTTTCTTCAATAAATCTGAAATACGTACTCAACAAATGTTCACGATTGACTTCCACGGTGAAGGAATAACATCGTGTAATAAAAATCAAACCCGCAAAATTATAATTTGCGTAATCACTGGTGGTAGGACCTCTTGGGAGTCCGCACGGGTAGGTACCACCACCCCGCCTATTTCCGCCGTGAAGCAGTAATGCGTTTCGGTTCGAAGGGTGGGGTAGCCGTTGTAACTATACTGGGATCTTAGAACTGATATCTCGAGGTGGGTGGCGCATTTACGTTGTAGATGTCTATGGGCTCCAGTAACCACTTAACACCAGGTGGGCTGTGAGCTCGTCCATCCATCTAAGCAATAAAAAAAAAATAAAAAAAAATCTAAAATTATTATTGTATTGGATTGTAATTGATTTTCTATATACATGTGGGGTTTTATATTAAGGGTGGGCCAGTGAAACGGTTGATCACTTCACACAAACTTGATTATTTAATACGTCTTAATCTATGTAACTAAAATATAAACGTCTTGCTTCTTCAGAGTTACACCGCGTCCGGCAACTACCGTCCTCTCAGTTAAAAAATAAAACTAAGTGTTCCGAATTCATTCGCCGTCTTTCTTACTTCCTAACACGACATCTCCTATCTCTCTCACTCAGTCATGCTCCAAATATCTGTCATCCATCCATACCGTTTCGTTCCGTTCTTATATACATATATATAAATCAATTGCCACATGTACATATGTATGGGCATCATTCGAGAAGGTCTCAACGGATTTCGTTGATATCTTCAGTTCTATTCGCCATTGTCAGAACAAGGTTGAACGAAGTAAATTCATTGGATTTTATAAAACTATCGTGAACGGGCTTCACACAAATATATGCGGTATATTAGACGTAATTATTTTTCTTACCTGTCAGTTACACCGTAGGCTCGTATTGTAGACGCCCCGGTGATACTCTCGCCGAAATGCGAATAGATGGGCGATCGCGATATCGACTCCAGCCGTTTGAGTTGCCGGGACGTCGCCACGTAGAACCTCTGGATCACGTAGTAGATCAGACCCACCGGGACCACGATCACTAAGAATAAGGGCGTCGACACGCTTATCACGAACAGCGTTCCCAGTACCTATATACGTGACGAAAAATCAAATTAATTTTACAATATTTTATTCGATTAGCTGACAAAAAAATTAAATACGACGAATCGTTTGGGATCAGTTTACAAATGTAACCATTTGAATATATAATAATGTAGATACGTATAAGGAACCATTAAAATAATTTAACTCGAAACTTTGAAAAGAAAATAAAGCATAACGAATAGCAACAAATACAGTGCAGCAGTATTAGTGTACGTTGTGATTGTTTTATTAGATTTTGATAATGATCTCCTGAAGCTATGGCTCCGGTATGATATTGAATGTGAAATGGCGAATGTTTCGATATGTATCGAGTTGATTGACCAGACGAAATCGATAATGATGACACCACAAATGACATCGCGCAAAACATATTAAACGAACGGAACGACAAGGAATATACACATCGACAGGTGAATGGCTATTTGGTTTAAGCAACATTTTTGCAACTTTACAGGCGAGTTATTTAGAAGTTTAAAATTTGGAAAAAAATGTCATAGCAAAAAAAAAAACTTCTTCAGCTATTCTCAGCACGGGTCAAATAACCCATTTTGAACTTTTGCATTGAAAATGCACGTATCATTTTCTTCATTTAGCACATTTGACTTCATGACTTTTTCTTACCAATTAATCTACAATTATTATACGATATTTTTTTGTTTATTTTGAGTACTACTTGTATACCGTTATCTACCCGCTATGGTAGAAATAAGTACCAGTAAGTGTTTGTATGATTAGTGTTAATTGAAGTTCAGATGCAAATACCAAATTAAACGCACCTTTAACTACAAAGATAAATGTCGCGTATTAAGCGAAATGTCGCTTAAACCGATTAACCTTCCACCCTTCGATATACACGTATGACCGTTTACCTCGAACGTGCAATATATCACGTCTGAAGCCTCCGACGGTAGCGACGTGTCCAAAACGTCAACGTCTTTACCGAATCTAGACAGTATCCTGCCAATAGGCGTGACTTCGAAGAATTGCAACGGCGTCTTTAACACATTGTCCAGTAACAGTTCGTGGATGACCTTCGCAGCTCGCCAGCACGCCAAGTATGGCATTAGATCCGCGAAAAATGACGCTATTGCTGCAAAAACACCCGCGGCACGTTAAATGACTTGACCTGCGCCGTTGTGCCTACACTGTGCCCGATAATAATGAATACATCGTTTCTCAAACTAACCACTACGTCTACTGGTCTCTGTGAAGGCGGAGCGTCAAAGAGTGCAGAGCAAGGCGAGTGAGTGAGATTACATAGCACATATAGTATAATGTTGTGGCTAATTACATGCACAATACTTCACTAAGGGTGTGCATAAAGTCTTCGCAGCGTGACCTAGAAGCGTTAGCGTGTACTATAGATAGAGTAACTTAGCGTATATAAGGAATATGTAATGTACTTAATATCTAAAATACAGAACTTATTTTTAATTTGCATATTAATATTTATAAACTGATCCCTTGATTTAATGAAAATTACTATTTTTATTTTCTTTGAATGTAAATATCATAAATTGTTCAATTTAAATTTGAAGAATAAATTAATTCGTTTGAAATGACTAAGATGATTTAATTATTTGTAGTTTTACAAAAGCAAACAATCGGAAGCGCATTTAACGCTTACAATACAAAAAAGCGTTACGCGGAAACATCAACATTCGGGGTGAGTAGTCTCTGTCCTGGTCGTACCGAGAAGAAGCAGGACGTCCAGCCCCGCAGCGTCATGGGCAGCGTGTTGTCGAGCACGTCAACGTCCTTGCTGAAGCGGTTGAGCACGCGGCCGACGGGCGTGCAGTCGAAGAAGCCGATGGATGGCGCCCGCAGCACGCCGGCCAGCAGAGTCGCGTGGAGGGCGCGCGCCGCCGCCAGCGTGCCCAGGTACAGCGCCAGCGACGACACCGACACCGACAGCACTGGGCGCCACACACACGTCACGCTCACCAATACCCCCCCCCCCAAACCACCCCGCGCACATCACTCTACCGCTGCCTTTCCCAAAATGGGCGACAACGCCCCCTTGTAGGCACTGCAGGCCTAAAGGGGGGCGTTGTGTAGATGCTTGGGAGGCGATTTGTAATTTCATCTACGAGCACTCTTAGACATCGACTGAGCTCTATGGCTACAGTGGTATTTTTTTTTTATTTTTATTGCTTAGATGGGTGGACGAGCTCACAGCCCACCTGGTGTTAAGTGGTTACTGGAGCCCATAGACATCCACAAGGTAAATGCGCCACCCACCCTGAGATACAAGTTCTAAGGTCTCAAGTATAGTTACAGTTACGTAGGTGTAAAAAAGGGGGCGCTAAAAAATAATTTATTCTCAAAGTGGGCAGTCGACAAAATAAGTTTGGAACCCCTGCACCACTACTGCGTTGTAGTCTCCCCACGAAATTTGTACTTTTGTACCAAATATCGAAAACAGTTTGCGTGACGATTTAATTTAATCGTGTTATTATGTGAGAACTCGGTGTGAGACCCATTTTGAAACTTAACTACTATACATAGAATTTTTTATGGATGCGGTATAGGCATCGCCATTTCAAATATTATTTCTGTACACATAGATTAATTGAACAGGAGAGAGCGCAGGAGTGGCGTTTCGATGCATGCGTGTCTTTGTTGATAGTTTAAAATAAAAAGATCACTATGTACCTACTATTGCAAAAATCACTTTCTTAATTACCATTTCTGTTCATGATCGTTCTCAAATGAAAGTAAGTGAAATCTGCATAAAGTAATTTCTAGCTACCAATCTATTTAAAAGTACAATTAATTGAAATTTAATAAAATCACACCATGCATATTATTGTTGGATTTAAACCATGCAATTATTGGTAAGTAAAAATGTTATTAAAAAAAAAAAACAGTATGAAGCTATAGTCAATTTACATAAATAAAACATTGCAAAAATGTATTCATTATTATACACTGACACCAAGTTAAAGTTCTTTTTATATTTACAAACCAAGTATTAAATATAAATTATATAATATTAAATAATACATTATATTATGTTAGAAAACGTCAAATATTATACATAATTTACACTGATCTAATATCACCAAGATTCCAATTCGTATATTATTGTAATTCTAACGATAATACTTGTGTTATGTTTAATCTGGAAATGTTTTGTATAAACAATTCCGAAATAAGTAGATTTTTTTGTTTTATTTATATGTTTTCTGTAAAATATCTAACATTATCAAAAAGTTTCATTCATATTTTACCAATTTATTTACACAGAACTGAGCAAATCACAGTGTAGATTGATTGAACAACAGAATTGAGTTAAAATGTAGATGTTAATACAGTTTTTGTTTTTATCAAAAGGTTAGATATCCAAACTCCAAAATAATTATGAATCCATTGAGTAATTACTAGGTTAGAAACTTTATAAATGTATGGTATTGCAGTTGCATACGAAGGAATATTCACGATAAATATATAGGAAGCACGTATATTGTCGTTTTTTAATGTTATTACTAAAAAAAAAACAAATCCCTAATAAATAGAAAAATGAACATATAGTGAACGAGTCTTTCAATAAATGACAATTCATTTAATTCCGTGATGCCGATATAACAGAACAGATATGCCTAAAATTATTAAAATAATATTTAATTTATATTATTATACGATTCCCAATAGAACTCATTAATTTTCCTTTTTTTTCTCGACACAAAAGCTTGATGAATACAGGATTAATAACTTATTTTATATTAGATGTTTTAAATTAGTTTGAGTTTTTTACACAATAATTTATAATGAAATGCACTATTTGAACCGCTTTATGTAGTTTAAAGAGTACCCTCAATAAGTATATTATTTATATAAGCTCATATTATTCATATAATAAGTAGAGTTTTATATATTTATATTCCACCACGTTGGCTACAGCCGTGCAGAATATAATACGGATGTCCTTTTGTCAGTTTGATACCATTCTAGGTGCAATGCTTGAGGCTTCAAACATGGGACGGATTTAGAATAATTTCACAGTTGGTTCAAACTGATTTGATGAATAAAAGTATTTGGATCGGTAATGTATTGTTTGATCAGAATATAGCACTTACCCTGTCCTGCTCCAAGCGCTCCATACACACCGAGGTACATGTCCCTTTTTGCTCTGTCCACTGTTCCGTTAACAATCTAGAATATTTATAAGAACAATGTGCATTAAGTATAGCATTCACAATTTAATTAATGTTACATTATGAACAACACGTGTTATGGTTGGATGACTTCCCATAATACAACAAGACAGCTGTTCCGCTGTGACTGCTTGTATACAGAGGAGGCGCGTCTTTGCATAGACAGGGGTGTCTAACGATTGAGTTTGATTTGAGATCTGATATATATCCGTTTTAAGTATTATTTAGATACATATTTTTATAGTACAATATTTTTTAATCTAATTTTCATGAAGATTACTATTCGTTTTATTAAAGTAATTTTTTTCTAATTCAGAATATTAAAGGGTTTGCTTAATATAAAATTATTGTTGAGTTTAATTGAGTTGAGTGTTTGATTGATTTTGGGAATTATAATTATTACCCAAAGAAAAAAATGGACTTACGATTTTCGAATCACTGGACCACTCCGCCAGCCAGTAGTTGGAGCCGACTTGGAACACTTGCAGGATCAGATTCATCAGAATCGTCACGACGGACGCGAAAACACCGACGCTCATCAAGTAGTGCTTATATATACTCCATTTCACCTTTAAAAAACGTATGTTGTATTGTAAGGATGGCAATAAAACTCTTCGAACCGGGGCGCTGCAGAATGAACAGGAAAGTGATCAATGACACGGACAGTTAGTCGTCGTGGCTTAAAGAATAAGACGTTTGGTTTATTAGTATCGAGTGATGCGAATGTGCCGGTGTTCGAATCCCACAGGCAGGTACTAATTTTTCTAAATACGTACGTACTTTGCGTAATTACTAGTGTTGGGGCGTCTTATGAGCCCACACTGGTACATACCACCCACCCTGCCTATTTTTGCCGTGACGCAGTAATGCGTTTCAGTTTGAAGTATAGGGCGATCTTTGTGCTATAAAACTGAGATTTAGAATTTAGTTCCTAAAGGTGGGAGGCTGTACTTAGGTGGTATTGTTTATGGGCTTCGATCAACCATTTACGTAATAAAAAAAATACATTACTCTCTTATCGCGCTTTTCTGAATTTTTTGTTATTTTATTTTTGTTTTATAAACTCACACTTCCTGTTTCCGCTTTCTCGGCTTCAATCAGTTTGTTCTTTTCTTTGAGATCGCTTTGGGTGAGGGCGTCAGGAGTCTTTTGTTTCACGCTGCCAGCTCTATCACCTGTAGATAAGTTTATATTTCACATATTTATAATGATATACAGTTAGTGTAACAAAAATATTTGGATATACAGAAGTTATTATTATATTCGTGTTTCATAGTCACGGTCTGGAAATTGTTGAAAATTACGTTAAGATATTCCGTCACATAGACAAATACAGGTTAAGTAAATAAAATTGTGCTAAAAACACAAGTATAGGGATGTGTGAAGTACATTAGAAAATATGGAAGTTATGTTTACCTGCGGGAGTTTGTTCCGATTCTGAAGTACTTTCGGAGAGCGAGCGAGCCCTTTGCAGTTTGTTTTGGAATTCTGTACCGAGTTTTGTTTCCAGGTCTTGCTTGAGAACATCTAACTCTGTAACAAGGAGTTGTTTGCATAAATAGTTGTGTTTATAGAGTGTATCCCAAACACCCTGTACAATCTCGAACTGATATACAGGGTGTTGAAAACGTTTCAAAGTCGAAACAATAATAATTAAAACTGTACACCTATAAGTTATATTATTATTTCGTATATACAGTTATTTCGTAGAACTGGAAGTATACATATTAAACTGTTTCTTGTCTTTTTAATTTACGTTAAAAGGAGCCATTCCGTAGAAAAAGTATGAAATTTAGAAATTATTAATTTATAATAATCAGTATGTAGTAATTTTTTAAAGGCAGAGTATACTGTGTAAATATGTGGAAAACTAAAATAGCATTATTAAGAAATGATAATGAATCCGTTAGTTAACTTATTATTATTTATGCAATAGTAACCGTCAGGCGAAGTTTTCTCGATGTCGCTCAGATGATGAAGCAGGAAGTCAGCGAAGGCGCCCTTCTTCTCGAGCAGGTGCTGGTAGGAGCCGGCCTCGGAGACCTGTCCGTCGCGCAGCACGACGACCAGGTCGGTCTGCGCGAGGTAGGACACGTTGTGCGTGACCCAGACGCGCGTCCTGTCCTTGAGCAGGCCGGCGGGCCCGATGACCTTGTCGAAGATGTGCTTGCCGACGTGCGAGTCCACGGCNCGAAGGCGCCCTTCTTCTCGAGCAGGTGCTGGTAGGAGCCGGCCTCGGAGACCTGTCCGTCGCGCAGCACGACGACCAGGTCGGTCTGCGCGAGGTAGGACACGTTGTGCGTGACCCAGACGCGCGTCCTGTCCTTGAGCAGGCCGGCGGGCCCGATGACCTTGTCGAAGATGTGCTTGCCGACGTGCGAGTCCACGGCGCTCAGCGGGTCGTCCAGCAGGTAGTTGTCCGCCTCGTGGTACACGGCGCGCGCCAGCGACACGCGCTGCTTCTGACCGCCCGATAAGTTTATACCTGATAACAATCAATACAAATCACGTAATGAGTTTTAATGAAAAAATTTAATGGCGAACGTGAACAGTGACGTCATCATATTCCGCAGTGTTCTCTTTCTCTCTGACTAGGAAGGAGACTGAAACGATTAATCTTTTCTGTATTGTTCGTTATTTGAAATGCAGCTTGTAAAATAAAAATAAACTACTACATTTAACGATTTTCTAGAGGTTCGTTACAATATTTTTATTTTTTTTATTGATTAGATGGGTGGACGAGCTCACAGCCCACCTGGTGTTAAATAGTTACTAGAGCCCATAGACATCTACGACGTAAATGCGCCACCCACCTTGAGATATAAGTTATAAGGTCTCAGTATAGTTACAACGGCTGGCCCACCCTTCAAACCGAAACGCATCTGCTTCACGGCAAAAATAGGCGGGGTGGTGGTACCTACCCGCGCGGACTCACAAGAGGTCCTACCACCAGTAATAGTTTGGAATATTTGATAATATTAATTATTTAGAGTTAATATCCAGTCACCTTTCTCTCCGATTTCGGTCTGATCTCCTCCAGGCAACACGTCAAAGTCGGGTTTGAGGGCGCACACATTAATAACGTTATTATAAGACTGCTGCTGCAGAGGCTTCCCAAAGAGTATATTATCTTGTAGCGTGGCATTTTGGATCCAGGCCTGTTGCGGAACGTACGCTATGCTGCCTGTAAGGAATACAATTCAAATATTATTTCCACTTCCGCCTTTAGTTTTTATACAAAGAACGATTTTTAAAATGACACTTGCCGTGTGTATTCACTCTGCCTGATATCTTGTTCATCTCGCCAAGCATTGCAGCTAGCAATGAACTCTTCCCGGAACCTACAGCTCCGACTATAGCCACCAAGGAACCACGCGGTACATTCAAATTAATATTCTTCAATACAGGATCGGCATCTTTTTCGCCCCAGGTAAAATTCCCGTTTTCGATAACAATGGGACTGGCTGCGAACGATGTTTCAATATAATAATTAAAAAAAATAAACATTCCCTTTGCCTACGACTTAAAAAGAAAGAAAGTTTTTTTTTCTTTTGAAAGAGTGACAAGACATACAGAGAAAAAAGTCAACTTTAAAAAACGAATTATTATGTCTTAAAATTCAGGAAACACAGCCAAACGTTACTTACGCTCTTTCTTGTCGTGATCGACGGAACTAATGTCGAGCTCATCGCAGTTCATGAATTTGTTCAATCTCTTTATGCCTACAGACGTCTGAAAATATTCATTGATGAAGTCAAAGCGAATTGTTGTTGTTGTTGATTAGATTTATGAAGCTATAAATAGAAACGTCCCCTACACCAAGCGGACCTATTCAGTTCAACCAATGTATTTGCATGCTTGTTTTTTTTTTTAAAGTTATCGTCTCTGTTAGTTGCAATCAAATAGGAAAAATTAATATGATTTTGTTCGTTATGTACCTATTTGGAGTGTTCTTAAGAAGTTTCTATAAAGAAAAGAAAAAACAGGTGGCTTGCTTTTTATTGTGATTTAATTACAATTCAATAATGTTCCGGCTACATTAGTGCTGTACTGTTGAAATATTTCTACCATTATCGTCACGAGTTTTCTGTTATTCTGTTTTCAAAGTGACGTATTATTTAAAAAAAAAAAACTCATCAGTAACGATCAATTATTTAAAGGGTCAAGAAAATCTAAATAGCCTTGAACACGAGACGCTTCCATCATTCGTATGAATTAATAAATACGAAGCGTGGGAAAACATTGCATCGTATTTCAAAGGAGCGATACATTTGAAGATAATTAATTTATATAAAACTAGCTCCTACTAAAACTACTACGTACTGTACTATTTAGACGTATTCAATTTTAAATCCAAAACGGAAGCCACCCTGATTAAATTTAGAATTTTTTTGAAATATGAACTTACTTGTACTACATTCGATATAACGTTAGGCAGCATTGACAGTGGGAAACGCAGTATGTTGAAAAGTGATAATGCAACGAAAGCCTTCTCAGAGTCCAGAGTTTCCTTATCGTTCACCAATACAAAGCATCCGAACGACATCAGTGACACCTACGAGACCATACCATTGATTAGCTCTTACCTGGAGGGGTACATGCATACTGTCCAGGACTAAAACCCGTTTCAGCTTGTGTTGTTACACATTTTATTCCACATTCAAAGTCACAATTTGAAGGGAATCTGTTTGCTTTCTAAACAATTTACATTACGATTTTTTTCTCAGTACTTATTGTGACAAAAATAAAATCATGAATTTTAAAAATATTCATTTTCATGTTTAAACAATTTGTGGCGCGCGCTAATTTGTGAAAAAAAAAAAACAAATCTTTCGGGAAGGAATTAAAGAAATAACCTTCCTAATTCTGATATTCTTACAAATTTGATATTCCTTGATACATTAATATGTGAGTTAACTGTAATTTATTCAGTTTGGATGTTGTTACAAAAGATATAATTCATACTTAAGATTTCACAATCTTATTTATGTGTCTTTGATTGGTTTAGTTATCACACATATGTCAATGAACTGTGCTTTATATTTGATTTATGAATTGATAAACTGTAAGATATATAAAATTTGTTCCTATAAATTTTAGAAGTTGTACTTCATAAAAATATATTTTAGATTTGTTAGCTAAATGTTTAGTTTTTTATGTGCAGATTCATGGGAGTAAATCCGTCGATTTTACTATTGAATAATTTTTCCAAATTTCTGAGAAAAAAATCTCACAAAAATCGATCGATTATAATCGATAAATAGATATTATATATCGATATTATGAATAATCGTCGTGAACAACGCAAAGCTTTGGAATGTTTAATTAATTAATTATCGCATGGCCAATAATGCGGTTAGTGAAGTTCGGATGGGATAGAACCATAGCCTCCTACACTCCGTACCGTACACAACACAACATGTTGCTCTACCTCTATAGCGGAAACAATGATGAAAGGCAGAAAACCTAGTGGTACGTTCATTGTGAAAAACAGCGACATCGAAACAAATATCCTTTCGGCAGTCAGGATATTATTCTCAGGATCGGATATCACATATGTGAAGAACGTTAAGAAGGTCACCTTTAACATAAAATTATTATTAATATTTTATTATTTATTACTTGTTTTCTCTTCTTTTTCACTGCAATGCCACTTGCGATTGCAAGGATACATGTATTAATTATGCGATGTCATTTTATTAATTCTACGGCCGCCTATTGGATCGTCAAATTGGTATAGCGGTATAAAAATATTAACACAACACACCGACAGTACAGAAGTACAGCTCATTTATGTATAATATACTTCATTTTCATTCAACCTACGCTCGGTGCTCGTGCTAGGGCTGTCAACTCAGGCTTATAAAGAAAAATGTGTGATGTAGAAAAGTCTATAAACATAGTACCTACATATATACTGTGGTGAGGGCACTCATATCTAGTTGTTTTATTAATTATTTTATATTATTGAGAATGAAACAGGAAAAACAGAAATAAAAAACCATTCATAAAATAATTAAAGTTCAAAGTTATAATTAATTAACACGTAATTATTTTAATTAAAACTACGTTTAGTTTAATCTCACGTTTATCATTTTCATTTTCTTATTTTCAATGATTCGTATTAAAAAGGCATAATTATGACCACGATTGCTGAAAACTGAAGGGAAGACGATATACTGTTAAAACTACTTATATGTTTTAATCTCGCATTTTTGCCGTCGTCATATTATTTGCGATGTTTCGGATACTTTTCAGTTTCACGTGGTCACGGAAGAAGTAGTTCTAGAGGAAGAGGTGGAGCTAAGAAGAAATGGATGGATTGCGTGAAAGACGATATGGGTATATGATAGAGGAGTATGGAAGGAGACAACATGTTGCGCCGACCCCAGGTGACTGGGAGAAAGGCAAGAGAATGATGATGGAAGGCGTAGTTTTAATTACATGTTACGACTTACGGAACCGCAAGAAAACACTATACTATAGGTAATATTATTTTATTTATAAAATTATACTGAAAATTGCATCCAACGCCAAGATTTGTCCGAGATTAATTTGCACTTAATATTCGGACAGGTTGATTGCTTATCGATTTCAATGATGTGACTCACGAAAAAGCCAAATATTAACGTAAAAACTTCTGTTCTGCGACTAAATTACGATAACGATTGTATTTTACGAACCATTTCCTGATTGGTGATTATCCCTATAAAACAATACGAGCACATACCTGACTACTCGTTTTTATATTATTTATATATTATTATTAGCTTTTATTTTTATACGTTACGAACCATCCAATTACAAAAAATTTATCTATATACTTACCACCCTGAGACACCATATAGTTAATTAAACGATAATGCGCTAATATCATAGCAAAACACTGTCTACAGAAGGCGACCCTCGTGTTTTCATAGTTCCCGCGTATTCCGAGATTTATTTATTTATTTTATCGAGGTATGATTACTGGTCGCCCGAAGACCTTTCCAGTTTCACCAGGACAGGTGGGCGAGCAATAGCTCAGCTCGAAGGGTTGGGATTTGCTAACAGCTGCTCGAGTGCCTCCAAAGGAAACCTAACAACTCAAGAGCAGCTTTTTCGCGATTAAATCTACTACCGGATCGGAATTGCGAACCGCCATTCTGAGATTTAGTATTAGCGATTACACATATATGTGTAGGTACCCAAGCGCGCTCCTACAAACTTTGACTCGACGTATTGATTCACAAAATAAGGTGGGATTACTTGTACTATGGAAGACAGAAGTAAAAATAGTAACAGTTAACTATAATGATTATGAGCAGGCTATTGTCATGTAAGATTCTTTAATCTTAAAATCAGATTTTGCAAAAAATCCTTCATTGATTAAATTAGCGTGAAACTACAAAAATTTTGTTTATCATATATTAATTTGTAATTGAGTTAATATTATTTATTGATATACGAGTAATATATCAAATTATCGAATTCGGTAAGTTGTTAAATATCAATGTTTTGACATTTTATTGCGTGTTGTAATCAGAGATTATTTTGTAATACTTTATTTATTATCAATCAGAACGAAATGTAATTGTTAATAAATGATTTTGCAATTTACGGTCCCAATTAGATAAGGATATTTCTTTATATTATGAAATGTGATAAGTATTATTTGAGTCTCCTAAAAAAGCGGACATCATCAAAGCGACTGTTCTGACTACAGGTAAATAATATAGTATTTTCTTTTTCCGCGAGTCGGCCTTTTACGTACACCCAAAACATATTCTTGATATGGATTGTCCATCACAATGGCACTTTATCACTTCCTGTGAGTATGGAAAGCAGCATTCTCAGAGTTCTATACGGCATATGGCGTATTATGAGCTTGTCCGGCGGTGTAAGCATCTCCCACAATCACATATTCTGTCGGGCCGCAATAAAACATTCAGATTTTCAGAACGTGACAATCGTTGTACAATATAAATACGTTCAAAGCGTTGATATTAATTAGAATTTCGTTACACTTCAATATCTTTACAGTCTTTAAAGACATCATGATGATGAGGGAGTTCATATAGAGTCCCTTCTTTCTTTCGCCGTAAAGTCGTGTTTTATGTAATTAACATCACAGTTGAAACAATATAAATTTTATTGATATAGCGGCATAAACAATTCTAGCTAATTATATTATATTAGTTAATTAACACACTATAAAATGTTTTTATGTTTTAAATATTTGGCGGTAAAAAGGTCCCGTGTCACAGACTGTATTCTGTTTTCCACATCTCGTGCGTTCCGGCTTACGCATCATAAAAAGGTGCGTACTTAAACGCCACAATGATATAACCTATTCGCTACTTACCAAAAACGGAGCACATGACCAAATGAAAGAGGTCGCAGAATTTAGATACGCTGTTTGTTTCAGTACGTGCATTTCCTTGTTCCTTATTTGCAGGATCTGATCTTCGAAGCTAGGCTCCCAAGCGTACATTTTCAGAACCTGTATTAAATAATTAAGTCGTTTATCGACAATAAAATATTTTTCTGTTTCATTGAAATAAAATTGAATTTAATATATTTTAGCAATTTGTTACATTTGCAGTCTATGTCAATAGAACGGTAATCAAATTTCAATGTCATAATATCAAATTTTTATGGGTCTGTATTACATATTATCGAATGTGAAATACAAATTTTTAATATAAGACAATATTGTAAAACTAGCTTAAAATAAATGGTAAAATTTGTTTTTAATTTCACTTCTTGAAATCAGCTGATCGCCGGGTTAACGACCTCGTCTGACTCGAGTTCAGCGGTTTCGTTACGAAAATAAAAGTTTGTTATATATATTTTTTAGATATTTTTGCATGGAAATTTAAATGGTAAATGAATATTGATTTTCGTCGTATGAGAACGATCTTCCTACACCCGTATAAAACAGAAAATAATCAATATATATAACAGATAGCATTAAACCGGTGAGTACGGAATAACGTTATCTCGTGTTTAATGAAATCGGCGCCGAGGTGACGACAAGCCACTTTCACGTTCGTGTCAATAAAATCCTCGTATATGTGCAAATATTATATTATTATGTACAATATGGATATTTCTACCGGGTAACGGTCATGCGTTCGGTTTTGAAGTATCAGACAGGCGCTGTTAGAATAAACTTCCTAAATGGACGTTTCTGGAAACCCCATAATAACGTAAAACCACTAAAAATATAACCAACCATGAACCAATTTTTTTTTATGAAATTGTCATTTGAGTACATTTTGTTGTTGAAATTGTTTTTTTTTTATGCTTAGATGGGTGGACGAGCTCACACAGCCCACCTGGTGTTAAGTGGTTACTGGAGCCCATAGACATCCACAACGTAAATGCGCCACCCTCCTTGAGATATAAGTTCTAAGGTCTCAAGTATAGTTACAACGGCTGCCCCACCCTTCAAACCGAAACGCATTACTGCTTCACGGCAAAAATAGGCAGGGTGGTGGTACCAACCCGCGCGGACTCACAAGAGGTCCTACCACCAGTAAATCCAGTAAACCAGTAATAATGCTTTATACGGTTATGATTTAAATGTTATCAAATTATTTACGGCTTTATTAATAAGCAGCGGTTAATTCGTTCTAGATACTAGTGTCATTTACAGACTCATTTTTATTAATCGATCGATACGATAACTACCGTAAATTATGCAATTATGTTTGTTGATTGTATTTCACAATAATTTCACAAGAAATTTATGATGCGGTGAGTTTATTTTTTTGGCAACACGCTTTAATCGTTTATTATTGATATAATGATTTTAGTGGAGATAACTTATCGGTGGCATCGAATGAGATAATGTTAGAAGAATTGATATCGCGACGACCTCGACGCAAATACATCATTTATTACCCAATGTTTTCAAATCAGAGGCAACGTGTGTTTTTGTCAGATAACATTATGCAGGAAAAAGTCTCTTAGATTACTTTATTTTCAGGGCTACTTTTTTATCTTTTCTCAACAACTTCTGGTTATAAGCACAAATTTAAAATGTTTACCTATTTATAATGATTATAATTATTTTTTCACTCACCTTAATTCCATTGAGCACTTCGTTCATAAGTTTAACTCTCTCATCCTTGTACTTCATCTGTTTTATTTGTAATGTCTTGACCCTGTTCGCTATTAGACCGTTCACCGGTATAAGAATGATCATTACCGCCAAACCAGCGAGTACTGACGGACCTAAGATAGCCCACAAGAAATATAGGGCGAGGGCGATCTGCAGAGGCGCCGACCATATCATGTTCAAATATGCCGTTAACTCAACGAATCTGTTCGGACAAATAAATCAATAATGTATAGATAGTTCAATAATTAATTTACATCAATTTTAAATGCGAACAACATTAAGTTTTATTAACAAGTTTTTTTTTTCTACCTATGCTGATAGTCTTGAGAGGCTATTTCAGCTTCACCCTAACGTGTGTAGGTGAGCTCACGGGGCTCAAACCGGAGTGTTGCTAACACTGACCCTAGCCAGAGCAGTGCTTCGCAGAATCTACCACCGGATCGGAAACGCGATACACTGAGTAGATCTGGCGAGAAACTCAGTGGGCTGTGTCTATGGGTTAATTCGCTCGTCGAGCCTTTCGTCGCAAGCGTCGGGTTCGACGAGAACGGTGACCGGATTAACAAGTCAGGTATCAATCTATCAACGAAATACTCTTTTTATGATACTGCTCTGCAGAGTTAATTGATTTCATGCGATTTCCTTATTAATTTCATTATATTAATAACATTTCAAATCAAAGGAAACCCGCGAAATGGAACCATTTTCTTGATCTTATTTTTGCCTTTGTACAACTTTTGGATACTTTTGGGAGTACATAAATGTACATGGAGGTTTGATCATTGTTATTTTTCAAAATTAATAAGTGATAAAAATATTTCAAAATGTAAATTGCGTGTCCGAAAATAGTAAATGTAATATCGGTATTGTTTTTTATTTGTTTTACTTTTATGTAGTTTTCACATTACGCTTTATCTTAATTGGCTCTCTCGCTTGTAAAGCAATGCGCACAATTGGCGCTAGCTTATAAGTTCAACGAACCTTGCATTGGATTCAATTTGATGTTAACAATATTAATATATACAAGCGGCCCGCTCCGGCTCCGCTCGGGTCTTTAACAAAAATTTCAACGTTTTTTTTTTATTGCTTAAATGTGTGGACGAGCTCACAGCCCACCTGGTGTTAAGTGGTTACTGGAGCCCATAGACATCTACAACGTAAATGCGCCACACACCTTGAGATATAAATTCTAAGGTCTCAGTATAGTCACAACGGCTGCCCCACCCTTCAAACCGAAACGCATTACTGCTTCACGGCAGAAATAGACGGGGCGGTGGTACCTACCCGTGCGGACTCACAAGAGGTCTTACCACCAGTAATTACGCAAATTATAATTTTGTGGGTTTGATTTTTATTACACGATGTTATTCCTTCACCGTGGAAGTCAATCGTGAACATTTGTTAAATACGTATTTCATTAGAAAAATTGGTACCAGCCTGCGGGATTCGAACACCCGTGCATCGCTAGATACGAATGCACCGGACGTCTTATGCTTAAGGCCACGACGACTTCGATATTTGACGTTGTTTTATTTTTAAAAAATTTTTTTTTACATAAAACGCTTATATTGCGGCATAACTATAATAGTTAGACATATGCTGTCGCGACACTATTTGTGAATAATAATGTGTTCTACAAAGTCGTAGTACATAATTTTATTCTATCATCAATAGTTTTCGCAGGGCACGCGATATAAAGAATATTTTAGGTAATTAAATTTACTTTAATTTAATTTAATTTAATCTGCCAATGATTAATTAAAAAAAAATAACGTAAAATGATAAAAGATTATAAAAAAAAGTATATAAAATGTGTTTCATTTTTGCGTTTGTCAAAAAAGTTATTAGTAGGACATTTTTTGTAAGGTTTCCTAACATAACATAACAGAATAGTTATGTGATCAATTATCAGTAATTATAAGTAATTTGTTTCAAATACGTAAGTAACTTATTTTATTTTTGAATTATTATTATATATATATTTTTTTACTTTTAGCCATTCTTAAGTATAATACTAAATTGTGTATTTTCATGTGTATTTATATATTATTACTTTACATGTATATTATATTGTGTGTTATTATGCGTATGTATGTATTTTCCTATTTTATACATAGGTATATTAAACTGTAGTATGTGTATTCTATAATACTGAGATGTTATTTTAAGGAAGATTTTTATTTTGAGTTTGTTCTTTTTTTTTTTGTTTTGTTGTTGTTTGTTATTCTTTTGTCAATGCACCTACCATGCATTATCTCTGCACCACCCTATGGTCGACTGGAAGAGAATGCCCATGGCATTAAGTCCGCCTGTGTACAAGTTTTGTTTTGTGCATAAAGTATAAATAAATAATCTGTTACAGTTAATGTCATTAGATTAACTTATAATCGAATTACTTTATAACTGATTACAATAAGTACTCGCTGTAATCAGTTACTTAAGTAACCTGTTACAAAGTATCTCAATTACCAATTACAATGTAATTGTAATTTGTAATTATTAATCTGATTACTTTTTGCCCATCACTGTTCTAAGCTATGCAAGCGATTTTAATACGGTTTTCATGAATATTATAGAAACATCGACAAACGAGAAAGGTTTTTGTATATAATTTAAAATATTTTAGACGAAATGGCTAATCTATGTCGGAGTTTTGTAAAAAAAGTATATTATATATTTCGTACGGTTACGTGGCTCACTCTTCGAGAACTATAAGAGAAAGTGTAGTTCACGCGAGCAAAGCTGCGGGCGGAAAGTTGGTATGGAGATATGTACCTAAGCTAATAAAATCAATTAAAACAGAAATCAGGATGGATTCGATCGAGAAATTTTGACTTCAGATCATATATTATGTAAATTTCTTCTTTTTTTGCACGTATCTGAATACCTTGAATGTTATATTTTGCATTGGTTTACATTGGGCGTCCGAAAATTAATGAAAGATTTCAATTAAATAGAAGAGAGAGTTTTAAATATTTTTGTTATTTTTTCATTGCATCATAAAGTACACAGTTGGAATAACACATCGGGCAAATGGTCTCCACGGCTTTGTTGGCACAAAAATTATTGGTGGTAGGACCTCTTGTGAGTCCGCGTGGGTAGGCACCACCGCCCTGCCTATTTCTGCCGTGAAGGAGTAATGCGTTTCGGTTTGAAGGGTGGGGCAGCCGTTGTAACTATACTGAGATCTTAGAACTTATTTCTCAAGGTAGGTGGCGCATTTACGTTGTAGATGTCTATGGGCTCCAGTAACCACTTAACACCAGGTGGACTGTGAGCACGTCCACCCATCTAAGCAATAAAAAAATAATACGCACTCTTTGCCGAAACATTTCATAAGCTTTCTGTGTAATTGTGGCTGAATTTTGTCGATGCAGCGTTTCATTCATTCTTGTAATCAATGCGTGGTTGTAGGCTTTTTAACATAGATCTTCGATTTCAATTAACCCCATAAGAAGAAATCTAATGTTGTTAGACCACACAATCTAGGGGGTAATTCTAATTCTGAAACGACAGAGTACACGACCAGGAAACTTATTTAGTACTGGCTGTGTGGCTTGTTTTGTTGAATCCACTTATTAGACACCTCAATAGTATCTAATTTTTGCAGAAAGAAATGTGTTATTACGTCGCTATTTCGAGCACCAGTATCCGTTACTTTTTGACCAGCTTCGTCTTGAGAAATACCATGATCCAGCAGAAAATCTTCACCTTACAGTTACATGTCGCGGGTACAATCACGTGTGGGTGGGTCCTCCGAACCCCAAGTACGGCTATTTTGGCGATTAACAAAGCAATCTAAGTAAAAAATGTGCTTCATCGCTTAGGATGATTTTACTGGCAGCAAAATAAATGGCAATGGATAAATGGCAGCAAATTCAAATCTTGCGTTAATTTTGGGACACCCTGTAGTTTCAAGAACGGTCGCATGCCTCAAAATTAGAATAGAAAACGGAGGAAATCATAGTTTAGAAAAAATAAAAGAGACATTATTTGGAACAAGTGTTGCGGAAATGAGGTCAGGATCCTTTACCCGTATCAGAAGTTCAATCAATCAAACTATCATCATGCCAGATCCATTGGATGGAGGTCATCGAATCTAATCTGGTAACTTTGACCTTTTTTTTGGCACAGGTGTTATATTGTTAACGGTTGTCCTACTCTTATTAAACCGGATAGTAGCCATGCCTTTGCGGCAGAAACACATAGGGTCAGTGCCGCACCACTACCCGTGTGAGTTTACACTCTTAATACTAATAAAAGTTACCGTCTGGTTGTGTTTTCATGATTTTCTTTAGATACCGAACTTATTATTTCGGAAACTAAAATCACATTTGAAGATTGTAATCCCCAATAACATTGGATATTTTAATTTAAAAACGATACGTGTTCTGTAAAATACAAGATGAGAGATATAAAGAATTACAGTCCAACTTTATTAGAACCGTAAATGTCAGATTGTGGGTTGATTTGCTCAAGGTCACGATGACGTTTCTTATAAATTTTATCACGAAAGGATGACGAACATATGTAGTAGAGTATCTTAATAACAGAGTATGTGTTGCGCAAAAAATACAATAGGCTTTATCTTTAAAACTATTTCTGTTTACTTCAAATCCGGAAGATTTTTTTTCCTGGGATACATTAGTAATCATACAATTATACGTTTTGGGCTTATACCTTATATTTTATGTTATATGTTAAAATATATATTAATATCTTTATTATGTACATTATGTACGTGTAATATGTACAAAGAAGAAAGAAGCATTATTAAGATTAGGTCGATTAAGTTTAAAAAAAAATTCAACAACGGTTACCACCTACACTCGCTATGGTTCATGTTTCCTTTGATCTTCAATATCCATTTAGCAATGAATATACAACCTAAGCAAGTTCAGTAATAATAAAACCATTAATAACGTAATTTTTAACATTTATCACAGTCAGTTCCTGTATAATAGAAACAACTATTTATTTAATAACAGCGTTCCCAAAATAATTGGTGGTAGGACCTCTTGTGAGTCCGCACGGGTAGGTACCACCGCCCCGCCTATTTCTGCCGTGAAGCAGTAATGCGTTTCGGTTTGAAGGGTGGGGCAGCCGTTGTGACTATACTGAGACCTTAGAACTATATCTCAAGGTGTGTGGCGCATTTACGTTGTAGATGTCTATGGGCTCCAGTAACCACTTAACATCAGGTGGGCTGTGAGCTCGTCCACACATCTAAGCAATAAAAAAAATCCACGTTTTCTAGATCGATAATTTATAAAATTACCTAACATACATAATCGCACATAAGCTGTATACATTTTAAATTAATTAAGTTAGCAGTAAATCACAGAAAGTCTCGTGCAAGTTACATAGACTAGTTCACGGAGTAATAAAGTTTATCACAGTCCATAAACAGTACAGTCAAGCCACCCACGTTGAGATATAAAATCGAAGGCTAGCTCTGACTTCCAGAATCATGCAGCTTGTTGACGTAATACGGAATTTATGTGTATCTATGATACGGACTCTAAGCCAAGGCACGCATTGGCGACAGGTCGCAGCGGCTAGGTCGCGGCGGCCAGCGAAATATATGCAGCCGCCCTGCCTATTTCTGCCGTGAAGCAGTAATGCGTTTCGGTTTGAAGGGTGGGGCAGCCGTTGTGACTATACTGAGACCTTAGAACTATATCTCAAGGTGTGTGGCGCATTTACGTTGTAGATGTCTATGGGCTCCAGTAACCACTTAACATCAGGTGGGCTGTGAGCTCGTCCACACATCTAAGCAATAAAAAAAATAAAAAAAAAACAAATTTTGAATAATTAACTTTTTTGTGTGATTATATAACCATTTAAGTGGTTAATTGGTTTATTCTACGGGTCACGGATTTTACGGGCGAACGAATGGATTTAATGTAGCTTAGTATTTTGAAGGTATCTGAATGTATGAAAATATATTAATGGAGTTCATTCATTTTTTTATTTTTGAAGTTATACTTCTTTAGGCGCGTTATGAAAAATTGATGAGAGTGAAATTTTACGATGCGCGCGCACCGTGACACAAAATTAACAGAAATGAAGTTGCCCACTAAATCGCTCATTACAATACGACCAACTTGGCGAGTCTGAATATAGCCGCAGGTGAACTTTCGCGCATGTACACTCGTAAAAAAAAGTGTTATTAGCATTCATTTTTAGTAATATAAATGACAAAATTATTATTTAATATAATTCATACTAAATATTATTAAATTATTAACGTTAAAAGTTTATTATTAAAAAAAAAGAAATAAATTTAATAAAAATAAAGTATAACTTCTTACGCGCGTACATAAGTATACGCACCCATTTTTTTGTCGAAGTTACATATCTGACTTGTGATTCTTTGATAAAAACAATCAATAGTCTATCTAATCATAGAATGAAAAGGCTTGTTAAAGAATTATCGATTTGAGCAGTTTTAACTTAAAAGTCTCGTCTGCCTTGTCTACAATATAACTTTGCTTTTTGTTTCATGTAAAAAATAGGATGAGTCGGTCGCATAATGCACCACTACTAACTAAAAAAAATCGAAGCTACTTTTATTGAAAAACTTTTGAGGTTTGTGATTTTATAAAAAAAAAACATACTATTTTGATCAATGATACCTATGATAGATATGTAACGGATTCTTTCAGCCTAATTCACCAATAACAAGACGTCTGATTGACCTGATTTGGTTCATTGACTTGACTTGAATTATCAAGGATCAATGACAATAGAGTAATTACAAGTAGAAGTCGTCGTGGCCTAAAGGATAAGGCGTCCGGTGCATTCGAATATAGCGATGCATCGGTGTTCGAATCCCGCAGGCGGTTACCAATTTTTCTATTGAAGTGCGTACCTACCTATTTATAGCCTTTCCCCTTCGATATATTCATTAAATCAGTATTCTTGCGATATGTACAGATTTTTTTGTTTTAATCACTAAATAAAATGTAATAGTTCTAAAAAAATTCTCTTCAAGGCAAACATCATCACAACGTATGATGTCATACGTGGCTAATCATTAACAGTGACGCGTGTGGCATAGTAACAGTAAAAATTACATCCCACATAATAAATTTGCCTTTAGCCTAATTTTGAAAAATGAATTTGTTTAGAATGCTTATGCTGAAGTATGTTGTGAATCTAAAAGTAAATGACAGATCTTGAAACACAATACGAGTATATTGAGTGCCCGCCCGGTTCGTGTACGCGTTGACAAATTAACATTATGTATCTCTTTATTATTCAAACAAATTCAATTAAACACAATCTAATTCTAAATGTTAGTCTAAGCTTATCTCAATTCATATCACCGAAAAAAAAAACGTCACAATTAAATTCAGCTATTGTGGGAGTAAGCACGTTCTAATGTTTCAACTTTATTGTGTATATAAAAGAATCGAAAGGTTTAGAAAATATTTCTACGTTCATAGCATTGAAATTAATCACAGAAGTTGTTTAAACATTGCAAAATATTGAACAACATAATTAAATAACACTATCTCTTCTGATGTTTTATAAAGGATTTATGTCTTAGTTTTATCATGATACCACTTCTGTATCTGCTACATACACACAATGCTTGACGGTTTACGCCCGTAGCGAAGGTTCACGTTAATTGTGACGTCACAATGAGTCCAATCGATCTTCATTAAATTCGTTGTCGAGTATCAAGGATGGGAATTGAATTTTTTCGTTGCTAGTACTGTTTTCACAGTTGTTATTTCAATACAGTTATGTCATGTATGTACCTGTTTTATATGCAAATTGCGTTCAGAGTGTTACGTTAAATCTTTTGGTACAAATTTCTCGAAAAACTAGCGCTACTTTACTGGTGGTAGGACCTCTTGTGAGTCCGCGCGGGTAGGTACCACCGCCCTACCTATTTCTGCCGTGAAGCAGTAATGCGTTTTGGTTTGAAGGGTGGGGCAGCCGTTGTAACTATACTTGAGACCTTAGAACTTATATCTCAAGGTGGGTGGCGCATTTACGTTGTAGATGTCTATGGGCCACCACTGGTAACCACTTAACACCAGGTGGGCTATGAGCTCGTCCACCCATCTAAGCAATAAAAAAAACTTGTTTGAAATATAACGGCCGTCTGGTGTAGTGGTAAGTGACATGGTCACTACAAAAGGGGGTCGCGGGTTCATATCCTGCCATATTTGTATGATAAATATAAAATGTCTTTTCCAGAGTTATGGATGTATATTAAATGTGTATGTGTATAATAAAAATCTTATATTTATTTCCGTTATCTGGTACCTGTAACACAAGTTCTTTACGAACTTACCACGGGACCAGTTAACGTGGCGTGATTGTTAGTAAATATTTATTATTATTATTATTATTATTATAAAATGAGTAATATCGTACAAAGTATTCGACGAATACGATCCGCGCGATGATACGTCAGGTACACAAAATACATAACATTTAGAATAAATGAATAAAATATTAAGGATTTTGTAAAAACATACGTTCATTTCCAAGTCAAACAACATAATATATTGTCCTAAGACCTACTCTACATACACTACGAAGTTTGGAATACACTAAACGTATTCCAAGATTATTATTATATTACGAACATGAATTAATTAATGCTCTCTCTGATCGTAATGTCGACCGTGTCTTAACAGTCTTCTAAGTGCCGTCAGAAATCTGTGGCTAGTTTTAATAAAAAAAGGCTATCCAGTTTAGCGGTAAATAGGCAGCGGCTTGGCTCTGCCCCTGGCATTGCTGAAGTCCATGGGCGACGGTAACCACTCACCATCAGGTGGGCCGTGCGATCGTCTGCCTACAAGGGCAATAAAAAAATGGCGGGGCTGCCCCCTCCCGCGCGCGCGATGTGTTACAGTCCTTACTTAGCGTAATAAATTATTTGATTCTTTAACTATCCAGTGGTGTAACTGAAATTTGGATGGAGATGATAGACATGTAGCTACAACACTAAACTGTATCCCCCGATTTTGTTATCATTCGTTTTTTTGGATTGCGTCCCTATGGAAGTAATTTTAAAGACGTATTCACGTCAAAAAATTTAAATTAACCGATGATTGTATCATGGATTTAAAACATATCTCACTAAATCCTTTATTTAATCCTAATCTTTATTGCCTATAATTGTTACTAAATGCATTAGAACTACTAAATAAGATTAAAAATATATATAAAGTAGTGTTGACAGTAAGCTTACCTTACAAACTCAGATTTTTTTTAAAACTTTAATAAACTTACCTCTGAGCATCGACAGACATCAAATTGACAATTTCTCCAACGGTTGACTCCTTTCTAGCCGAGTTCGACAAACGTAGGGATTTTCTGTAGATGGCGCTCGTCAACGCTGTTCTGATCCTCATACCCACTAGATACATCCTAGTGAAGTAGTGCGCCAATAGCATTGTTTGAGTAATGGCACACAGCAGCAGCGCGACGGCGTATGCGTAACCTTTCCAGTCCGGTTCATCGTTCTTAACGAAACTTATTAATAATCTAAAATCATATTTTAGTCTAATTAATACCTTTAATTTAATCTCATTAGAACCAACAAAATAATGAATAAGATGTTCAACAAATTTTATCGATATCTATACTAATATTATAAAGAGGAAACATTTGTTTCTTTGTTTGTATTGAATAGGCTCCGAAACTACTGAAACGATTTGAAAAATTCTTTCACTGTTTAGATGCTACACTATTCCCGAGTGACATAGGCCATAATATGTAAAAATAAAAATAAGGGATCCTTACTCCAATAATGTAAAAAAATTACCTAAAATATACTTTACATTGCGTGCCCTGCGAAAGCTATTGATCATAGAATAAAATAATGTACTACAACTTTGTATATCACATTATTATTTACAAAAAGTGTCACGATAGCATATGTCTAATTATTATAGTTATGCCGCAATAAGTGTTCTTTTATTAAAAAAAATAAAACAAAGTTGTTGAAATTTTTATTAAAGACCCGAGCGGAGCCGGAGCGGGCCGCTAGTAATATCCAGTAATATCCATCTACGGTGGTTTTACGGATGTTCCGTTATAACTACTGAACCATGCATCCGATTGACTTGAAACTTGGTATCTATGTAGAAAATACAGGTACTTAATGGATAGGCTAATATTTATATGAGTGTTGGACTCCCTACACCTGTTGCGGGGGCGTTAATGATGAGAATCTTTGTGGGGATGAGAAATAATAATGTTAATTTTAAATGCCCAGCCAAGCGGACCGGTATAGCTAGTACATTATATAAATACAACAAACATTTATTTTGAAATTCATTCCAAAATGACTAAAATCGGACCTTTTCAAATTTGGTGCTGAGGACAATTATTGTCAAATTAACAAAAAATTATGCAGATGAATAATCTGCATTATTTTTTGTTGCATGACGGTCGTTCGTGACGTCATCGATTTTAANATGCCCAGCGAAGCGGACCGGTATAGCTAGTACATTATATAAATACAACAAACATTTATTTTGAAATTCATTCCAAAATGACTAAAATCGGACCTTTTCAAATTTGGTGCTGAGGACAATTATTGTCAAATTAACAAAAAATTATGCAGATGAATAATCTGCATTATTTTTTGTTGCATGACGGTCGTTCGTGACGTCATCGATTTTAAAGTTCATCATGCGAGTGAGATAGCGAGATGTTTCCAAGCCCACTTCCTTCCATACTAATCATGAAAATATGAATTGGAAGTCCTTTTATAACTAATAAATATAACTTTCTAGTGTCGGCGGATACTGGCTCGATTTAATCAAATTGACGTACTTACTTGAGGAGCTGTGGAGATATAAACATGAGAATATCGTTGATTAACTTCAAGATAGAACCAAAAAGAAACTGTCCTCCAAATGCGAGACACAGTGCTGGTAATATCGAGGCTGGCTTCTTTTCATTTTCTGGCTTGAAGTTGACACTGGCTGAAGTTTTTCGGTACGTCGCCTTAGTACCGTTCGATCTAAACGTTACAAATAAACAAACATACATTGAACTGTTTGGTTTGTACAATAGATTCCGGATTTTATAGTATAACATGTTTTAATAGTTCACTAACAGTTCGCGTTTCTTCAGAGATCTTTCCCAAAATTTATCGAATTTCGGAACGCATTCTTTTGAAGAGTCCGGTGGGTTCAGGGCCCACAGATCGTTCTCAACAAGACTCCTGCGGAATCCAGTCAGGGCGAGCGGATCGAACCAGCTAAACGTGAGGCGGCTCGGGAATCCCGCTGCATTCTCCGGACATTGATTCTGTCGAATTAGGATTCGTTAATTCTGACGTGTCCTTTAAAAACCACATTATAAATAATGTAAATCCCATATTTACCTTTTGATACTTATAAGGCGTGTCCTTAGGTGGCAAATCGGCAAAACAATTAAGTATGAACATGAGAACTATCAAAGGATAGTAGACCATGTAACTAATAAAATTGTATTTGACGTTTTCGTCGTCATCTAAATTCTTGTGATCGATAATTTCGGATCTTAGCTGGGGTATTCCAGCTACGACGAGCAGTAACCAGAAGAAAAAGAGCACTCCAGATGCTCTCATACCATACTTTCTGTTATAGAATAGCAATGTTGCTGATAAGCCCTGGAAAAACAAATGGGGTCTCTCAAGATGCAACAATTTTTTTAATTTTTTTATAGCTTAAATGCTTGGAGGTGCTCTTGGCCCACCTAGTGTTAAGTGGTTACTGGAGCCCATGGACATCTACAACGTAAATGCACTACCCACCTTGAGATATAAGTTCTAAGGTCTCAAGTATAGTTAGTTACAACGGCTGCCCCACCATTCAAACCGAAACGCATTACTGCTTCACGGCATAAATAGGCAGAATAATATTTAAAGTAAATCGTTAAACGAAAACAGGTCTAGAATGTTGTGAACGTCCCGAGTCGAGTATAAAGATGACGCGTAAACGCGAGACGCGTATCTACAGTAAATACCAGTATTCTGCAACAGGATTGACTTGTACGATTCCGATCTCTGATATTAGAATGTATTTAAATTCTTCGTTTTATCTGTTAGAGTATATAAGCCTTAACCATTAATATACTCGAACTAAACATCCTTGGAATGCAATCAACTATTAAAAAGATGACGCTATTGAAACAACAAAAAATTATGTCGAAAATTCAACGTTGTTTAGATTTAGTATTTTAGTAGTTTTTTTTATTGATTATTACTGCCAAGGTCGTTTATCTGTAGTATCCGTTTTGTATACCGTAATTCATACGGTCAAAGTTAACGAGACAACAACCGCAATGTACGATGTATAATAAGTATAATTATTGAATTTGGTTATATGACGCAATATTTTTTTTTGCTTTCGTTGTTACCCAGCAGTATGAGTGTTTGCATAACACATGTAAATCTTTGGACGTGTTTATAACGTGAATATAGTCGTTAACTCAAAACGCGAATATGAGGTTGAACGGTTCTACTGTCATAATAGCTTTTATTTATTTACTTAGATGCAGATAAGAATACGGCCCATCTAATGGTTAGTGATTACCGGTGCTCGAGGACATAAGCAATGCCAGGGGCACAGACAAGCCGCTGACTATTGCGTTTGAAAAATTACATGCCATGGCGCTAGGAAAACCGCGGAGGAGAATTTATTCTAAAGCCGGATGATACGTGACAAAAAGTTATTTGAAAACGGACTGTGGACGGCCGCAATGTTGCAAATGCACAAAAGCGATTCAGCGCACCAAAGCACTCAATTGTTATTATTGTATTACACAGATTGACTGAACTCATCGTATGCATCTATATCTCCTATAAATGTTATGTATCTAATGCTATATTAGTCTCTTAGTGTACCTATGAAATATGGAACAACAGATAGACAGATGATAAGGATTTTGTTTCCATAATTAGCAGCTTTCATTGATGCGTGTTCCAAAGCTTAGAGATTTCAAGTAGCTTTCCTTCTTCCTCTCAGGAGGCGCCGGAGTCCGACATAACCCGGTCCGTTACCCCCCCTTGACCGGGTATCCGTAAATGGATTTCCCAGCGTTAAAAAAAAGGTACAAATGTATTCTAGTCATTTGGCTGAATAGCCATAAAAATAGATATAGGCATGGCGGGCAAAATAATCTATCAAAAACTATGAATCATAATAGTGTTTTCAATGTTAAACTTTAGTAGCTCTGGTTTCAATGTTTACCTATGTGTGTTGTAGGCCATATAAAGTGTCTGTTGGAAGAATATGGTAATTTATATTTTAATTTAATAGCTTGGTAATGTCACACATATTTTAATTTATTGGTAATGTATGTATCGAGCACAATGGAACCTTTTGGAAAAAATTTGACAGATAGTAGTGATCCGACAAAATATAATTCGTGCTAACAATGAAATCTTTCATTTTACAAATTCCGAACGAGAATGTTTTGACAAAAACACGCTTTCGGTAAAAGATCTTCCCTTTACTGTAGAAAACACTCACAACTACATTTTCACTAAACTTGGTCACACTAATTATGCTCGATGGTAGATATTTGTACTTAAATTCGAAAATTAAATTTGTCTTAGGTTTAATTTAAAAGCCGGCTCCTTCCCAATGTTGGGGGGCCTGACCAGGTGACGCGCCGTCTCTATACAGGGGTGGTGCGATCGTGCACCATCTCGCAAAAGGAGGCGGCGGGGCGCGTGAGAGACGCACACACATGTCGGCCTGGGGACCGGCGAAGGGGGCCTAAGAAGACGACGTGCAAGCTGCTCTGCACGCGTTTTATGCATGAGCATCCGGGTCATGGAAGGCCGGCTATCCTCAACCCACGCTGGTTCTGACCCAGCGGGGTATTCCGTAGGATAGACCATTCTAACCGGTGCCATCTAGGCGGGCTTCGGATAGCCTGCCGACCGGGAGGGCTGGTGGTCGTGGCGCCGACGACCGCCAGTCCGGCGTCCCGAGGGGGAGGGTGATGGGAGAGATGTGCTCCGCACTAAACGCTTCACTTTCCCCCTTTGCCTTTTCATGAGTTTTGTCTCATGCGAGGTTTGGACGTTGGTTGTTGAGAGACAGGAGGTTTTAGTCGGTTAGACTCCGACATGCCCCGCCCTCCATCCCCAGTGAAGGGCGGAAGTCCGGCGATTTCCTCCTGACAAAAAAAAAAAGTTTTAATTTAAAGAATTAGTTCTCTTCGGGAACTGTATTCTATCAATTTACATCTATTATATCTGAGATTCTATGGATGGCTAAGCGATCCCATTAACAAGTGGAACAAACAAGGATGTGTGGAATGGAATAGTGTGTTGGAATATAGATATTGCAAGGAAGGAATACCAAATATATTTTTTTAACTGCGCGCAATGTAACGCATTTCGAAACAGCTGATATGCGCACTGGACAGTCTGGTCCAGTCAGTTTTTGTAGGCATCTGCCTTCGTTGTCTATGGCAAGTTGGTGTCTTGCTATAACGAAGTACTTAGGTATTTATAATTCGTTTAAAAAAAGCATTTTATACCAATGTGTTGAGCCTGCCAATGCCGTAAATTATTATCATTTCGGCTTCACAAATGGCTTTCTTAGACACTGTTTATGTTGCCACAAATATGGTATTTGTCGATGGGTCTTAAAACAATCAGATGAAGTTACTCAATCACTATTATTTCAATTAGTGTTGGCGAGTTTAACTGTGAATATTTTTATCCTACAGCTACAGATTCATTACGCGCGCCCGGCTTTATTGAACAGCTGTCTTTCAGAAACGGACAAGACTGCCATCACAATTTGAATGGCCTATGATTATTATTTAGCATTTACAAAGTTTTATTAGATATTGTTCCTAAAGTATTCTGATATTCAATATATTATTATGTATATCCATGATTTACTCAGACTACTAACATATTATATTGGTAGAATCACTATCCTCATATTTTTTAAATATTGTATTGTCGTTGTATTATCTTTTGAAGAAATACTTCAAGCAAATTGTCACAGTAGGAGCAGTTGCAACTTTTAGATCATTTGTTTCAATTTAACATGGTTTTTCTGTTTCGTAAAGGTTTTGATTAATGTTTAACTTATAGAGTTAAATCAATCAGATTTTTTTAATTTATTTATAATGTAGGTACTTTGCAGAGTTGATTGGAAAAGTTTCTTGAATTTAAAACTATAGTAGCAAGGCTCCATTTTGGGAAAACTATTGAAACATTATTTTTAATAATGCTATTTTTACTTTTCAAACTAATGATACATTAAAGTTAAAATCGATAATTCTGTGTAGCATGGTTAACCTCACAATATTCTAATAGCATTTATAGTTGTAAAAAATGTATATAATAATACTTACGAATGTTAGTATTTTTATTACAGGACTGTAATAATTCGCATTGTAGACTTCCTTTTCCCCGTTTGAAGATAAATGGACTGCTACACCCAAGTCCACAAATTTCAAAACTATTAAAAGACATGTTACTAGCAATTTCGTGATGTTCAGTATGTTCCATGGTATATTTCGTTCCTTACTATTGAATATGTAATATAAGTCAAGGAATGCAAACACCCAGAGATAGAGACAGGGTGTCCAAATGAGGACAGTCTGCTGGAAACATGGTGTTAGTTCAGGATTATCCGTGTACCAGGTGGCAGTACTGTTCTGTAAGTTAAAAAGATTATTGTTCAATTACTGGCTGAAAATTATCTCTTCAATTAATAATCAGATAATTTGTCTTATCTTTCATGTTTACATATAAACACAAATTAAACATCATGCTTTTAGTTACTCACTAATGAAGAATCATTCTCCCCATTTAGCTTATAACATAATAATCATCTTCTGATTTAATAAATTATGATTTTATCAAGCTTAGAAGACTTAAAAAGTTTTCTAGTAATCAATTTCACATTTTTAAACTAAAATAAAACTTTTTCATTGACTAACAGTATTCCTGAATAAACAATAAATATATTTTTTTAAAGAAAAACTAGTATAAAAGCGCTCTGTTGTTTTATTACTTTTACATTTACATTTCAAAATATTTGAATTCACATGTATATCTATTACCTCTTTTCTTGTTTTATTTTTCAAGAAAACTTACATAGTAAAGTCAGTATTTCTAAATAATAGATGGTGATTGAGGTTTTTATGTCCATTTACTTGCATCTGAAGGATGTTATTTAATTTTAAGTGAGAATTTACTACTTTTGTTTTATCTTGCATTTAATTTTGTCTATGACTCATGAAAATTTATATAATAAATTTACCCCTATTAAATACTATCCTTTTGTTTATCAATCAAGAACTGTAGAGCAGATAATGATCATACAGTATAAGCAAAAATAATAAAATTAATAAACCTAAGTCATGTTTATTGAGTCATGTTTTGGGATAACATTTTGAACATTTCATATTACCCTCACATTTCATTTCTTAACAACAGAGGGTATAAGGTGTTTATACAAGGTATTTATCTTTTTCTTCAATTTTTCCTTGTAGTTTACAATTTGAATTTGCTGTTTAGTTATTTGGGACTGGAATTATTTTAGTGAAAATGTACATCGAAACTTTTTTGATATATTTGATGAAACAATCTGCATCTGTTTCCACAAAATGTTTTAGTGTGATAATTAAGGGACCAAATTTTTTAAATAGAATGTATTTCTATTTATCTTAATGCAATTAAGCACTAAAATTTGTTATTTCATTCCCTTTAATACTGGTATTTTGTGATGTGACAAATATTAGTAGTGATTGAAGTAAGTGTTTATTTCACAATGTTAACATTAAAAATAGTTTTGTTCTACACTAATATTTTGTACAAGCTATCTACATAACTGGTTCTTTGAAGGTGATAATGTTATTACATAAAAATGTAGGCATAAAGTCATGGCCAATATTCTGATGTGAAGTGCATCTTTGATTTAAAATTAATAACTTTCTAGTTTTATTTGCCAATTTCATATATATATTATTATATTTTTTTTTAGCAAAAGGTAAAACTAAACCCGAAATAAACTGTAACACGAAAATAAGAGCCTCTTTTGAGTTGCCTTTTAGATTTTATTATTGACGAAAACTAGAAAAGTTTTACTAGTGTTGCGAGTAACCTTTCACCTGATCATTATGTACCACAGCAAAGCATATAATCTAAGAGCTCTCTTTTATAACTCGTTCATCAAGAATTGTACAAAATCATCTAGAAGTTCATGACCATAGCTGATGTAATTAACATTAAATCCTGAGTTACACTTAGACCTACTTACCCAAAACGGTGTCCCGCAAAAGCTGTCAAGCGTGGAGTTGTAAGACATCGTAAGTATTAGCAGTTTTATTTATTTATTTTGTAGTTGCCATAAAGTTAACCATTGAAACTACACGAAATTTTGAATTCTAAAATTTGTAGTCGATGTTCAAAAAGTACACAATCACAATATTTGTATAGTTTTCATCACTAATCACTGAAGTTTTGTTCCAGCAGATTACAGCACCACCAACTTGAACACCAACTTGTACAAAGCACCACGCGCAACTCGATCGTCGTCGAAGCCGCTGTGCCCCGCTGCTCCAGCCGCTACATCTAAAAAGTAAAAAGCAAAGAGTAGGAGGTAGGTTGGTACCTACCAAGGCTGCCAACCTCAGCATAGTGCAAAACTGTAGACATGCTTCAAAAAAACTTTAGAACACTGTAAATATAAAATTAAAAAACAGAATATCTACATCTTTATCTTTATATTATATTTTGTATAATTTAATGGTAGCAATAAATAGAATACATTGTACGGAGGGCATTAAAAACAAGAAAAATCGTGTAATAATCAAAGTTTTAATCTAATTAAATGTCAAAATCAAAGGTCTCAAAGTTGCAAATATTCCAGTGCCTGCATGTTAAATAATAATAATAATAAATAAATATTTACTAATAATCACACCACGTTAATTGGTCCCGTGATAATTTCGTAAAGAACTTATGTTACAGGTACCAGATAACGGAAATAAATGTAAAATTTTTATTATACACATACACATATTTAAGATACATCCATAACCCTGGAAAAGACATTTATATGTATCATACAAATACCTTCCATAGGCGGGATTCGAACCCGCGACCCCCTTGTGTAGTGACCATGTCACTTACCACACCAGACGGCCGTTTAAATAATATTACTAGCTCTTATTTCATTTTCAATTTCATCTTTATTTTTGTTGAAATCGTACATATTTTTATCAAATTCTTTGAAATGGTCATATGTCACATTAAACTCCAAACAATTTTAATTTCTGACCTAGTGTACGGACTAATAAGAGTCAAGTGTATAATTTATGGTACCTACCTAATTTATTCTGCTTCTGGACTTTTTGGCGGGAACGCGAGAAGTGAAGTTGTGTCATTTGTTTTATTTTGTCTATTTAGTGTTTCTTCGGGTTTAAATGTGTAATAATGGTGGTTTATTAACCGTTTAATATCTGTGAAAGTGCACAAATGTGGGAAAATGAAACAAAGCCGCTGGACGTAGCTTCTCGGGATCCTCCAAAAAGTCCACTGAAAAATCTTAGTAAATGACCACCACTTTACTGAGATTAGATTTCATCTCATATCATCTCATTTAATTTTATCCCAGTTGATTAATGTCTCAAATTAATCATTTTCATTTCATTTCACTCCATAATATCATTTTTCATAAAATTAAGAATATAGATTAAAATAAGACATGACTTAAAGGTCTTAGTTACCAGGTCATAAAATCTCTTAAAAAAAAAAAATTCTGCTTCTGACTTTTTGGCGGGAACGCGAGGAGTGAAGTTGTGTGATTTGTTTTATTTTGTTTAATGGAACGAAGTTCCTTATCGCGCGTTGTGAAAGGGGGCTAGACGGAAAAAATTCTTACGAAAAGTTGTCACACTTTATATTTTTAGAGATACTACTGCCATCTATCAATTTTTATGGGAACAACTTAGACTGTTGAAACTATGGAATGAGTGCAACAGTTACTAACGCATCTAACATCTGTATTATATTATAATATGAATGTCACACAATAATAATAGAGAAGTACTGAAATGTTTTGCAATTATAAAATTTGGTGAGCCACAAAAAAACAGCATTGAAATCATTTGATCGGCGTACAAAGATTTTGTTTGCAATTAAAAAAAACAGGCAGCAATCCTTGTTGGAACGAACAGCAGAAGATTTTTATTATTTATGTATAGTCTTAGTATAATTAATGGCTATAGTGTCTAATGTATAGTCTACATGCTGACGGTCATTATTATTATTTACATAAATAGCTGTTCCTTTGTATATTATTTATATATTTTTTTGATAAATCATTGTGAATAAAATGAAGTTGATAATGTAGTTTTTTTATTGTTATCAATAAAAAATGTATACCCGAATAATTATTTTCTTTATACCTCGAATATAACTTAAAATTAATATTTTTATAGTAAGGAAATTCGTTCCTGTCCGGTGTCCCATGACACCACACATCTTTTTAGTATTCCTTCAGGTTTAAATGTCTAATAACAGTGGTATATTAACTGTCTAATATCTGTGAAAGTGCACAAATGTGGGAAAATGAATCAAAGCCGCTGGACGTAACTTCTTGGGATTCTCCAAAATGTCCACTGAAATGATCTCAGTAAATGACCACCATTTTACTGAGATTATATTTCATCCCATATCATCACAGCTCATTTCATTCAATTTCATCCCAGTTGATTAATGTTTTAAATTGATCATCTTCATTTCATTTCATATTATCTTTTTTCATAAAATTAGGTAAGAATTTAAATTAAAATAAGACATAACTTAAAAGTTACCAGGTCACAAAATCCCTTAAAAAAAATTCTGACTCTTTTTCAGCATGGCAATCAGTTTCTGCCGATGTTAGTGTTGCTAGCATCGCTTTAAAACATGTACCGTACCCTATACAAATTTTTTGTACGTAGGAATCATGCCCTATTTTCCAATTACAGCACAAGAGCGCATTATGTGGCATAATGCTCAACGTTGAATGTTTCAACTACAGCAACGCTTCGCACAATCGAGTCGGTATCGATTGCGAGTATCACGCGAGAGCATTACTTTTGAATGCTTGATTGTGCGAAGCGTTACTGTAGTTGGATGTTCGACCAGCCCATACCGTGGGCCCCGAAGGTCAAATATTTAGGCGTCACCCTCGACAGTAGGATGACATTCCGCCCTCACATCAAGACGGTACGCGACCGTGCCGCCTTCATTCTAGGACGTCTCTACCCGATGATATGTAGGCGAAGTAAGATGTCCCTTAGAAATAAGGTGACACTCTACAAAACTTGCATACGCCCCGTCATGACCTATGCAAGTGTAGTGTTCGCTCACGCGGCCCGCATACACTTAAAATCATTTCAAATCATTCAATCCCGTTTTTGCAGGATAGCCGTCGGAGCCCCGTGGTTCGTCAGGAACGTCGACCTCCATGACGACCTGGACTTAAGAGTCCATCAGTAAGTATCTTCAGTCGGCGTCGATGCGCCACTTCGATAAAGCGGCACGACACGAGAACCCTCTCATCGTAGCCGCCGGTAACTACATTCCCGATCCTGCGGAGAGAATGGAAAGCAGTCGACGTCGCCCAAAACACGTCATCTCGGATCCTCCCGATCCACTAACGGTGCTTTTAGGTACTTCAAGCACCGGTCACCGTTCTCGTCGAACCCGTCGCTTGCGACGAAGGGCTCGACGAATAAATTAACTCTCAGACACAGCCCACNACCCTCTCATCGTAGCCGCCGGTAACTACATTCCCGATCCTGCGGAGAGAATGGAAAGCAGTCGACGTCGCCCAAAACACGTCATCTCGGATCCTCCCGATCCACTAACGGTGCTTTTAGGTACTTCAAGCACCGGTCACCGTTCTCGTCGAACCCGTCGCTTGCGACGAAGGGCTCGACGAATAAATTAACTCTCAGACACAGCCCACCGAGTTTCTCGCCGGATCTTCTCAGTAGGTCGCATTTCCGATCCGGTGGTAGATTCTGCGAAGCACGACTCTTGCTAGGGTTCGTGTTAGCATCGTCATCAGGTTTGAGCCCCGTGAGCTCACCTACTAGCCACGGTTACGCTGAAATAGCCTCTAAGACTATCAGCTTAAGTAGGAAAAAAAAAGCTGTAGTTGAAACATTCAACGTTGAGCATTATGCCGCATAATGCGCTCTTGTGCTGTAATTGGAAAACAGGGATAGTTAATATTTTAACTTATTTTTATATTATACTATCTGACCCGGCAAACGTTGTTTTGCCATGGATGTTATTTCTAGGAAACATTTTTTATAATAAAAATAACTATCTACTATAAGTATCCGGGGATATATTTATAATCGAAAGCGTTATAAAGAATAAATGTTTTATTTAAGTTAATAAATAAATCTTTATTAAAGTAACAAATATATTTCAAATTACAATCTTTGATATCTATCTATCTGCGAGTTACTCTTCGTCCTAGTCATATAATAAGTGTATAACCTATGGTTCAGCCAAATGGGGTAAATAGGGACAAAATCGAACTTCAGATTGAATTTTAAAATAGTTCCAATTAAATAGTCACTGCTCAACCAAAGAAATAAGTTGAGTCTTGAACGTACCTAGGTGATAAACCGTTACATTATTTTTTCATTTTAAAGAAATAATCGGTAAAGTAATAGCCGTCCCAATTTATCCTATGTCTGGGGTAAATTGACACGGGTAAGGGTTAAATTTGGATATTTGCAAGGGCTGTCAGCTCGCAGTATTGCGATATATAGGTAGGTAGGACATACGATCGGGCAGATATTACAAAGTGAATGTCGCGAAAAGAAAAGTAATTATATTGTGGGCTACTCCCACATATACACTTACGCACAACTGGTACGCATTTACATACACCACATTACATTTTATTCCGACACATATTTCAGCCGTGACGATGCGCACCAGTCAACTACATTGGACACACGCACCCAAAACCGGTTCGCTGTGACGTCGGGCCGATACGTCGCCGTCCGCGCACAGAACCGCGCTGACTTCAGGCAGAGCCTACCCGCATCGACTAACGTCCGCTTACGTTTCGTTCCGATAAATTTGTGTATGTATGACCTACGTCGCCTACGACATTTGCAAGATAAGTCTTCGGATATAAAAGTTCCGAATAACATTTGGACCGTCGGTCTACCGAGCAATATCACCCACCGTTGTTAAACCTTTCCAAAATATATATACATGCTTTTATTCTACCTATAATACTTACATAAACCACATTACCCTTCTTTACATTACGCAATTGATAGTATAGGCAAAAAATCTATTATAAGATAGCAGTGACAACCCTAACAAGTCATCCCTATTTTGTCTTTTTGCGTTCCAATTTTGTGTTTTCTCGTACCTAATGTTTCCAGTCTCGTTCCATTTTACCCCACATACGTCCCAATTTCCCCCAAAAAGAAAGGAAAAAATATACATTTTTTTATTTTGTCTTGTCTTTGTTTGTTGTGGTATTTCCGGGTGAATTAAACTCTTATATAAACTGTGATCTTATTGAAAAAACAACGATAACATTATTATTTTTACAAGTTCTTAAGCTGTTTTAAAACGCACTTTTCAACCACTATTTTCAATTTAATTTGACGAATTTTTGGGGAACTCATATTCAGTGTTTCCATAGTTAACTTGGTTTTTCTTCTATACATTGATTAATATTACAATAAACAAAATTAGGTAGACTCCGTGCTACAGGTACTTTGAACATCTTCCGCAGGTTTGTCCCCATTTACCCCAGAATCCCTATTTATCCCATTTGACGGTTCTAGTTGTCTTTGTTGATTTCGTTCATCTCGTGCCTCTTGTAATCGTGATTTACGTAACTGTGACATTCTCACACGCGAATCTGCATTGTTTTCTTGAATTTGTTCGCTTGATCTTCGTGCTCTTATATCATGCATGGCTCTAGCATGGATCGTTCGACGGCTCAAATTGGCCCCTTTCCTTTTTTTTGGCATTGCTGATTGTACATAGAAAATATAAATAAATGTAGTGAAAATATTTAAACAGGTAGAAAAAATTGTTTATATTTGATAAGCTTTATTAACTGTTAATAAATGATTTTCTAACATCATAGGATTTAATAACTATTTATTAACAGTCATTATGTAATTTATTAAGTATAATTTACAAATATTAAATAAATATTTATTAATGGTTAATGAATTATATATATATAAATAAATGATATGATATTAATAAATGGTTTCAAAGATGATTTTTGTTCATAAGCAATCTTCAGATCATTTGGCATTGCAAGCAAAACAAATTCATTCAACAAAATATTTATTAATTATAAATATTTGTTTGAATATACTATAGATATTTTTGACATAAATATTTGTTAACTGTTAATAAATACTTATTAACAATTAATAAATGTACTTTCTTCCCAAATAAATATTTATTGAATGTTAAAAAATATTATTTAAATTTATTAAATTAAATAAATTATTATTAGTTAAAAAATCCTTCTATCAGTGTATTGATTGAAAACAGTGACTTTAATTGTGTTGTTTTCATTTGCTTATTATTTGACTTACCTTTCACAATAATAAAATAGGTATATTTATTAACTACGTATACGTTTTCGTTTTGATTTAAAACAATTCCCAAAAAAATTTAAGTACAATTTAAGTATATACGGGTACGGTAATGGCCGTTGTTGGCGTTTGTTTACATGAGCTCACTTAATTAACTGAGAGTTAAAACTGTCTTTGTCAGATTAATAAATTGTAAATAAATAATTATTGCACTGAAAATTAATGATAATTTTACGATGACAGTATAATTAACATGAGAGTTGCACAGAAAAATTAAACTAATACGTTAACAGTCACTGCTACGATTGATACACAAATAAAACCAAAAAAACATGGCTGAAAAATGTATAGTTTTTTTAAAGGGATTTTATGACCTGGTAACCTTTAGGTCAAGTCTTATTTTAATTTTCTTAATACGTAACTTTTTATATGAAAATGATATTATGAAATGAAATGAAGTTGATTATTATGAAATAGCATGAAGTGAAATGAAAACGAAATGAAATGACATGAGATGAAATGATATGGGATGAAGTATAATATCAGCAAAATGATGGTCATTTTACTGAGATTTTTTTCAGTGGACTTTTTGGAGGATCCCGAGAAGTTACGTCCAGCGGCTTTGTTTCATTTTCCCACATTTGTGCACTTTAAAAGATATTAAACAGTTAATAAACCACCGTTATTACACATTTAAACCGGAAGAAACACTAAATAGACAAAATAAAATAAATCACACAGCTTCACTCCTCGCGTTCCCGCCAAAAAGTCCATAAAAAAAATGTATAGTTTTTTTTAAGTGATTTTATGACCTGGTAGCTAAGACCTTTAAGTCATGTCTTATTTTAATTTATATTCTGATTTTTATGAAAAATGATATGGAGTGAATTGAAATGAAAATGATTAATTTGAGACATTAATCAACTGGGATGAAATTAAATGAAATGAGATGATATGGGATGAAATATAATCTTAGTAAAATGGTGGTCATTTACTAAGATCTTTTCAGTGGACTTTTTGGAGGATCCCGAGAAGTTACGTCCAGCGGCTTTGTTTCATTTTCCCACATTTGTGCACTTTCACAGATATTAAACAGTTAATAAACCACCATTATTACACATTTAAACCCGAAGAAACACTAAATAGACAAAATAAAACAAATCACACAACTTCACTCCTCGCGTTCCCGCCAAAAAGTCCTGACCAATAAATTTTTTTTTTAAGAGATTTTATGACCTGGTAACTAAGACCTTTAAGTCATGTCTTATTTTACTTTATATTCTTAATTTTATGAAAAATGATAATATGGAGTGAAATGAAATGAAAATGATTAATTTGAGACATTAATCAACTGGGATGAAATTAAATGAAATGAGATGATATGGGATGAAATATAATCTTAGTAAAATGGTGGTCATTTACTAAGATCTTTTCAGTGGACTTTTTGGAGGATCCCGAGAAGTTACGTCCAGCGGCTTTGTTTCATTTTCCCACATTTGTGCACTTTCACAGATATTAAACAGTTAATAAACCACCATTATTACACATTTAAACCCGAAGAAACACTAAATAGACAAAATAAAACAAATCACACAACTTCACTCCTCGCGTTCCCGCCAAAAAGTCGCAAAATGTATAGTTTTGTTTTTTAAGGAGATTTTAACTTAATTCTTAGTGAATATCTGTGACCTTGCTCGTTCACGAAGCCCGCTATAGAAAGCAGAGTATTAAATACACTTGACATTGGCGAAATCTAAAAGGAAACGCCATAAACCTAAGAGATACACAGATAAGGAGATTTTATGACCTGGTAACTGAGACCTTTAAGTCATGTCTTATTGTAATGGATATTCTTAATTTTATGAAAAATGATATTATGGAGTGAAATGAAATGAAAATGATTAATTTGAGACATGAATCAACTGGGATGAAATTAAATGAGATGATATGAGATGAAATCTAATCTCAGTAAAATGGTGGTCATTTACTAAGATTTTTTCAGTGGACTTTTTGGAGGATCACGAGAAGTTGCGTCCAGCGGCTTTGTTTCATTTTCCCACATTTGTGCACTTTCACAGATATTAAACGGTTAATAAACCACCATTATTACACATTTAAACCCGAAGAAACACTAAATAGACAAAATAAAACAAATCACACAACTTCACTCATCGCGTTCCCGCCAAAAAGTCCCAAAATGTATAGTGACTACAGGAAACCATAGATTATATACTTAATATCAGGAGACTGGCTTCGTCCGGCTCAATGAATTTGGGCCCCTTTTTTTTACTTTCGGATTTTTTAAAATTTTTAATTATTTATTCGTCGTTTGTTCGTTAATGTTCAAATGTAAAAATTGTTTCTTCGTCTTTTATTTATTTATAATTAATTTAAAAAATGATCACCCTAAGTTGCCCCCTCTTACTAGATATCTTTATTTTTATCGCTTATCAATACTACATATAATAAAATCGTAACTGGTCGCTGTCTGTACATGGAAGATATCTGAGGAAAACTGTTATAGGGGGCTTTATGAACGCAATAGAACCCAAAAAAGTTAATTTTAGAATTTTTGTCTGTTTATCTGTTTGTCTGTGCGTTTGTGCACGCTAATCTCAGAAACAGCTCTGCCGATTTAAATGTGGTTTTCACTAATTTCCTGTGGTAGGCTTTACTTAACATTTAGTGTTTGTTTCATGTCAATCGGTTCATAAATAAAAAAGTTCTACCAATTTAAAGAATCACGTAGCTGGGCGTCTGTAGATTGTTTACGTCTGTGCAGCCGCCCGTGTATATAAAACGCGCCGATGCCGCGCCGCTGCCTCCTTGCCGAGCCGAGGGCTCGACGAGTAAATTAACCCATAGGCACTTTTGTTTTCTATATTTAAAAGATTAGGTTGAAACGTCCTAGAATAGTTAAATCTTCAATACATCATCATAATCATCATTATCAATACATATAATAAAATCGTAACTGGTCGCTGACTCTACATGGAACATATCTCAGGAAAACTGTTATAGGGGGCTTTATGAACTCAATATAATAAAATAAAAAAAGTGATTTTTAGAATTTTTTTTTGTTTATCTGTTTGTCTGTGCGTTTGCGCACGCTAATCTCAGAAACAGCTCTGCCGATTCAAATGTGGTTTTTACTAATTGTTACTAATTGATTGTAGTACGCTTTACTTGACATTTAGTGTTTGTTTCATGTCAATCGGTTCATAAATAAAAAAGTTATGCCAATTTAAAGAATCACGTAGCTGGGCGTTTGTAGATTGTTTACGTCTGTGCAGCCGCGCGGGTATACAAAGCGCGCCGATGCCGCGTCGCTGCTCCCTTGACGAACCCGTCGCTTGCGACGAAGGGCTCGATGAATAAATTAACCCATAGGCACGTTTGTTTTCTATAGTTAAAAGATTAAGTTGACACGACTTGATAGTTATTAATAATTAATAACAATAAACTGTAATAAAGTTAAACTGTGTAATAATCTGTAAGTATTTATAATTTAGTTTTATGATAAATACGTGTTTACCAAACAACGTTGTGTTAGTGGGTACTACTTATTGTAAGCAAGCCTCGAAAAAGATCCAACCTCTCCCAGTGCAGTAGGAATGCTAAAAGGATGAAATTAGTTTGATCACAAGAATCTGAAGCAGGTCATGAGGCAATACTCACTACATCTCAGGAACGTCAGGCGAGGTTTCGTGTTAGAGAAACTTCGGCTCAGCGAGAATCTCGATTGAGTTCACATTGTTCTCAAAAAAGACCACTCGAATTAGGGTGAACAGGGAACAGCGTGACGCAAGTTTTTCCATCGATCGTGAATCTTATACACTATCGCGTGAGTCTGAGACTTTCACTGATAGGGAATCCCGCCTGAGCTCCTCAGAGGGTTTGGACAGCAAATTCCCGGTTTTAGGAGACACTTGAAGAACGAGAAACACGTCTTACTGCCGATCGCGAGGCACATGCACTATCGCTTGAGTCTGAGACCTTTACTAATAGGGAAATCCGTCTGAGCTTTCAGAGGGCTCGGATAGCAATTACCTGGTCTCAGGAGAAACTTGAAGAACGAGAAGCACGTCTCTCTGCCGATTGCGAGGCTCATGCACTATCGCTTGAGTCTGATCCCTTAATTGATAGGGAAATCCGTCTGGGCCCTCAGAGGGTTCGGACAGCAAAAGCTTGCCCGGTCTCGGGAGAAACTAGAAGAACGGGAAGCACAACTCACTACCGATCGCGTTTCCATTGAGCCTATGCTTCGTGATGATAATAAATAAAGCCCAAGGTCAGACGCTAAAAGTTGTGGGTGTAGATATAAGTGTTAACTGCTTTTCACACAGTCAACTCGGTCACACGGTTATGTAGCTCTGTCACATGTTAGCAATCCTAGCAACCTGTATGCTTTGATCCTCGATCGCTATACGTCATATCGTGTATAGAGAAGCATTACTTTAAATTAGATTTTTCTAAATACCTAAATGACGGTGCTTATAAACCAAAATATATGTCTTAAGACTGTTGCCCAAAGTCGCTATTCCACGCGGGTGGAGTCGCGGGCACAGCTAGTTAACAAATAAACAAAAAAGAGCAAAGTTTCTAGCACTAAAATAATTACCACCACACGAAGTTTATTCGAAACGCGATTTTTTATAAGTTAGCAGCTATTATCTTGCGTATTCAGAGTTGTTGTGTGAACTTTCAACATTCTACTATTAAACTACAAAAAATGGAAGATTTTGCAACGAATTTAAAACTAATATTGAGCGTCGAAAGATTTTCCTGGTTTTTTCCTCAATCACCTCTTAATCCCTAATCGCCCCATTTTACGGTACCTAAGCGTTGGTAGGTAATAATTTTACTGCCGGAGAGTGTATGGAGTCTATGGCAANAGAGTTGTTTTGTGAACTTTCAACATTCTACTATTAAACTACAAAAAATGGAAGATTTTGCAACGAATTTAAAACTAATATTGAGCGTCGAAAGATTTTCCTGGTTTTTTCCTCAATCACCTCTTAATCCCTAATCGCCCCATTTTACGGTACCTAAGCGTTGGTAGGTAATAATTTTACTGCCGGAGAGTGTATGGAGTCTATGGCAACATTGCAAATAAAGCCAATTTTTAATTTCAGAGATTTCATGGACTTTTCTTCGGTATTTTAGATATACCAGTAGCATTTGACATGATTGTCTTAAATAGTTAAATACTAGTTATAATTAGAAATTTTAAATGATATTTTCACATTGTTATCTGAATTATACGTTTAAATACCTAAATTGGTGATACATCTGCTGACAATATTGGTTTGATCCGGTGTTCGTTTCTACGATATAACAATGGCAGAGTACTTGGCTGCTATATTTGGTACAGAAAAGGATAAGTAAGTTCGATTTGCAAAAATATTTAAATTGTTAAACATTGAAGTAAATTAGCGCCAAATATTTTGGATCAAGAGGTTATGTTTTGCGTGTGTGTCAGTAAAAATTCGAACCCGCTTTGATAAGAGCTTTATACACTTATTTTTTTTACTAGAGCTATTACCATTGCTGATTATTTTTTTAACAGAGACTAGGATATTATTCTACATAAATAGCTTGTGAAATTTCAGAGTAAACTGTTCATTTTACTTCAAAATTGGAGCGTGCCGACACGGTGATCGCTGTTCACGCATTCATAACAAGCCAACCTTTTCTCAGACTGTATTACTACAAAACTTGTATGTAAATCCACAAAATTCTGCGAAATCAGCCGATGGCAGTCATTGTAAGTATTTTTCATTCATACTAAGTTAATTATTGATCATGTGGCATTGAATTCTTTCTAAAAATTCTAAATGTTATTCTTTTTAAATTCATAAACGGGGACAAAAACGGGGAAGTGTAGGAACATAACATAATTTAAAAGCAGTGGACAAGGAAAATACGTTTCTGAAAGAATATGTACAGTCCAGCCTTAGTTTATACATTACGTGTTCATAAAATATGAATTAATTAAAATGACTTAAATTTATGCTTAGCTTTCTAAATGTATTCACATAATTCATTAAGTCAAAACCTATTTTGGTTTTGGAGAGTAGGATTCTTTACACTTTACATTGTAAATAATTTTTTTGTGATAGTATTATAATTTTATTGATTATTTATGATTGAATATTAAACAGAAAATTAGTGTCATTACTTCATTGTTTGAATTTATAAAGTATTTTTAAAGCTAAATTGTTTGTACTTCAATTTACAATATCAAATAATAATGAAGATAATTTTCAAATGAATTTATTTTATTTATAAAACAGTGGTTGTTGCCAACGTGTCTGATGAAGAGATGCAGGAACACTATGACAACTTTTTTGAAGATGTATTTGTTGAATGCGAAGATAAATATGGTGAGATAGAAGAAATGAATGTTTGTGACAATCTTGGGGACCATTTAGTTGGAAATGTTTATATTAAAGTAAGTATATTTAAATTCTATATATATATATTTTTTTATTACAGGAGTAATTAATATAAGTGCAAAATGTAGTTGTAACTTAATCTTGAAAAGAATGAAGGTTGAAATTTTAGTTTTTCTCATTTCATAATTCATTTTCATCTTTTAGTGTTTTCAGTTCTAAGCTAAGTAAGCATAAACCAATTGAGGTTCTTTTTGATTGTTTAAGATATATTAGGCAAGGGTATTACCAATGTTCAAGAGAAAGGTTTACGGTAGTTTTAGTGGTTAAAAGTGCTAAAAGGCTAAGTAAAATGCTTATGGAAGTGTAACAATTGCAGTAATTACTTAACTTAAGCTTCGATAGCATTGAAATAATTATTACCCATATAGATTATCTTTTTAAAGAGGTGCTAAACTTTCAAAACCGTCTCAGAATGGTAACATAATTGATCTATTTTAAAAGATATCATATTTTAGTAATATTTCTTAAAAAAAATTGGTTACCAACATTAATTAAAAAAATTCATTTGGCCCATTTAAATTTTAAATTGTTCGTTAGCTATCAGAGCACCCTGATATGTGAGGAATGTAGATCTTCACGGCGCTCTAAATCTAGTACCGGTACGTAAGCATCTCAAGGAAGCGTCAGAGTGCTACTTTGAAAAAGCGTGGAGACATGATAATCCTCTTATCCTGGCAGCCGCTGACTACTTATCCGACCCAGGTGAAGAGGCAACGCAAAGTCACCGTCGTCCAGAACATGTCTTGTCGGATCCCCCAGATCCACTTTCGGTCCTTTTAGGCTCCTCAAGCACCGGTCACCGTCGTCGCTCATCTCGTGGATTACGACGAAGAGTTCGACGCGCGAACTAACCCGTAGACACGGCCCACTGTGTTTCTCGGCGGAACTTCTCAGTGGGTCGCGATTTCGATTTGGTTGTAGATTATGAAAATCACTGCTCTTGCTAGGGCTAATGTTAGCAAATTCATTCAGATTGAGCCCACTGAGCTCACCTACAGGTCCAGGCGTAGTCGGAATAGTCCCTTAGGCTACCAACGAATAGGTTTTTTTAATCTTTGGCTACCAAATTTTAAGTGATTATATAGATATCACCACATGAATGTTGTCACCCTCTTTGGGACATGGGGTCTTAATCTCATGTTCATCTTAATTCTTTCATAGTGGAGTCCACCTGTCAATTATGTGTTTCACAAGAAAAATATGTACTTGCCTGTGAAATTTGAACACCTGCATAGTTACTAAGGTCAATATTAGGCATTTTGTCATTTACTAGCAGTGTACCAGTAGACAATGGTCTTATGATTTAAGCTATAATGACATCCATGGATCTTTTACTTCTAGGTATAAAATTTGGTCCCTGTTTAAAGCCATGGCAAAAATAGTACACAATTTGCTCTATTACCAGTTGCCTAATTAAGTAGCTATTATGGAAAATAGTGTATAAGTTTAGTTTATTTATATGACTTATTGATAATTGGACTCCTGTATCAATAGAAGTTAGAACATTATTAAAATTTCGTTTCAGTTTCGTCGAGAGGAAGATGCTGAGAAAGCAGTTAACGATTTAAATAACCGCTGGTTTGGAGGCCGGCCAGTCTATGCAGAACTCTCGCCGGTGACGGATTTTCGCGAAGCATGCTGTCGTCAGTATGAGATGGGAGAATGCACCCGAAGTGGATTTTGCAACTTCATGCATCTGAAACCTATTTCAAGAGAATTAAGAAGGTCAGTAGTAAATAATTATATATAAGAGCTTATAATCACATTAGTCACAATCAAAATTTGGGTGAGCAATTGCTCAGCCAGGAGGGGTCGGATTTGCTAACAGCTACTCGAGAGCCTCTAAAGGAGACCTAACGACTCAAGAATAACTGTTTCGCGAATGAACGAACCGGATCGGAATCGCGACTCGCTGAGAAGATCCGGCGAGAAACTCAGAAGGCTGATGTTTAGATAAGGGGCTGATGTTTAGGTTAGGAAATTATATTTAACAACTATACATTATATACTATGTAAATGGGTAGGTACTACTGTCTGGCCTGTTTCTGCCACAAAGCAGTAATGCATTTTGGTTTGAAGGGTGGGGGAGCTGTTGTAACTATACTTAAGACCTTAGAACTTATATCTCAAGGTAGGTGGCGCATTTACGTTGTAGCTGTCTATGATGTGGGCTCCAGTAACCATTTAACATCAAGTGGACTGTGAGCTCGTCCACCCACCTAAGCAATAAAAAAATAATAAAAAAAAGATATCAATCCGTCAAGAATGAACCTTAATTCTAATAAATAAAGACGATTTTATGTTAACAGATACCTGTATTCCCGTCGCAAGAGCGGTCGTCGTTCCCGGTCCCGTTCCCGCGAGAGACGGCGCCGCTCCCGCTCCCGCGAGCGACGCCGCGAGCCGCCACGCACCTCGCGCTCCGGCCGCTACTGACCGCTGCTCACCACTACTCACCACAGCCTCCGCTACAAGCTCGGTAGCTCGGTACCAGCATTTACATATGAATCCCATGTTAAGTCTCAAACCGGTATGCGGAGAACTAACGTTGATGTTTATCATCAAGTAACGATACACTTCTGTTGTATAATTTGACTGTAGTACTGTCTGCATATTTAATATTTGAAAAAATATAAATTAATGTTCCGCATATCTGTCCGCGAATTTTACACGATATGTGAGCACGTTTGTTAGTGCGACCGTTCCGTAAACATCCGCATAGTGCCTCAATACATTATTATCATTTTAGTAATACATAGGAAGACGCATCTCGCATCGTTATAAAATTATTTTTTCTATATAAAGTAAGTAAGTGGTATCTTTTCACTATCGTGTCTTTCTATCTGTACTGAGTTAATTGAATAATATCAAGCAGTCTGCGAGCTCATCTGTTGATGTGCATAAAGAAATATAAACAATACGTATTAATATTCTTTAATATTTTAAGAGAATTCTTTTGTGGAGAGTGATTTCACTGTCACATTAATTATGACATTATAACTGTCACATATTTATATAACGACCATCCATGTTTTTTTTTATTTACTTTTTATTGCATAGTTGGGTGGACGAGTCCACGGCCCACCTGATGTTAAAGGGTTACCGGAGCCCATAGACATCTACAACGTAAATGCCGCCACCTACCTTGAGATATGAGTTCCAAAGTCTCAGTATAGTACAACCGCTGCCCCACCTTTCAAACCGAAACGCATTACTGCTTCACGGCAGAAATAGGCGGGGTGGTGGTACCTACCCGTGCGGACTTATGACGTCCTACCACCATGTCATGACCATCAGTTACAAGTCCACAACAGTTATTCAACATGAAGGTCACCACTTACCATGAGACTTGAGTTCTAACACTTGTTGTACTATAAGATTTAACGGACTAACACCTATTGTGTTGTATTGTATAACGGGCTTCCCACGGCTTAAACCAGATAGAAAGATTTGCTTTGCAACAAAAGAGTGCATGATGGTGGTAACCGTGCTTAGCTCACAATTAGTCTTACCACCAGCAGTATTTCATTATGTCGGGAAATACAAGGGAACTACAGTTCATCGAGCAAATCCTAATGCTAAATTATAGACGGCTAATTTGCTTTAGTAAATGTTTAGGTCTCAGTGCATAAATCACAGGTGGGCTTGATATTTAGAAGTCGATAGTCATTGACATGGCGGTTGACATTTGTTTTGTACGGACTTGATCAATATGCAAATAACATGAGCATGCTTTTTGTGTCAACATGTATTGTCAGGTTTACAAATTACAATAATTTGTATGCGGCTTCAGTAAAAAATTATGTCATTTTCAAAGCATTTCACATTTCTATTAATACATATTGTAAAAAATTTGTGACAGAAAAATTCATAATCTTATAATTTAAGTTAGAACACATTATTTAATTAATGAATTGTTAAGGAAACTTTAAATAACTTTATAATCTGTGTTTGCATACCTTCGTAATGACTGAGCAAATTTGTAAGGACTTTTCAATGATGATTGAAAGAAGCCGGTGTAACGTGTTTGTTAGGTATAAAATTGGTGTGGATGAAATCACGGTCACTTATCATTAAAACATATTTGAATAATATATAATGAAGTTTCAATTAAAGAAGTTATCAGTTTAACCGCTTGCACAAGTACAGTATGAGTAAATTGTCATTAATGTAATCACAAAATCGGGTGAACCGTCCATTGTTGGCTTTGAAACGGGAGTCGGCGTGAGCTGCGTCTTAAGTCAATACGACGATGCGAAATTTGTGGTGCCTCAAATCTCAATACAGTTTTGTATTTACTATGTTTTGAATACAATTAAATTTAAATTGATGGCATTCTGACAACTTACATCAAAAGACTGTTAAATACGGCCATCCAAATGCTTCTTAATAATGGTGTATGTGAGATGCTGTGTGCATATATTGCACCTTTAGAATTGAAATAGCTTGATTCAAAATTCTTGTTTTTTGGTAAACGCCAAAAATGTAATTGAAGAATTAGCTGATTTTCTCCCCTGATCTTCTTAGTGGGTCGCGTTGCCGATCCGGTGGTAGATTCTGCGAAGCACTGCTCTCGCTAGGGCCAGTGTTAGCAACACTCCCGGTTTGAGCCCCTAAAGCTCACCTATACGTCAAGGAGAAGCTGAAATAGCCTCTTAAGGCTATCAGCATAGGTAGAAAAAAAAAAGAACTGTAATTTTTCAGTTTTGATTTCAATACTTTTATCTTTAAAGCGCACACCTTAAAGATTAATGAATGCGCTTGTTTTAAAAGAGACGGAAAGTGTACTTCGTCTTTTCGAGCTAAAATTAAAATTTTATTTTTAATTATAATAATATGTATATATTTTATAATCTGATAGAATACATGCTTATAAATCGTTCAAAGTATAAAACTCATTTTCTTAAAATTTTAGTTAAGCCACTTTTATTCTAAAGGTGCGATATGTCTAATTTATTTTATTATGTCGATCATTTAACGTAAACAATAATTAACCCTTTGACTGCCATGTAGGTCACTGGTGCCTTAAGTGGCGCAATGAAGTAACGCACTAGGTCGATTACTGTTAATGAGCACCGGAATTGCCTAACTTTGTCTTTTTTGTTTCTAATGTATGTATCTTAGTATCTTCGGATTCGTCTTTCCTAGAGTCTACTAGATATTCCAGCGCCTTAGTAAGAAGATCGAAGACAGAAATCGACATAATTACTTTAGTGCCCCACGTAGGGCACCGATGACCTACACAGAAGTCAACGTGTTAAACCACAGTTACATTCTCATAGTTTGATTCGGTGAATAGTTTAGTGGCCATACCATAATTTTGTTTTGAGAGTTAAAACTGATTTGAATAAGACAGAATGAAATGTAAATAATTGTAACCATACAATAGGGATGTAATAGTTTTGTAGAAATTTAATGAATAATTGCCGCCATCGTTTTAATAATACACATATCCTCGCTACCTTTTACTCTAAGTATTAAAGACAAATAAATGTTTTGAGATAGATTACAGTTCGAGTTCTTAAATATTTTTTGTGTTAATCAAATGTCTGCAGCGCCATCTATCGACGAACACCGTAGATCTGGTAAAAAAATGAACTGCGGCTCGGAGTAATTTCAAAATATTTCGTCTATATAGAGTAAGGTAATGTTTCCCGAAGATGAAACCGCAATGGACTGCTAGTCTAGCGAAAGAAATCCATATTATTAATATATATACCAGATTAATAGATACCAGTATTAATGCAATGGCGTTATAGTAATAATATTGAAGGCCAAACTTTCTGAGCATCGTTATTGAGACCCGATATGACAGTCAAAAAGCGACAGTTAAAACAGATAAACATCTATAGGATTTAGCTTGAGAGAGAAGGTGATAGAAATACTTCTATCGGTTTCACTTTTACCGCATGCGTATTTCACGCATGTTTTCGATTTTTTGCCAACGTTTTTCCGTTGCTCACTAAACGAAACTTTCCGTCTATATAATAGCAACTTATTGCCGTTTCGCCATCGGGACCAATCTACTCACCCTGTATATCGAGATATCTATAATTAGCGTGATTTAAGACTTATCACTAATTATAAAAAAATATTGAAAGATCATTTATTTATTTACCTACTCGTTTCTGACGTTAGCAGAAGGATGGCCTTCGGTGTTTTAAGAATCAAATTTATAATTAAAATGTGATTTTTTAATGAAAACAAATTAGTGTTTAAAATATTATTATCGTAGTAATTAGATGCCTGGTTTAAAAGTTGACATTATACCTGCTCTGAAAAGTAATTTAGAACCTAACAAAGAAACCTCGTTTAGCTGAGATTATTTTAATAATTTTAATAGCTATCTAAATTGGTAAAACTAGTAAACTCATAATTAGTAAAATTAAAACTGAAGTTCTTGATCCCGTCACAATAAAGAGAAAATTAAAATAAGATTCATAAAATACATTTCTTGTGAGGTTCAGTTTTTATTCTAACATTATAAGAGTTTACCCGAAAGTTTTTTGGAGAATGTGGCATTTGATTAACATGTGCGGTTGGTCCATGTCGCACTATATTTTGGATGGTCAAAATCTTTGGTATGGGCAGACCTGGTCTATTTATCTGTATTTTGTGGTAGTAAATGTGATTTGACTTAAGGTTTAACTAAACTGAGTTATTGAGGAGTTGTTTGTGACTACAGAAATTGCTAGGCTACTCGCAATGTTGGTAATTTTGTAAAATATAAAAAACGATTCTGATATTAAACCGTAATTAAAAACACTATCTTGTTTACGAGATGCGTAGAAGTTGAATGCTTACTGACGTAACTTTTCAGTTCTTGTTCAGGTAAATGTCGTCAGAGCTATTTTGTCGAATGGCACAAAACTGCAATCGATGGTGAACAATCAGCAAAATGTTCTGTGCTTGCAATCATACGAGTGGATTGCACGTGGATTTCTATTATTTAAGTCAGAGTTGAAATACTGAAGAACGTAATTTTTGCGCGAGTAAGTACCTCCATTAGAGTAAAGAAATTATTTTTTAAGAATACGTTGTGTATGGTTACATAATAAATAATTAAGCATTGAATATGTATTTGAATTTTTATTTCTATTTAATTATGTAGTAACACTGACCTGAAAAAAAACTTGGAACCCGATTATCGCGTCACCCAACTATCGTGTGCAATTATAATATTTAATGATTGAGGAATTTCTACATATTAAAACAACAAAAAAATCGATTTCAAATATTTTCGTTGTAAATTTCATCCCAAAACCGAATGTTTTCATCATCTTCATCTTGAACGGATTTAAAATTATTCCCAATAATATAAGTGTTCTTTTCGGAATTCGTGAACGGTCTCCATTGTTCACTTTCTCTCTCAGATACAGGGAAACTGAAATATTGAAAAAGTAATTAACGTTATGAACGAAACAAAGACCGCTCTTTATCCACCGAAGTGTTCCTTTAAAAGCTTTTTAAATTGTATACTTGTGTTATTTTATTACGTAATGAGTGGAAATTGTGATCCGTAAATAATAGATGTTCTTGTGTAAACATAAATACTGAATAAACAAAGATAAAACAATTTTATGCACCGTATTTCAACCAATTTTATTTGTTTAGTAGCGATAGGTACGAACGTTCGTTTTTAATAAATTTGGAAATAGTTTATTTTCGGGCCTAAGAAAAAGTCGATAAACAATTCTGTAATAAATGAACCCGAAACTCGGAGAGTAAATGATTATGGTAGAGATTTGACCACTAGGCGAATAAAATAAAAATATAAAGGCTATATTATATAGAATATATATTATAATAGAAAGGCTTACCCTGTTTTTGCAAAATTGACCCACAAGCGTACCAATTTGTCGATTATGTCTTTAGATTCTTGTGTGAGAGGTATGTCGAGACAAGTGACATTAAAAAAATACATTAAATCATCAGAATGGCAGACTCCTTTTACTGTATTCATGTTGTAATTCCTTTTAGTATAATTTCGTTCGGTTTCGGCAGTGAACTTGTATAAAAACACGGGTTTTGAATTATGTTGGTTATGATACCTCGCATACCTAATGATGTTATACACGAAAAGGCGATCTGTTTCTAAATCCACCAATTCTTGATACATGTCTTGAGTAATTTCTTTGCCTCCACAGTAATGTTTTCTTATTTTTACATCCAATTCCTTTATATCTTCCAATTGCAATTTCAATTTTAATTCCCGTGGCACGACGCTCCCTACCATTGAATAGTAATTGACAATACGGGGAAGGTTTCTGACAATTTCTATTCCTTCCCCTGAGGTGTATCCCAAAATTAGGGGTATATTTGCCAAATGTCCTTTTTTAACTAAGTTAACCGGTGATTCGTTGAGAAACTTTTCAACATTGAGATTTGGATTTTCTATTACCGGTCCGAACTTTATATTGTCTACTAAATCTATGTTATTTATTTGAAGATATGGCAGTTCGTTGTTGACAAGCGAAGAAGCAGGAATGCTTCTTAAAAATTCTAGCAATTCAATTTCGTCTTCAGTTTCTTTCCCCAAGAGTTTACCCAACTGGAAGGCTCTTTCGCGTGCATATAAATTGTATGCCCATTCATTTAAACAAACACCACTTTGACAAATGGCTTTGTCGAATAGTCCTTTGCTCATATCGGATACTAAATGCAGAGATGTTGAGGCCGACCCTGCACTGCACCCAAAAAGTGTAATATTGTTTTTGTCTCCCCCGAATGCAGCGATATTTTGTTTAATCCACTTCAAAGCGGCCACTTGATCTTTGAGCCCAGCGTTTCCTGGAACTTCTTCATTGTCTAGACACAAGAACCCTAGAACTTCTAGTCTGTAGTTAAGTGTCACGAGTATTACCTCATGTTCCATGAAAAAATCTGGCCCATAAAATTCAGAGTTTCCCGATCCCGTATAGAAACCTCCACCATGTATCCAAACCATGACTGGAAGAGGTGTGGTCGGTTTCAGATTTTTAGAATACACGTTGAGATAGAGACAATCTTCACTTCCATCTTCGATTCTGTTCATTCTTTCGTTGTATTGTGGACATATTGGGCCGTGTTCGTTAGCATTTCTGATACCNAAATCTGGCCCATAAAATTCAGAGTTTCCCGATCCCGTATAGAAACCTCCACCATGTATCCAAACCATGACTGGAAGAGGTGTGGTCGGTTTCAGATTTTTAGAATACACGTTGAGATAGAGACAATCTTCACTTCCATCTTCGATTCTGTTCATTCTTTCGTTGTATTGTGGACATATTGGGCCGTGTTCGTTAGCATTTCTGATACCGTCCCAAGTTTCAGGTGGTTCTGGGGCCTATTAAAATAAAATACCTAAATGAAATGCTACCACATCGTAACAATTGTAACATTTTATTCAGTAAATGTACAAAAACATAAAAAGCATCTATGACCGCAATCTGTTTGCTACTGAATACTAATGAACAACTTTCATGTGGAATATAAACATGCTTAAGTAACCGAGTCTATCGGTATGTCTTAATTTGGTAGGTACTTACTTTGAATCTTAATTTTCCGAGTGGTGGTTTAGCATATGGTATTCCTTTAAACGCCACGTATTTTCCATTATCACAAACAACGCCATCCAGTGTTCCTTGTTCGACTTGAGTCAAAGACATTTTGTTAACAACTGAAATTATTAATAATAGTTATATGTTTCTTATTTATCGATTCGCTTTTCAAACGGTGTACTGGATTTTGATCAGTTGGTTACTTGCCAAACGGTAGTTTCTTGATCTTGACATTGTAAAATTTTAAATGACATGTTGGTAATATCTGCCAAATTTAGCAGAAGATACTTGTTCGTTGTATAATGTTGATCAAGGTCTCAGATCAAGTTGGCCAATTTGTTCTGAGACAGTTTTGTTACATTTTAAGAACACCGGATAAACGAATCAAAGATGAAACTATTTTTTGTTAATGTACCGTGAGTGCTATTTTCCACCTTGAGGTATAAGATATACTCAATAGCTTTTGTATTACTCTTTGGACCGGAACCGAAGTAGATAGTAAATTATAAAACAATGTGACGTTAAGGTACTTCATTAATACGTTATTAAATATGTACACCTGAACAAAGTCTGACTCTTAAAAGTATTGGCTACCAAATTTTATAAATGTAGGGTGATAGACGTTTTTTATCTAGTTTATTGTTTATGTATAATATAAAAAAAATAGTGAGATCCTCACTCCGATAAGATCAACGCTAATCGTAAGAAAAACATCGATTTCTTCAAAGTACTCGCGCGTCATCAGTTGATGGTACTATGTTAAACCCTTTCTTTTAAATCCAACCGAGAGTCCTCACAAAGCAGAGGACAAACAAGGAAAAATGCAAATGAACATTGATGGTGGGTGGGTGGCGCATTTATGTTGTAGATGTCTATGGGCTCCAGTGACCACTTAACACCAGGTGGGCTGTGAGCTCATCCACTCATCTAAGCAATAAAAAAACAGTAAAAATATGTAATTATTACAAAACAATTAAGGTACTTTGCATTTGAAATGCAATGAACTTAACTCGCATTTAAAAGTCAAGCGATCAATTTAGTCACGTTGATACAAACGAAGGTCACGATAATTTATATATAGATAACGTTACTTTTACCTAGTCTCGGACAATGTCTGATAAGTTTCTTTATTTTTTATAGTTTTACACAATATTACACACACGTCTACTTCTCGCGTTTTAGTTCTAATTACTACACTGACCTTCAAGCATATTTAAAATCCTTAGGTTAACTTTAATTTGTAATACAAGCTGTTTACAATTTTGCGTTAAGTACTTTTTTACTGCATTTCTTGTCCCGGCCTTCACAGCTGAAGATTATGTTTAGTCATAATTTTGTTAGCGCAATTCGTATATAAAGCCTTTCAGTGTATCTTTGTTCTCATCTGAGAAGCGCTGCTCTTGCTAGGGCTAGTGTTAGCATCGTCCCAGGTTAGAGCTCCGTTTTTTTGCCTACCTTATTCCAGCTAGCCCAGACGAGTAGGTGAGCTTACGGGCTCAACCTGAGAGAATTTGCTAACACTAGCCCTAGCAAGAGCAGTCACCGGATCGGAATTGCGACCCACTGAGAAGATCGTGCGCGAAACTCAGTGGGCTAGAGCTCCGTGAGCTCACCTATCGAGGTCACTAGAAGAGGTAGTTAAAAAAATAGTTATCAGCTTACTTTAATGCCATTGCAAGTATTGGAAGACTGGTGAGGGATTTTATTCGGTGTTTGCATTGCGCAAACGTTCGATTGCGTGATGTTGACCGGCCGTATCGTTTCAGTTTATCCATACCACCTAGAACCACTGCGTTCATTCACAGTGGTTTTCCAGAGATCTTTTCTGCAACGCACCATCGGGTTTTGGAATGAACTCCCCACTTCGGTGTTTCCTGAGTGCTAATACATGTTTTTTTCAATCGAGCTTTATAGTGAGTACTCAAGGGTAGTCCGCGACTTGGCTGTGGCTCTGAAATTGCTGATGGCCAAGAATGACAGTAACCATTCACCATTAGCTGGGCCGTATGCTCGTCTGCTTACAAGGGTAATAAAAATTAAATAAAGTGACTGTTTAGCAAGAAGTTTTTTTTTAGTAAGAAGTAGTTCGGAGTTAGTTGAGCATGTGTGTTGCATTGTACAGCACGTGATTGAGAGACTTGTTCTTGTCAATAGTACACCGGGGACTGAAGCTCTGGCTCTTATGGAACGCGTAACATGGGTTACTCATCGGACCTTCAAAGACGCTTTCAAAGGTTTACTTCTTTCGGTCGGATAATCGAAAAGACCAATGACCAGCCTCAGTTTTATATTAGTTTCTGTTTTATTATTATAATATTTGTATAAGTACAAGGATAACGCATGTAATGGCCCCTTGACCTTTCTACTTCACCTCAATTTATTAGCCATATAAAATAATTACTTAAATTGTTAGTAAATAGAATTATGAATACGATTGTTTTACTCCTATCGCTAGAAGAACAAGCTCACAGTCCATTCAGTCCAGTCTGTTAATAAGTGGTCACCGCACCTATTAAGGGCGAGACGCGTAGTGTAATCAAGCGATGCTGTGCCATTGCTCATATCTCGTGGTTAGGTACCTATTTTTCTAAGGATATACGCCAGTATTCAAAAAAAGTTTTCTTTTCTCTTACAGATCTGGCCATTGGTCTGAATTAGGGTTTCATTTTCATGATAAGCGAACCTCTAAGTATTACTTAAAGTCCAACTATTTTAAAGTTGCGCTATTATTTATTTCAATGGTCTCGCGTGGAACTAACTTGTATTCCTTGTATTTGGATTTTGTCAAATCTTAACATGTGCATTCACATTAAAGATTCTACTCATAAACTGGACACTAAATCTATATCTATATCTATACTAATATTATAAAGAGGAAAGATTTGTTTGTTTGTTTGTTTCGAATAGGCTCCGAAACTACCGGACCGATTTGAAAAATTATTTTTCCATTAGAAGCCGACATTGTCCCTGATAGGCTACTTTTTTTTAATTTTTTTAATTATTTTTTTTTTTGGTTTCATGTGTGTTTTAATGTTTCCGAAGCGAAGCGAGGGCGGGTCGCTAGTTATATATAAATCTACAGTGGTTTTTACGGATTTTCCGTTATAACTACTGAACCATGCATCCGATTGACTTGAAACTTGGTATCCATCTAGAAAATACATGTACTTAATGGATAGGTTGGACTCCCTAATAATAATGACAGTAAATAATAATGTTAATTTTAAATGCCCAGCGAAGCGGGCGAGTACGGCTAGTGGAGTATAAATTTAAGTTTTCTTGAAAACACTGTTCGAATTTTTTGTTAAAAATTACAAATTCAAGCTAATTAACCTCTGCCGTTTCGTACCTTTGACATGTCAGTGGCCAAGTGTACCAGCTAATACTGTAACAGAACAATTGAAACAACGAATTAAATACTTATCTCAGGAAGTACTCTGTAAAGTTTGCGCAGAGATTAGAACCTGTGTTATCGTTTTAAGGCCGGTCGTAAAGTTTACGCCTATCAACTAGCACCAACCGCAGATGTCTCCGGCTAATTACTACCTTTCTGTGCATGTAAAATGAAATATGCACTTAATCGATGGGATGGTTGGTTGGATGGTTTTATGTTTCTGGACAATACATAATATGCTGAGAATTTACTATATATTATTTACACTATAATATACAAGCGGCCCACTCCGGCTCCGCTCGGGTCTTTAACAAAAATTTCAACAATATTTGACGTTGTTGTATTTTAAATAAAAGAACACTTATTGCGGCATAACTATAATAGTCAGACATATGCTGTCGCGACACTGTAAATAATGTGTTCCACAAAGTCGTAGTACATTATTTTATTTTATCATCAATATTTTCGCAGGACACGCGATGTAAAGAACATTTTAGGTAATTTTTTTACACCATGGGTTACATTATTGGAGTTTCAGTAAGGATCCATAATATTAAAAAAAGATTATAGCCTATCTCACTCGGGAATAGTGTAGCTTCCAAACAGTGAAAAGATTTTACTAATCGGTTCAATAGTTTCGGAGCCTATTCAATACAAACAAACAAACAAATCTTTCCTCTTTATAATATTAGTATAGAAGTATAGAAAAAAGAAACGTTTATAAGTTAGCTAGTTTTTATTTATTTTATGATTGAGAAATTACTGGTGTCTTGGGGGCCTTTCCAGTTTCACGAGGATAAGTGGGCGAGCAAGGGCTCAGCCAGGAGGGGTGGGATTTGTCAACAGCTACCCGATCGCCTCCAAAGGAGACCGAACAACTCGAGAGCAGCTGCTTCGTGAAAGAATCTACTACCGGATCGGAATCGCGACCCGCTGAGAAGATCCGGCGGGAAAATCAGCGGGTTGATGTTTAATTTAGGTTGCAAGTCGAACTCTTTGCCGAATTCGACGAGCACGGTCGCTGGAGTCCCTAAGCCTGCTCCGAGTGTTAGAGCTAAAGGCGCCCAATGCAAGGGTTATTGGATCTTGCAAGGGCTATTGGATCTATTAGTTTGTTTAACCGATTGCCATAAAACCTGTTACTGTTGTTGGCACAAAGTGAAATCTGGCGAAAGTGCGTGTCTAACACACATACTATTCAGCTATAGAACGTAGCTAAAATTCACTTATTTTATCAATAATATTTAAGAACTTACCTCGCACAAATATTTTTTTCATTAAAAGTACATGTCTACTATTTACTTTTTGAATATATTACAATAAACTAGAAAGTAGATGATGCAACTAAGATGGATAAAAAACCTAATAACTAAACTTAAAAAATATTTTATTCTTAGTTATTAATCTGCTACATACAACCCGTGCTAAATTATATTACAGATGAATGATATTATAGAAAAAAAATGCAAATAACACATAATGCAGTTACCCCATGCGCTACATAATCACAAATTTATTCAAGAGTCTTCTCACATGTTTTGTTTAGTTTTTTTTTTTGACGGATACACAATATCTCACTAAAAGGCCTCTAGTAGAATGAAAACAAAAACCAGCTGCTTTATATTTTATCAAAACATGTAATATTGTAGATATACTAGTAGATAATTTTATCGCTAAGATCGTAAAACATTGTATTCGCTCGACAGTTACGACGCGGCGACGCTGCACGCCTCTGTGACGTGTATTCGACAGGCTTTATTTGGACTTTATTAAATTTGATTTTAGTAACTGGCAATATTAAAAGCGAAGTTGAAATATACTTTTTCATAAAATTAAAGGGACGCTGAGTAATAGATAATTATACTACAAAAAACTTGAAAGCAAAAATCAATTAAATTATGGCGAAGCATTTAATACAAAGCCATTGTAATAAAAACAATAATACATAAAATCTGACACTAATATTAAGACAGAATACCTTATTCGATAAATGTTTGTCCGATTATTAATAGTATTGTTACGCGGTGGGGTTCGGGATAAATAAAACTTCCACCGAAGTATAAATTAAAACTATATTCAATACTTAGAACATTTAACAAACACTTTACAATTCGTAATTCACTTCTTCCGCTTCGCTTCAGGTGATCCATTCGCTGTTTCGCTTCGAGTAGATCCGATTACTCACTGCCTTGAACCTTGAGGCAGGATGGTGATAACTACCAGTGGGCTCACAATACGCTTTACCACTACAAAATGCCGGTTGACGATCACAGTATGCCTGTAGACAACGACCATTCTCTAGTCAATCCCTTTGTCGGTTTACCACTTCCTAGAGAAGATATGATGATGCTATTCTGGATCGAAATCACACAGCCAAAATGCCTATAAGGAGAATAACTAGTTTAATATACAATTCATAGGATATAATCAACCTAGAATTCTGATTGTGTAGTCCCGATACTAGTGTGATTGCTTACCCATGCGTCACTTCATTAGCCCTCGAGCGTTTGACATTTCCGGCATCATTACCGATGTTGATGAGATTAGGATTATTATCTACCCTGAAGGGGATGCGTCGATGTATTTTGGTATAGGCCATACTGGTTATAGCGCAATTCCCTTCAAATCTCTTCGTCATTGTGGCCAAGAAGCTATGTAATCCAGATGACAGTTATCAAGGCATTCACCGATTGTTTTCTACGTTAGCAAATGACGCCCATGAAAAGACAGGTGCTGTGGGTAGAATTTCATGTGGTCGAATGGGATAGGTTTTAAAAGATAAGTCAGCCGTTGTATTTGTGTTTCGACCCATCTAAACAATAAAAAATACGGCCCACCTACCTACCTGTTAAGTGGTCACCGGAGCCGACAGACATGAACAACGTAAATGCCGCTACCGACCTTGAAACTTGAGTTCTAAGTCTCAGTTTTTACAGTACAACGGTGGCCCCACTCTTCAAACGGAAACGCATTACTACTTCACAGCAAAAATAATCAGGGTGGTGGTACCTACCCGTGCGGACTCACAAGATACCCTAGCACCAGCAGTTACGCGAATTATAATTTTTGCAGGTCTGATTTTTATGACGCGATGTTATTTCTGCACTGTGGAATTCATTGGTGGACATTTGTTAAGTACGTGTTTTAACAGAAAAATTCACACCTGCCTGCGGGATTCTAACACCGAGCGGCACAGTCGCATTGCTAGGAAAGAATGCACCGGATGTTTTATCCCTTAGGCCAAGACGGCTGGCTTCAAACGGTATTGTAAACTTAAATCGAGAAATAGTAGAAATCCAGGTTGCAGGTACCAATTACATATTTTAAATGAAAAGTTGCTAAGCCGTCTTCACTAACGGCTTAAATGTTGAATGTCAATCCATTTTGAATGTAAAGCATCATGTCATCAAATAGTTTGTGGTAGGGTGCGTGTAAGTATGCACGGATAGATACCAATAACCATTTTGGTTTGAATGATTAAATATAGCCTTTATGAACAATAATAATAATAATAAAGCCCTTTAATTCCGAACTACATGCATGATGAAATTTAACATTTTTGTGTTTTTTTTTTACATTTTATTTCTTATAATATATCTCGCAGTTCGGCCTGCCTCGTGGCATAGACCTCCTCTAGCTCTCTCCATTGAGCTCGGTTCTCTGCAACTCTGGTCCAGTATGGTCCTAGGGTTAGACGTATATTGTCACTCCATTTTGTTTTTGGACGCCCCTGTCTTCTGGTGTCCCCTCTTGGATACCATAAAGTTACTTGTTTACTCCACTTGTTTTTTTTGCAACGTAGCATATGTCCTGGCCAACTTCATTTAAGAATTTTCTATACGAGTTATTGTATTCGTTACTTTTGTATTCCTTATTATTTCCAAATTTCGAATTCTGTCACTAAGTCTGATACTCAACATGCTTCTTTCCATTGCTCTCTCTGTTTTAGCAAGTTTTTCTCTATGTTTGTCAATTAATGTCCATGTCTCACAGCCGTAAGTAATGTAAGGGAGAATGCAAGTGTTGAAAGTCTTTCTCTTGATATGTATACCTAGATCTTTATTCTTCATCAAGGACAACAAAGTGTCAACACGTACGCTAAAGACCTCCGCGTGAAATAATTTATAAACAGTGCAAAAATTAGTGAATGCAACATTATTCCAGTGACAATCTAATTATGAACAATACAATCGAGCTTTAATCTCATGTCTTAAGGTATGTCATTCAAGTATTGACGTTTATCAGCTTCTGTAACCATCAGACCTAACGGCCCGGAACTATTCTGGACAACTATACTAATAACAAATATATCTAGCTCACAAACACCCATTTCCATTTGACTCCTGACGGAAATAGGGGTGTTGGAAATGTCGATATTCTTCGTTTCTTTTATAGATCATCATATGCGAGGCCCAAATCCAGCTCTTTGACGGCATACCACTTACTTCACTATTTTGTATTTATTTCATTTTCCCACACTTATGCACGACAGAGGGACGGATGTAATATGTTCTGCGTCGATCCTCAATGGTCTCTGGACTCTGTTCTCTGGACTGGGCTCTGGCTCGGTCCGGGTTCGGGCGCCGGCTGTGAGGGGCAGCAGTTTTTGGTGAGGTTCCTCCCACATACGGTGATTTTCATCTGTAAAAAAAAGATACTTATACAACTTCTTCTATCTATATATATATAAGAATGAATTGCTGTTCGTTAGTCTCGATAAAACTCGAGAACGGCTGGACCGATTTGGCTAATTTTGGTCTTGAATTATTTGTGAAAGTCCAGGGAAGGTTTAAAAGGTAAATAAATATGAAAAAGCTTGGAATTAAATAAAAATTACAATTTTGTTTTTCCTTTGATGTCCCCCCCGTCGGACGGATTCCTTTTGTTTGATTTAAGTTTATTTTATACAAGAGTTTAGGTTTTTTATTTATCGATTGAGGCACTACGAAGCCTGCCGGGTCAGCTAGTAAGTACTAAATAGTTATTATTATAAGCATGAGCCCGAAGAAACATTTAATAGACAAAACAAAAAACAAAAAAACATCGCTCAAGTCTCATTAAAATCTGTATGTAACAAATGTTTTAGTAAGCTGTTACAATTCTGGTGCACATTTCAACTCCGAAATGCAATTAAATCCGTGGCCTACCAGTCATACGATAAACGATATTATAATCGCGGTTCACCAATTGTGTTAATAATTATTAACGTAGTTACATTTTAGACGATCGAGCATTTCAATTTATAAGCTTAATCTAAATGAATGTGCGTTGTAGCGGTTTGGTGTTTTATTTATTTTTTTGATCATTTTGATCTTCTGTCACTCAGCTTAGTTTGATAAACAGTGTAAAGAAGATTAAAGTGATCGAACTTTCGGTCAAACTCTTCGATCTTCGTCTGAGATAGCCACAGAATAACATGATAAATGATAAGATAGCGTCACGCGGTAGTTATGGCTCATCAATAGCTTAAAACCATTACGTATTTTATGCGAAAACAACTCATCATCATCTCAGCCTGTCCATTGTCCACTGCTGAACATAGGCCTCTCCAAGTGATCTCCAGTGCGGCCGGTCCGTTGCCACCTGCATCCAACGTGACCCAGCGGTTCTTACCAGGTCGTCGGTCCATCTCGTAGGTGGCCGTCCCACACTGCGCTTGCCAGTACGTGGTCTCGACTCGAGGATCTTTCCGTCCCATCGGCCGTCCGATCTTCGCGCTATGTGGCCTGCCCACTGCCACTTCAGCGTGCTAATCCTACGGGCTATGTCAGTAACTTTGGTTCTTCTACGGATCTCCTCGTTTCTGATTCGGTCCCGTAGAGAAATACCAAGCATAGCCCTCTCCATAGCTCGCTGCGCGACACTGAGCTTCCTAAAAAGATCCCTTGTGAAGCACCACGTATCGGAACCGTAAGTCATCACTGGTAGCACACATTGGTTGTATACCTTTGTCTTAAGGCACTGAGGGATTTTGGACGAGAACACATTTTTTAATTTACCGAACGCTGCCCACCCGAGTTGGATCCGCCTACTGACCTCTCTCTCGAAGTTTGACTTACCTAATCGGACTGCCTGTCCCAGGTATATATATTCGTCTACAACTTCAAGAGTAGAGTTCCCAACAGTTACTGGGGTGGGCTTAACATGGACATTGAACATGATTTTTGTTTTATCCATATTCATTTTAAGGCCCACTCGTTGGGAAACTCTATTGAGGTCACCGAGCATCTGCCCCAAATCTTCCAGCGACTCAGCCATGACCACTATAAACGAAAACAACTGCGGTTTTTTAACTGGCGGAAATGTAGATACGTAAATTTCTCTAGTTATAAAACAAACAAAAAATATGCTTAAAGAATAAGTTAAAAAAATAATAATTAAATAGTCCAGAATCCAGGTCAAAGTAGTAAAATTATTAGTGTCATTGATCCGTCATACGTATGCATATATTCTAGTTAATCGGACGAAGTTCGTGAATATTACGTTAAAGATACGACATAGATCAAAGTAATAAAATCGTCTTAAAAATTGTAGTCGAGTTAATTTCAAACGATTTTCAAGCGTTCATCGCCTTATAGGTAAGATGCTCGTCCGGTCACGGTGTAAATAGATGGGTACTCTCAGTGACTAATGCTATCTGTTTTTTATGCTGTACTTAGTGCAGTTTTTCTGCAAATGTCCTTGAAGAGGTTAAATCTATTACACAATCAAATGCAAACAAATACTGTACGTCGAGAAGAAAACCAAAAGTAATAGGAAATGTTAAGGAATGTTGTTGTTATCAGTTTGTAAAGTGAAGGGGAAATCCGGCAGCGAACGCACGTTCTGGCATAGCAGACTGACGATCCGATCATCTTTCACATTGGAATTTGAACATTTTATGTAATTATTCATACTGCCATTCAGATTTACTATTCTATTAGATACCACATTTATCTAGCGGGGTAGGTAGGGGCGTAATATATGTAGTAGTATAATTTTTCGCCTTACCAATTCTAGTGACCTCGAGGGGTCATATTAGATTCACCGAGCGAGTAGCTTACTTACGGTGCTTTAACCTGTGATAGTAGTATCCGTGCTGAGGTTAGCTTATATCGGTGATGATTAATGTCTCCACTCCACACCACACAACTCCATGCCGCTCCAACGCGTAGGCGGGAATTGTCGAGTTTAATGTTTCATGGTAGTGTGAAGGCTGCAATTATTCTGTTGTAGTTTAATCAATTATAGGAAAAATCAACGTATAATATTTAATTTATTTAACACTAGCTGACCCGGCAGACTTCGTAGTGCCTCAGTCGATAAATAAAAGACCTAAGCTTTTGTGTAAAATAATATAAATGTAAAATAAAACAAACAAAACACATCAAAGGAAAAACAAAATTGTTATTTTTATTTAATTCCGAACATTTTCATATTTATCTAACCTTTTGAACCTTCTCTGGACCTCCACAAATAATTCAAGACTAAAATTAGCCAAATCGGTCCAGCCAGTTCTCGAGTTTTAGCGAGACTAACGAACAGCAATTCATTTTTATATATATAGATAGATTAATTCTCAATACCGGTAGTTTGGAAAACACTCTGATATTCTCACTTAAAAAATGTAAATTATAAAATGCGGTTTCAAATTTTAGTGACACTGACAAAGTCTTTTGCCACATTAAACTGAATTGAACGAATATTTTAATTATATAATAATTTACATTAACACAACCACCATCAAAATGAATCAAATATGTCATGCGACATTTATGATCGGTGAAAATCGCCGAGGGAAGAAATCTTACATACTTTATCCACAGGTTCGTAGGTACCTACCAACATTTTACTCTCAAATACTTACAGACGAAAGTGTGCTCAAACACAAGTTCCTCTCCTACCTTTGTTCAAGAAAGTGTATGCCTTAAAGATGCTTATAAAGATAAACGATACTTTGATGGTTGAAAACATTAAGCCTTTATAATTCTATGACTGATATTCCGGAAGGCGGTGCCGACAAAATAATTTAGAGAATAGGCATAAGATAAGAAACTTTAAACAAAATTCATAAATCGAATTAAGAAATAATTTCATCTTTTTTTATCCTGTTGATAACAGGTCTTTACTTTACTTTACTTTGACTTTAGGTAGGATATACTGGTCAGAATATTAGGGCGAAATTATAAAATCATTGTAATCAGACGATTTGAAGTCTGTGATAATGTAGTTCATATATTCCGTTACATACATACCAAGACGATAAAAGAGAGTTAAAAACGAGGTAATATAGAATAACTACTGTTAGGCGAGCTATGTGTCAATCTTTCAAAATGTTGTGTTTTTGCATCTCTTGTACGTATGATTGTTTAGAGCGCAATCCAAACTGCTCATCTTTAACAATGATCTTGGACTCTGTAAGATATCAAACCAATTCCTAAACGCATTCGACACCTGTCATTCTAAATTGTGCCCACTGAGTTTCTCCTCGGATCTTCTCAGTGGGTCGCGTTTCCGATCCGGTGGTAGATTCTGCGAAGCACGGCTCTTGCTAGGGACAGTGTTAGCAACGTGATCAGCCCCGTGAGCTCACCTACTAGTTAAGGCGACGCTGATATAGCCTCTCAAGGCTATCAGTTTAGGTAGGGAAAAAAAAAACTAAAATGTAGCTATCTCGCTCTTAACTCAACGTCCTTCTTGTCTTTTTCCTAAGTGTTCGGTTAAATGCGCACTCATATTAAATAATGCTTATTAGTTAATTAAGTGTTTTAATCTATGTATATATGAAAGACTTATTTAAATCTTTGTAGGACGTACAGTTTACTTAGAGACATGCGGAAACTAATCGGGCGATAGCTGGCGGGGTGATTTTTAAGTTTATCGGGCTCATGTATGCTGATAACGTCCGCTTCTTTCCACACCGCGGGATAGATGGTTGGATGGTGGGGTTCGTCATAGCGCCATTGGTTTACGAGACCGTACGTGTTAAAGAACCCTATCGTTAGGGATAGGGGTCCGTCTGAAGTATACTCACTTACTAGCATCTATAATTATTTAACAAATTTAAATGCTATTATATAGGTATATAAAGCCTTGCCATAAGTCGACGTCTGTGGGCTGAAAGATAGAAAGATAAAGATAAATTTAGATAAAGCATCGGGGCTATAAAATATGGAAACCAACTAAAGTACTAATGCTAACTTCATTAAGTGAATTATTGGTATGAAGAAGTGGAGAGATTTCTATACTACTCGTATGTAGGCATACTGTAATAGTAATAAATCTAAGCACATAAAAACATTTTTGCATTATTGTCCTTTTATTATTTTTGTTATTAATAATAACAATATTTTTATTAATAATAAAACCTGGTTACTTTAATAAATATAATAACAATATTATATTTATTAAAGTAACCAGGTTTTATGTCCAAGAGTGGTATAAATATAATAGTAGTACATAGGCACCGAAACGTATTAGCGCTGAATAATTCATTCAATACAAAACAATCTCAAACATTCCTACCGATCAATACTAGATATCGGATATAACAGCGACTAATAAGTTTTAAGTTAATTCGAGCAGCAGAGCTGCTCTCTTTGCCTTGTTGAGTCATTTAAATATGTTTTTTGAGTTAAGTAAAATCAAATTAAAACACGGAGGGATAATCAGTTTTACATAAATGACTCATAAAACAAAATAATATTAAATTGGTCCAGTTTTGAATCAGCGAATAGAACAATGCCAAAAGGTGATGTCGATTAGATATATTATTTAGATGCATTTTCAATTCTAGCTACAAATGTCGCTTTCTTCCTCCACTCACGAAGATTTGAAGGCGAAGAGAGTAATACTTCTTCTTCATCTGACCTTTATCCTGCAGTATGTGGTGATGGCGTTGCATGTCTTCTTATAATGCTACTTAGGGATTTAGTAGGAGTTTTACTACCGGTCGCCAGCTCGACATCAACCCTCCTTGGGTTAAATCTCCATTTATCCATTGCATTGTGCCGTAGTGAGGGATTTTTTGTGTTTCTTCTTTCGGTTATTCTTCTCAGTTAAGCCTTTGCATTAAAATTTAGATTTCCAAAACCCCAAAAAAAAAAGATTGAAGATAGAAATACATTTAAAAAAATATAATTTTTCGAACAATATTGTTACCCTGTTTCCCCTTTGGCGACCTTTAGACCGTCTTATTCATTCTAATCCACGAAAATAGGTCGTTCCGTTTCGCATTAAGTTTTGCGTCCACCGTGTAAGTCTTCCGTGTTTCAGAATTGTATTTACTGTTACGATAGCTTTGGCCACACACCCACGATGTGATTTGTATAAAAAAAAACGAACTGTTTCGTCAATTCGAGGTCGGGTCGGAACGAGTAACAAGCAAAATAGCATATTAACAAGCCATTTCTTGTGCAACAAGAATATTATGTATTTTCGAATTTCCTAACATTAACATAATTCATGCATGAACTAAATTATTACTATTTCGCGTGTTCTATGTTCTATTCGGTAATTTATTTTATCCTGTTAAGAGTTACATTTTATATTTTTTACCAACAACTATTTATGTTCTTACGCTCTCCTCGTGTTCTATGACTAGTACTTATATTATGTATATAAGTTATAATAAAAACTTCGGAAATAATACAGGGACCATGAAAACGCGAGATTAATCCTATTATTTTTCTGTTCACTCGCAGGAGTCGAGCATCGTCTTCCACAGCTCTTCGCCGCCGAGTATCGACGGCACAACACTCAGTAACGACAAGTCGTTTCCTTTTTTTTTTGCGACGAGGTCACGGCGCCACCCCTCCCACGCGGGGCAGACAACGAGCGTGTGCTCCGCCGTGTCCAAGTCGCAACCACAATGGTGGCACTCTACCGTCGGCTCGGATCCGATCTGGTGCAGAAACTCACCGAAGCAACTATGCCCAGTGAGCACCTGCATGAGCCGGAAAGTGAGGCGTCCTCTGTCACGGTTCACCGAATCCACAAGGACCCTCGCGCTCTGACCATACTGGGGCTGGGACGCGCCAGGTCCCGGCCACTGATAGTCAGCGGCGAACGCTTCCACCTCCAGGACCCAAGGCGGCGTCCCGGCCAGTACATACGTCGCCTCGAAGGAGATGGTGCGAAAACCACTGATGGCCTTGACCGCGATGGTGCGTTGCGGCTGTCGCAGCAGCTTCGCTACCTCCACCGCCTGGGACTGGCCCCGCACGGGCGTATAGGGCCTTTGATTGCAATGCCCCTGTATAGAGACAGCGTGTCACCTGGCCAGGCCCCCCGACGTTGGGCAGAAGCCAGTTTAACGCGCCGGCCACCCCCAACAAACGAGGGAGAGTTTTAGCCGTTAGAATAGTTTTAACTATGTCTCCAACTCGCGAAAACCGAACAAAATAGTACTTTTATCTTTAAATGAATTGTGATTATCAGCATAGGTAGGAGAAAAAAAAACCAAAGACGTCTGGCATACGATTTTCCCTGTCAATTAGCAAAGTGATCACTTTTCTTGCCTACCTATCTACCAGTCACTTCAAGGGGCTGTGCTGGTATGACCCTCGTTAGTGAGCAAGCTCACGGGGCTCAGCCTGACAGAATTTTGCTAACAACCGCCCTAGCAAGAGTAGTGCTTCGCTGAATCTACCATCGCCTCGATATTGCGACCCACTTAGGGAGCCCGGCGAGAAACTCAGCGGATTGTGTTTGTGGATAATGATCATATTGTTTTACTATGCTACAATACGCATAATGAACAAGGCTCCGATATTTAGAAAACCATGGGGCTCTCAAGTAATAAAAAATATATCTAACTCATTGTACATCTGTGTTTTTTTTTTCTTCTCAGTAGGTGGCGATTCCGATCCGGTGGTAGATTCTGCGAAGCACTACTCTTGCTAGGGCTAGTGTTAGAAAATTCTCTCAGTAGGAAAAAAAAAGTGTACATACGTTCAGCAGTTAGGTACCTACTTAATAAAAATACTATTTTGATTTGATGATATTATTATATTGTTTTTGAAGGGTAGGACTGTAATAGTCACGTATCACGGCGACCTACATCGTCTTATTATGACCGATAATTGCTTATAGACAAAGAAATTGCGATTCTCATTTAAGGGCTGTTTACGATATTTACGTTTCAAGGTAAGCCTGTGACGTTTTCGTTCTCGTGATAATTTGTTCTATTACATCTTCAGATGACTTCTTGGACAGTTTTGAAAACGTGGGCATTAATTAATAACCGCTGGATACAGGTAGGTACGACCATCCTGCCTATTTCTGCCGTGAAGCAGTAATGCGTTTCGGTTTGAAGGGTGGGGCAGCCGTTGTAACTATAATGAGACCTTAGAACTGATATCTCAAGGTGGGTGGCGGCATTTACGTTGTGGATGTCTATGGGCTCCGGGTAACCACTTAACACGAGGTGGGCTGAGAGCTCGTCCACCGGCTTTAATTTACTTAAAAATACACATTACGGTATGTGACGTCACCCCATAACAGTGTTGTGTAGTTTGCGAGAGAGAGAGAGAGAGAGAGAGATAGAGATGTTCGTACTACGCAGCTTCTTTGAAGACAAACAAGCATTCGATATACCTGGAAGAGGAGTGGTCACCGCCGCTCATGGACACCGGCAATACTAGCGGCACGCTAAATATGCTGCCTACTGCCGATGAGTTTTCAAAGAAGTTAAACCTTACCGATTATCTCTTAAACTGCTCTAACAGTTTACCTTAAGGTTTTCTGTTCCGTTAAAACAAACAAAACATAATAAAAATGCCTCTCTCTTCATTGGTATGGAAATGTAATATAAATAATTGTTTTAATTTTCCTTTTGCTCAGATTTAGAATATTTTCCTTAATGCCGTACGAAAGTCTGATGTCAAAGACCCTTAAGATTAATATTCATGTTGGGCTCCTTTTTTTTCTCATTTGCAAAATATATTATAGATTTAATCCTCGATTTCCGTAAACCTTATATTTCGCGAATGTAAAATGTATTAATGCTATAATCCTATGTCGTTGCGGTTAAGCTCTCCGCATATTGTAAGTGCCACAATGTGTTTGTAATTTTATATGGCACACGTGTATTTGTTAAAGCCCCTATTAATCTTTCGAATGTGAACCGAATATAAGGTTGTTTTTCTTCTATGCTACTACTTATATTATTGTACTAAGATAAGCTACTTATTTCATTGTATGGTACAAGAAGAGTTTGTGCTTACTAAAACCGCGACAATAATAATCTCTATATTATATAAAAATGAATTGCTGTTCGTTAGTCTCGCTAAAACTCGAGAACGGCTGAACCGATTTGGCTAATTTTGGTCTTAAATTATTTGTGGAAGTCCAGGGAAGGTTTAAAAGGTAGATAAATATGAAAATGCTCGAAATTAAATCAAAATAACAACTTTGTTTTTCCTTTGATGTGTCCCCCGTCGGACGGATTCCTTTTGTTTGTTTTAAGTTTATTTTATACAAAAGTTTGGGTCTTTTATTTATCAATTGAGGCACTACGAAGTCTGCCGGGTCAGCTAGTTTAATATAAAAAAATCCAAGAACACACACAATTCACACGGTCCAAGTACTTTCTACATTTCAAATCTTAAATCTCTGACGTCTCAACATCTAAAGGACTAAGCGAGACTGGAAAATAAATCACATTGTTTTCATCGCAAAAGGAACGTTCGCTTGCTGTCTATTTAAGATTTTGTTGCTGCAATTTAAAACAAATCAAAGTGAAACACTTACACCCTTCAGGCAAGGCTTTATATTGCATTCAGACTAAATGAGGTCGCTTATAATCTCGACGAGAAACTTCAATTGTACTTTCTATGTTTTTTTTATTTTTTCATTTTGTTATCACAACTGTACATAATATAAAAAGCCTTAATGAATCGTAGTGTCGCAAAAAATGAAAATCGAATATTAATACGAAACTTTCACAGTAGTTATTCATCTATAAATCGGGAACGCAAAAAAATACAAGAAACTTTGCACTACCACCAAAACTTCTTTCGTAAAGTACAAATTAATTAAAACTTAGTAGTTAAACAAAAGCCAATATACTAATGTTACTAAATAAAATCAATGTTCCGTATCCAGTGGTCCCAAGCGTTATTTCTTTTTACTATTAGCTTCACTTGTATGTATGTTTCTGTGTTTGTAACTGACTCCTTTAGACGCGATTTTGACCCACTTATTAAACGGCCAGATTTCATTCAAATTTTGTAGATTTATCGAGGACCGATGACAATACACTAATTTTATTCAATTTGCAAAAAAAAAACAACCTAAAAAATGAAAAATAAATAATAGTTTAAAAAAAATAAAAAACATGGTTTATATAAAATCCAACTAAAAAATAGAAAATGCGTGGTGTGCATGGTGTTATAGTTATAAATATTTTTCTGACAGATATGAGTAGAAGAATTATTATTTCAATAATATCTTTAAAAGCACCCCACGCTTTTTTTACAATAATATATATATTTTTTTAAACTATTTTATATTTAAATTTATTAAAATTTATTTTCTATTTTTTAGTTGAATTTTATATTACATATAAAGGGTGTTTTTTAGTTTTTTTAAACTATTATTTATTTCTTGTGTTATGAATACAAGAAACATATGCGAGACAATAATAACAAGCACCCAAGAACAATTAACAAATCAGACACAGTTCTCGTAAGCACAAGCTCATTTCCCAATTAGTGATTGTTGAAGGTATCTTCCTATGACAGTCAACAATTAGCTCAGCTGGAGATATTCAGGAACAAGGTGATTAGAAGCCAGTAGGTATCGGATTCGTGGAATATCGGTGCAAATTGTTTATTAAAACAGAAATGCACGCCACATATTGCTTCTATTGCAGAATACGATAATTTGTTCTTCGAAGGCAATAAAACAATTGAAATTAAAGACAAATAAATCCGTTTGCAAATTAATATTATTTATGTATTTGATTTATTTAACAGACAAAAGGAATGGTTGTCAATCCGAAACTATGAACGCGATCTGTTTGGAAACGTAGTCCGTTTGATGAGCATAAATACTTGTTATTTTGGTAGTTTAATATATCGCGAGTCAGAAATGTAACGCGAAGTCCTGGTTCTTCGAGGCCATGGACCTTTTTTAAATTATGTTAGGTTACCTTCTTCTTGATTGGGCCGGGGGGCGTACCACCTGTGAGGGAACCAAGGGATATGAGGGACTCAGTGACGGCAGATGTTAAGTGCCGTGGCCGAAGATGTTAAAAAAACGTAAATTACCAGTATTTTAAAACATTAGTAGAATTACGTCAGGTTAATCGCACATAGTTTTAGTTTATTCCGCCTTAGGGAACCGACCTTTAGGCCTTGCATAATATCAAATTATTTGATCAGTTAGAGAATTAAATGGATTCTTTAGTTCTAAAGGTCCGGGAATACGTGGACTTAAGTAAAAACATATTTTTTCCTCCCTAAGCTGATGGTTTTGAAAGATTATTTCAGCGTAACCCTCTAACAAGTAAGTAAGCCCACGGGGCTCAAACCTGACGTCGTTGCTAACACTAATCCAATACTAACCCACCAAGCAAGAGCGGTGCTTCACAGTATCTATGTGGCAGGCTGTGTTTGTGGGTTAATTTACTAGCCGAGCCCTTTGTAGCAAGCGACGCCGCGACGGATTCAACGAGAACGCTGACCGGTAAAATAAACTAGATGGCGTAGATGGTTAGTTTCCATACATGCTTTTATACATAGAAGGCAACAATTCGGCATAAATCTAGTTGCGTGTGCTTAGTGTCTTACTGGTGGTAAGACCTCTTGTGAGTCCGCGCGGTTGGGTACCACCACCCTGCCTATTTCTGCCGTGAAGCAGTAATGCGTTTCGGTTTGAAGGGTGGGGCAGGCGTTGTAACTATACTTGAGACCTTAGAACTTTTATCTCAAGGTGGGTGGCGCATTTACGTTGTGGATGTCTATAGGTGAGCTCGTCCACCCATCTAAGCAATAAAAAAAATGTAACTACCGTTTCATTCTAAATAGTGATATGGTATAAACTTAAGAGTATTTACGATCAAATTTTTATTTTATTTGTGAGCTTACCACTTACTTTGAGCCCTCCTGAGTGAGATGAGTGGTTACCGTCACTCATGAACGTCAGCAATGCCAGGGGCAGAGCCAAGCCGCTGCCTACGGTTAAGTACTCTCTTTCCACAAGCCTCGTTTGAAGAAGGACATGTCATAACGCTGCGTAGATACCATAGAGGGTAGCTTATTCCGAAGCTGGATGGTACATGGAAATGCATTGCGGATGAAAGCAGTGGTTCTAGGTAGTGTGGATGAATTCTACTCATATATCATCTCAAATAATTCTTCACAGTATTCCCCATATATAATAACGATATATATATTATGTCTTATTATATATTATTACAATAAAATATTACCACCAATAATTAGTATAATAGCGAGTAATCCAATCAATGACACAGTCCGTTTATTATTATATGTTCATGTAATTTTTTTTTTCTGTACGTACTCTTAATGCATTTTCATGATATGCTTTTTTCGTACATTTCATTTTCTAAGATATTAATTTAGATTCCATTTAAAGTGCTATGTATTATGAGGGCCGGTAATAAGACAACAACAACAAATACAACACACCCAGACCCTAAATGTTCATTATCTGAAAACCAGCCTGGACACGTGCTAATACAGACGGATTAACTAGACTAGACCCACTAATCACGAGAACTATGTAGACGATTGAAGAATAGTTTTTTTTTCGGGATAAAAGCTTTGCTCGTCATCATAATTTTTGTACAATTTTCAAGGAAGTCAACCAATGTATTTCCTTATTTTTGATTTCGTTATATTACTATAATTTAAAAATGTAATATTTCAAAACTTGTGTTTCATGATAAATATAACTACATAGTTCAATATTATTAAATTACACAGACTATCTTGTTTGTTCTATCGGAAGTGAGGAAAAATGTACCAAACCCATTTTGTAAAATGCAAAATTAAGCTCGTAAAAACCGGAGCCTTTTGTGTGTTATGTTATTTTTTTCGGTTTCGGTTTAAGATGCTATTAAGATTTTGACTGTTTTGTTTCTATCTGGGTTGTCCGTAAACACTTTCACCGATTCGCTCACAACTTTCAGTACTAAATGGTTAAGCTTTGTTATTATCGACATCCAAGTAGAGACTTCAGAAACATCAGTGAAACAAATAACTTAGTGCGATTTATTTTGTGTTTCTTTTTGTCCGAAGCGACTGGTATTATTAAACAACCAGTCATCATTTTCGAGAATCGATTTTTAGACATAACGTTTTTTTTTATGGCTTAGATGGGTGGATGAGCTCACGGCCCACCTGGTTTTCAATGGTAACCGAAGCTCATAGACATGTAGGTACAACATAAATGCCGCCACCTACCCGAGATATGAGTTGTAAGGTTTTACTTTTATCAGTACAACTCTATTGGTGAAACGACTCGAATATTTTTTTAACACAAGACTTAAATTCATAAATATTTTTTACAAATTTTAATCAAAATTTGTCATGAAATTTTTAAATACTGCAGTTCCATAGTCTTTTCGTTAACTTCGTAACCAGTGAAACGAAATTACGTATTATGGTTAAAATAATACAGCGAAAACAACCGGATGACTGGTACGCAGCAAAAATAAACGAGTTAGTGTTAATTGTTACGGGCTTACTCACGATACGCCCTGCTACTGTTAATTTCGTACTAAATTTGGCGGGTTTCATTGTATTAAATCTCTTCTCGTGCCGTTATTAAAATAGTAGACCGAACAACAGATTAACCGATCTACCTACCGTAACAAGATATGAAATTGAACTGATCAAGAATTTTATAACAAACAAGCGGCCCGCTCCGGCTCCGCTCGTCTTTATCAAAAATTTCAACGATACTTGACGTTGTTTTATTTTTTAAAATAAAAGAACACTTATTGCGGCATAACTATAATAGTTAGACATATGCTGTCGCGACACTTTTTGAAAATAATAATGTTTTCTACAAAGTCGTAGTACATTATTTTATACTATCATCAATAGTTTTCGCAGGGCATGTCACTTGGGAATAGTGCAGCTTCCAAACAGTGAAAGAATTTTTCAAATCGGTTCAGTAGTTTCGGAGCCTATTCAATACAAACAAACAAACAAATCTTTCCTCTTTATAATATTAGTATAGACTAAATCCCACCCGCTATGAAAGGAATATTGGAAATTCCTCTGGTATCTAGATACAAAACGAGCATGAAAACTTACTATGAAAAATTCTTTAAAAATAAAATGCGCCTGCGGAACAACTTGGCAGGATTTATCGCGGTCTCGGTCCATTACAGTAAAACGCTCTTATTCAATACAGGCTTAGGGTGCGAGACTATATAGGTCGATTATAATTTCCTTTCAGTCCTTTCTTCAAACCGATTAACATTGCGTGAGTTAACTTCTTTATTAGTAGTATATTTCATTTATAAGTCCAAGAACAAAATACCTGATTATTAGATATTATGAAAATAGATATACTAAGGGACCCAAACGATTCAAAACGTCTTTAATTATTTATTTATTTTACACTTGTTTATACATATAATTTCGAATACTTCTAACAAATTCATACTTAAAATTATTCAAGAAAACCACGAACTAAATTCCATAAAATTAAAGATTTAATTGTCTTGTACTGTATCATGCATAACATGATAAGGAAATGTACCATCACACCTTTAACGTGCCTGCGATGTGAGAATTGACATTTACTAATCATATATGAATTAGAATGAAACTGAAATGCTGGCAGCTATTTAGATGTGCATATATGGTCTATGGATACTGTTTAAAAAACAAGTATAAAAAGAAAGATACTCCCATTTTCACCGATCGTTTGGAGCCTCTGGGTCTGTGGAGGGACTCCAGTACCCTCTGTATTTTGTACCAATTGTTCCATGGGGAGTTCTCTGAGGAATTGTTTGGGATGATCCCATCATCTCGTTTTTACCATCGCACCGCCCGCCACCGTAGTTCATTCATACTACCTGGAGCCACCGCGATCATCCACAGTGCGTTTCCAGAGATCTTTTTTGCCACGTACCATCCGGCTTTGGAACGAGTTCCCCTCCACGGTGTTTTCCGAGCGCTATGACAGTCTTTCTTCAAACGAGGCTTGTGGAAAGTACTGAATGGTAGGCAGCGGCTTGGCTCTGCCTCTGGCCTTGCTGAAGTCCATTGGCGACGGTGACCACTCATTATCAGGTGGGCTGTACGATCGTCTGCCTACTAGGGCAATGAAAAAAAGGGTCCTGATTTTTGAACAAGAATCAAAAAATTCTGTAACTATGCAATAGACAGTGGTGTGCTCCTGGCATTTCTGATGCCCGTGACCAACAAATGATCACTCATTATAAGGTGGCTCCGTCTAAGGGGGCTAAAAAAAAAAACTTTTTTCGTTCATCGCTTGTATTTGTTTTTCATATCCGTTAGTTAAACTGACATGCGTTGATTTCCGGTGTAAACAGTGATCGATATGAGAAGACGACATAATGTGACGTGATGTATTTCACAGGCCCGATCAATGTCAGCCTTATTCCGTCCAATTCTGCAAAAGTAGGATTTTTTTAGCGAACATGCAAAATCTCTTAAAGTATTATCTTGCCTTTTCGCGTTTAATACAATAATAATACTCGCAGAGCAATAAGAAAGCGTACAATTGGCAGCCGCGCTGAAATGGGACCGGAGTTGAATTACTTCAATGTAATTTTACTTGAATTACGGAATTTCACGTTGGCAAAAATTGTCGAACGAAATAGGCATTGCATTTAAGCCTGACTTGGGGGCTAACTTGTCGTCTCTTAAAAAAATCAATAAAACCATTAGTTTAGTATTGGATAATGGATTTGTATTATATACGCTATAAGCAAGTTTTTAATTTATATATTGACGACAGAGATATAGACTATACACGCAAGCTTTTAGATTGAACAATTCAATATGTATCATATGTCGTATCACTCTTGTCAGAGCGGTCGTGGACGTCATCCAGCATCATTGCTGTGGGCAGATGCTATGCGCCTCACGAGCAATTGCCACTCCTCCCGGTTTGTGGTGAGCCTGGTACACTCATGCAAACAGCAATGATGGGTAATAATAATAATAATAATACTCATTCAATATGTAGTGGGTTAAAATGTATTACAGACGTCTAGCCGACCCTTTTTAATATACATTTTTAAGTGGCTTGTAAAAAAATCAAGTTTAAAGGTGAATAGACATTAATCTGTAATACAGCTGTGGCGGTAGTTATTATACAATACAAGATATTTGACAGTTGCCTAAATTTCGCTTACCAAATTTAATATATGCTTGCATACATACAAGTTCCGAACAAAAGCATTTGGACGTCGGCCTACCGAGTAATATCGCTCGCTCTGTGATACATCTTCCCTTTGTCGTTAAACTACCAAAAAGCAATTATTCAAATGGTAGATCCGATGTTTTATGTTATGTTTTTTTTTTGTGTCATGATTGATTGACTTGTAAAGTTGCATGCGGCCACAAATGGGGCACCCTACTTTTGACCCTACTTAATAATTGTACAAAAGATTATTTAAATTGATTATTTAGAAGTCGTCGTGGCCTAAAGGATAAGACATCCGGTGCATTCGTAATAGCGATGCAACGGTGTTCGAATCCCGCAGGCGGGTATAATTTTTTCTAATGAAATATGTACGTACTTAAGAAATGTTCACGATTTATTTCCATGCTGAAGGAATAATATCGTGTACTAAAAATCATACCTGCAAAATTATAATTTGCGTAATTACTGGTGGTAGGACCTCTTATGAGTCCGCACGGGTAGGTACCACCGTCCTGCCTATTTTCGCCGTGACGCAATAATGCGTTTCGGTGTGAAGGGTGGGGCAGCCGTTGTAACTACACTGAGACCTTAGAACTTATATCTCAAGGTGTGTGGCGCATTTACGTTGTAGATATCTATGGGTTCCAGTAACCACTTAACACCAGGAGGGCTGTGAGCTCGTCCACACATCTAGGCAATAAAAATAATAAAAAAATAATTGAAGATTCATATCATTGCGGTACATTTCTAATCGAACTTACGAGCTCTCGCATATCTAATAGGTACGTGTTAGCCACGACCGTAATTCCTGTCAGAGAAGTCACTCATTTCGTCACGTTACAGCAATTTGTGCAGCCAGGATCACGCATACATTATGTATGGAAAGTATACCACGTACCTAAGCTCAAGAGCCACCCTCCAATGTAGCTGATTCCACCCTCGAGACTCTGAGAAAGACCGTCTTCGTAACTCGGAAATATAGTTTTCTGAACAGTCACAGCTTCATTAATATTAAATAGGTTTTAGTAGGCTAATGTTTCTTTGATGTAAGTACCTATTATTTTAATTCGCGTAACGAAATATTTTTCTTATCTTGCTCGTGTATATTCTTCTGATATTCGAATTTTAGGACTAAGTGATGAGCTGGCTATGCTCCTGGGTTTGCTGTTGTTTATGAGTGACGATACCTATACGAAAACAGACGGGACGAAGTTATGAAAAATCTGCTACTTTTTAAAATTCGTTAGTAAAACAATTTAGTAGTGGTAGGACCTCTTGTGAGTCCGCAAGAGTAGGTACCACTACCCCGCCTATTTCTGCCGTTAAGCAGTAATGCGTTTCTGTTTGAAGGGTGGAGCAGCCGTTGTGACTATATTGAGACCTTAGAACTCTCAAATTGGTTGGCGGCATTTACGTTGTAGATGTCTATGGGCTCCAGTAACGACTTAACACCAGGTGGGCTGTGAGCTCGTCCAACCATATAAGCAATAAAATATAAATAAATAAAATACTCAATAAAATGGTACTTAGTCATCTTGCGGCTTGCCTGTGCCCCTGGAATAGCTGACATACATGAGCGACGATAACTGCTCACCATCAGCTGCTTATCTGCCTACAGCGACCTACAAAAATAAAACCTAAAAAAATGTATCAAAATTATTTCTCAAGTTGACGTTCAGCTATCGGCTATGCAAATGAATTCCAACGTATCGGTGGGCCCCTTTGGACGAACAATGGCAGAGTGCGTTACACTCAGTGGCAACGTTACGTGAGTAGCAATCAAATAGAACGAACTGGCTTGAAACAAGTGAGGATATAGACGTAACAAATTCCTAACAGCCATGCACGTACACAGACATATCAAAGAGAACAAGGTCACGACGGTAATGTACCAAGTGTTTAGTGTAATTAGTCAACCGTAATTATACGGGAGTCGTAGTTATACAGTTATTTAACTCGTCCAGTACTTAACGTTTATAGGTCTATGTTGTTTTGCTCGGAACTTCAACAAGATGTCTTACTTTAACCTCATTAATTTTTCATCTTTTCACGCGACTTGTGGTATAGAATACTAAAAAAATATCGACACGGACAGAAACGCCGATATCCTAGGCACCGTAATTCATTGTAAATCGATTGATCTTTAATTAAAAAAAAAACTTCCAATTAACATTCTCTCAAACAACAGTTTAAATCAATAAAAAATATTTGGAAAAATCTTAAGCATTGGCTATTTTGTCAATTTGAGATTGAAGTTATTTTATTAAATTATAAAGTAGAAATTTACCAGAACGATTTCAACTTGATTAACTTTGATCAAGCTAGGTATGTTAACTTTATGTGGTATTAAGTAAAAATGGCGCAAAATATAATACTTGGTGCAAGTAGGCGATGGAGACATGGTCGGTTCCTCATTTCTTGACATCACTCCATGAAACTTTAAATAGAAGTCTCGACTATACTGTGATAACGTGCAATTCCTCATTCTCTTCGATCTGAATTCTGACAAATACTGATAAATATCATCACGTGATAAGAGCACAGAGCGACTTACTTTTTAGGCTAAAAACAGCCGTGAGTGAGATTGCTATTATTACTAATTCAATAATAGAAAAAGAGGATGATGAAAACATAAAAAAAGTATAGAAATTGTAAAACACTGCGCTCCTCTGATAAACTGATAGTGACTGATCGAAAAATAGTACAAAAGTTATAGAATCACTCATCATCACACATCAAGTAAAATTCACAGAAAAATACAACAAATTCTGGCTTGCATTTTTTGGTTATTTTTTATATCTTACTTTACTATCATAGCTATCTTAACTTTACAATGTACGAGTGTTGTGCTCAAGAACGATTTTAGAATAAAAAAATAAACTAGAGGCTACATATTTATTTTGCTTTGTTGATTTTATCCACAAAAAGGGTTGGTTCTCCATCAATATTTTCATTTCCATACTATTAGGCTTACATGTTCGATGAGATAAAATATTAAAGTTGAGGGTTCCGATAATATTATATATGTTAACAATATCCCGGCGGTGGAGTGCAACGCGGGGCCATACGCTTCCCCCAGGCATTATTAAGGGGCTGCATATACAGTTTCGGAATTCCTTGGGGATGGCTAGGGTAGCGGCGAAATGAAAACTGGTCATGTGAAAACGCTTTCATTGCTTTTTACGCGTCGCCAGAGGCAATTTAGACGTTGCGGTGTTTTGTAGATAGTCGTTGTGCTCAGGGGATCGGCTGGTCGTTGCTGATTCAATCGCTTACGCTCTGCGGGAACGACGCCAATTACTTTGCTTCATTAATTTTCGCAACGTCCAAGCGAGTGTATATCGATGTTTTTGATAACAGTTTGAAAACGTTTATTGTCAATTAAGGTATTTGCCTATGATCCATTATTTGTATCGTGCGTTGTTTTATGGTTATTTTATCAAGACGAGCTATTCGATAAGACAGGGCTACATAATAACGTGAAATTTCATGCAATATTCTTTATTTTGTGTTCGGATTTGTAGCCTTATTCAAAATTAATCGTTACGATTCTAAAGGGAATTGTCAAGAAAAAAGTTGATACTTTAATGAATGACGTTTTTGCGATGAATAGTTTTATTACAAATAACGATTGGTTCATGCTAGAGCCAGTGTTAGCAAATTCTCTCAGATTGAGCTCGTGAGCTCACATACTGATCCGTTAGTAACTGGATTAGCTCCTTAGGCTATTAATGCATTTATAGGAAAAAAAGGATTAATGATGAATTATTCTCATTTACAAATTGAATTTAACAAAAATATGAGCGGGGCTATAATAGAAAATGAGAAGGGACGGGAAGAAAAAAAGGAAAGCTGATTAGGTTCACACTTCTTTGATTCATTCGATTCGAATTTTTATTACATTTATTTTGATAGAATTAATAATTTTAATATCACATTAGAGACAGCTCTATTGAATTATTGAATTTAAAAATTTGTCCTTGTTCCCAAACTTTGTTTCTTCTAAACGAGATTTGCAAAGGAGAACATTGTTCTGTCCGATCCTTATTTTATTTTTCTGATCTGAATTAGATCCGAATCTGAACGGCGGCAGATGGCCTCAGCTTTTATGAAGAAAAAAAATTCCTCACCACTCACACGTGCAAAAGATATAAGAGATATGTTACAATGAGATCTAGTTGTGCATATCTTTATACTTTTGTTGTTTAAAGGCAAAAAAGACTCGTAAAATAAAGAAAAGTAATCATTTCCGAATTATTAACATCATGCTAAGGATCATCAGCCCTGCCTAACTTTCGTCGTTTTAAGGAAAGTTTCTATCTAATATTAAATATTTTAAATAAATGATTTTGGAATGGAATTATTATACATTAAGGAAGGGCTTCGATGAAGGGATGAGTTCGTAATCTTAAAGTCAGCTTGGAAATTCAGTGACAGTCGTATCATCCACTCGGGAGAGGTTGAAGTTACAGACCCATTTCGGGAACTTCAGAATCTGTGACGGCTTCGATGCCAATAGTGTTATCAGCGTGTGTGAGCTTGTAAACTTCCTTCTATCACTGGTCAAAAGCACTAGTGGTAGGAAATTTTGACAGTACGTGTGGGTAGGTACCACTACTCTGCGTATTTTTGCTGCGAAGCCGTCATTTCTTCCAGTTTGAAGGACGAGTCAGCCATTATACTTTTTTTTGTTGTTGTTGCTTAGATGGGTGAACGAGCTCACAGCCCATAGACATATACAACGTAAATGCGCCTCCCACCTTGAGATATAATTTCTAAGGTCTCAGTATAGTTACAACGGCTGCCCCACCCTTCAAACCGAAACGCATTACAGCTTCACGGCAGAAATAGGCTAAATATGTACTATACGATGGAGGTTGAGACCGCATATTTCAAGATAAATAGCGATATTCACATTTAGGTAGTCAACAAATAAAAACAATGTAAATAATTACATAAACCAATACGCAGTAGAATCCTCATAATTAACGCTGTTTTCATTTTCTTTCATTGTTAGATGCCCAACAATTCCGAATTACAAAGAATCGGTCGAATTCATTTTAACGTTATTGGCGTTCTTCCATCTCATACATAAATACATACACGATATTGCCACTAAAAAAACAATTGCAGTCTTCGCTATAAAATAAACAATGGGTTGAAAAGACCCCAGAGCAATCATTGGGGTAAAAAAACGGAGGGGCGCAGACACGGGCGCTCAGTGAAAAGATGAGCAAAATAAATTTTATTTCTCTTATCCCCTTGATAAACAACACACTTAATCAAACATTCTTCATGTTGTGCCTAGAGATAATAAGTTAATGTATAATTTTCAACTCTTACTAAATTCACATCAAGCTTATCCCAATTTGGCTTCACGGACGGAATGCTAAATAGTTAGTGACTGAATTAATGCAAATGTTAATTTTATAGTTCTATAGGTATGATATCTGTGTGTGTGGACGCGGTCGTGTTTTCGTCTGATAAGTTTTAAAAACTGTCTGTGGCTTTCTGCATTATAAAAAACTTAGCGCGTCTTTTTGTGATTTCAAAATGTAAAATTGAAATTTGATCGAAATTGTGATCATCCTTTTCATTCATTTTTGAATGGTTTTTTTTTTTTTCTTTTTTTTTTCTTTTTTTTTTTTATAAGGAGGGTTTTCTCGATTTCGAGACGTCACCCTCAAAGTTTACACAAAAAATTTAAACGCGACGCTTTATACTTACGTCTACCAATTTATATAGCATTCTGGCTGCTGTTATAGACGCCTACATTGAATGGAAATATTTCGTTATGGATTCTGTTTCATTATGTATCTATACTTCTATACTAATATTATAAAGAGGAAAGATTTGTTTGCTTGTTTTTATTGAATAGGCTCCGAAATTACTGAACCGATTTGAACAATTTTTCACCGTTGGAAAGCTACGCTATCCCCGGGTGACATAGGCTATATTTATTATATTTTCAAAAAAATTTGGGATCCTTACTGTAACTCCAATAATGTAACCCAATGTGTAAAAAAATTACCTAAAAATCTTTACATCGCATGCTCTACTACCCAAGCGAAGCCGGGGCGGGCCGCTAGTTTAATTGTATAGTTATAGCTTGTAACAATTTCGATTTTAAATGCACGCTAAGGCTTCGTGCGTGGCACGGTTAAGGTACAACAATAGCATACATATGGCATAAAAATATTTGAGGAAAAATAAAATAAAAATAAACAAATATTAAATTAAATTAAAAATTGCATACACACACGTATATAAAAAGTGGGTTAGAGCTAGTTTAAGAAACAGCACCAAACTTGTGTGTTTTATATTAAACATAAAATGAGGATTTCAGTGGGTACATTCAGTTTGTTTTTTGTTACGAAGAATTTACGACATGGAACATTTGTAATACTTCACCAGAATTTCATTTCGACAGAGCAACCTTTGAAAGTCGTTCCTTTTCAGGTTTTTGTCCGCTCCAGATGTTTTGTAAGTTTTGCTTACTTTCGAAACTTTCCTACTCAAAAATACACAAATCCTGTGTAATGATAATGTAGGATTGGTAAGAACGGAACGTATGAAAAGAGTGTGAAACGGAGCGTTAAGATGTGAGTGAGAGAAAACGGAAAGAAAGGGAGAAGAGAATGACAGACAGAATGACAGATAATTGGAAAATGGCGAAGACGGTTGAAAAATGAGCAAGACGTAATAAAAGTGTTAATTGTTAATTATATTATTAGAACAGAAGATTTTGGAACAGTGGACGTTTTATTTTATGCGCTGCAATCCCTATTCTACAATAATAACACATTTTTCATAAACATTAATTATGGCGTTCGCTAATTATATTTCAACTTATCCTATTGCAGAGCCATGAGAACGACCTCTAATGATGACACGTCATAATTGAAACACCCTTTATGCAGCGTGATCTATTATTCAGACACAAAACCCCTCTCCAATTATGACATTTGATGTGCCTGTTCGTAGGGAGGTCTACATTAGACGATGAGGCAGTTGCATAAATTTTGTCAATTTGGCACGGAGTTAAGCAAAGGGAGGTTAGTGTGCTCGCTCGCAGGCTTCCTTNCGACCTCTAATGATGACACGTCATAATTGAAACACCCTTTATGCAGCGTGATCTATTATTCAGACACAAAACCCCTCTCCAATTATGACATTTGATGTGCCTGTTCGTAGGGAGGTCTACATTAGACGATGAGGCAGTTGCATAAATTTTGTCAATTTGGCACGGAGTTAAGCAAAGGGAGGTTAGTGTGCTCGCTCGCAGGCCTCCTTGATTTATTTCGAGTGTCAATTAAAAAAAAAAAACATTTTTTTTCGACGGCAGGAATCCTTTTAAAATATGATTGAATTTGAGGTTTTTTTATTGCTTATATGGGTGGACGAGCTCACAGCCCACCTGGTGTTAAGTGGTTGCTGGAGCCCATAGACATCTACAACGTAAATGCGCCCTCCACCTTGAGATATAAGTTCTAAGGTCTCAGTATAGTTACAATGGCTGCCTCACCCTTTAAACTGAAACGCATGACTGCTTCACAGCAGAAATAGCCAAGGTGGTGGTACCTACCCGCGTGGACTCACAAGAGGTCCTACTACCAGTAGGTTAATTATGATTTTAATAAGCATATTATTACTATAGCTGCTACCGAAAAATTTTTGTATTTTATAAAGACCATGCACTATGTTCAACCGGAATGTGATGGAGTTGAAAAATATGTATAAAAAAACACCTTGACGTCTCGAGAACGTCAGCAGCATCAAAGCTATAGTTGACTTCTTGGAGAAGCTGATGTGGCTGGAATGAAATTCCCACCAAAACGCAGAAAAAGGTCTTGATCGTCAAGATGCGAAAACCAGCCTGTTCTCATGTATCAAGTTGCTGGCGGCGTTCATGGTTGCAAAATTACAAATAAAGATAAATCATGTTTTTATTATGAATCTTACTTGTTTATTATTAACTATGTGAACTTGTACGTGACATTATAACCTAGTTTAGAACTATTTTACATGTAATTTACTTCCAATCGAATCTGAAAGGTATGTGACAAAAGAATATCGACTTATAACATCGAATTACTGTTGTTTCCTTGAACATTATCCCGCACATCGTATTCCGGAATACATGTAAGACGTGGCAATCATATCGGTGGAATAAATCAAGCAAACACATAACCATACAATTGGGCGCCGGCCTCCGAGTCTCCCTATAATCGTTGTAATTGCGCAACCAAGCACCAGCCCTCCCCCGAAATATAACTATTACGCTTTTATTAAGCCCACGGATCCACCAAAGGGATGCTCATAATTTAATTACGAAACCCTAAATAAGTTATTACAAGATGAGAAAAGTATTGGGTGTCTTTTGAAAGTTATTTTAAGTGTTCCGTTCTCTTCTTCACATTCTTTTTTCCTTTATCTCCTTATAAGGTGCAGTCAGTTGAACATGTAACCCTGCTATAATGGCTTCCATGATGGTGGATGATATAATTATTTACACGGTTGGGACGCAAGTTTTCCACACATCCACCTTCCTTGGGAATAGCAGGCCTGGATAGGTTAGTATAGTGGTGGTAAATAGTACTAACATGTGAGGCGCTTTTATCTCCGTGATCTGTCTAACTATAAATCTGGTTTATCATATCAAAAAATATTAGTGATTTTTGACGAATGAAATTATTGTGATCATACTTCAAAAAATAATCAGTAAAATGTGAATTTTCCATTGGTATTTGACGTTTTATGCGCCGGAGCCCTGGTCTTTGGTTTCTATGAAGCAACGCCTTACAAAGGAGGGCCGATTAGAAGTGGACAAGACCATAATGTTTATAAGTAAGAGACAGAGATAGAATATGAATCCATGCCTTCAGCTCTAATACTAGGGGCAGGCTTAGGGACCCCGGTAACCGTACTCGTCGAACTCGACAAAGAGGTCGACGTGCAACCTAACCCATGCATCAGCCCGCTGAGTTTCTCGCCGGATCTTCTCAGCGGGTCGCGATTCCGATCCGGTAGTAGATTCATTCGCGAAACAATTGCTCTTGAGTTGTTAGGTCTCCTTCGGAGGCGCTCGGGCAGTTGTTAGCAAATCCCACCCCTCTTGGCTGAGCCTTTGCTCGCCCACCTGTCCTGGTGAAACTGGAAAGGCCTTCGGGCCACCAGTAAACTTTCANAAAAAAAAAAAAAAAAAAAAAAAAGAATATGAATCAAAAACAACTTTGTAGGCCTGTGAATAAGGCGTCGTGTTAAGTTGGAATGTGAACATTGAAAAAAATGTCACGATCCGTAGCAATAAGGGAGTGAATTGAAGGAGAATCGTTAAGGAATTCGGGAGTTCATCGGATAACATATCAGTCGAATGTGAACTTTTTATTTGCTTACGCAGGCAGACGGGCAAGTGAGTTGAATACAAGTTACATTCGATTTTAATTTTGATCTTAAAAGAAATGCCTCTCTTCATTTAAGACGAAAACGCCTTTCGGCGTTGCCGTTGTCAATAAAAATCAATCTAAATAAATATTTGTAGTAGAATTTGTAGTGACATTACAATTTTTCTGACATTATATGTGTAATGTTATACTTACTCTAACATCTAAAAGAAAGGTTCGATTCAAATACATATACTAGGCTACCCGGTTCCGTATCGACAACATGGTGGTGCGATGGTAAAGGAGTAGCAGATATGAATAGATAACTTTAAGATCAAAATAGAATTGAAGATCTCACTTTCTTATGGCATTTTGAATTTAACTCATATACAAATAAAAATAATAATAATACACCAAACGCAAGAAGCAAAGTGTAAAAAATAACAAGTTTACAACTCATACAGACTTAAACCGAAAAAGCCTTGGCACCTGAGCGAGTTACAAAATGTAAAATTCCAAAAACTTCGACAAGTAAAAGAGCAGACAGTGCCGCGGGCCCTTCTCATAAGCTGAACATAATTAATTATTTGATATTAATAAATATGATGGGTAAACAGACTAGGTAACATCGACTCAGCAGAGTCGTTAACTTAGGTTTATTATTTGTTAATATCCTTGTTGCGTCTGAATAAAGGCTTTAAATACATAAAAATATCTCTTTTCACTTTATGGGCATTCAATGAGAAGTCGTTTTTCGTAATTAGAAGGATAATGCTGGATTTAGTTTATGCAAAAATCGATTTATGTGCAGATTTGTTTGTGACTTTTTTGCTTTTCTCTCAGAGATTCCACCTCTAGATTTTGAACTGATATTTAAAGAAACTAGTACAGTGTGACCATCTCTAAACTATAGATCCTGATATTGAAAACCTGCCAAATCCTGCCAACGTCTGTAGTAAAAAATGCCTTATTAATGCCAACTTTATTAACCGTTGTAATGTACCAAGAAAAGTAAAAATACAGGAGTTTCATATTTTCACATACGCTCTTTCATATTTTCGCTTCATCACCACCACCAATAATAATAAGTATCGCCCAAGAAATTTTACTAACAAGATATTATCACCTTAAAATCTAAATCGAATCTATCTATAAGTATGTCTCTATGACTGATTAAATTGAAATATAAACCGTAAGCTCGTTTATACTCGTGAATACTCGTTTCAAGATGATCAACTTTCTAAGCAAAGTTTTAAAGTTGTTAATTGAATGTGATACGAATATAGCACGAGAAGTATGGGGAATCCCCTACATGCTCACGAAGTATCTTCAGGGTTGTCATTTTTTACATTTTATTGTGCTGCCATAAGGAAATTTATTTTCTTTATCCCGATTCCCAATACTGCCAAAAACTGCCAGAAGCTAAAATAAGAGTCCAATCCTGCCAAAATGGCAGGATCCTGCCACATATGGTCACACTGAACTAGTATTTGCTCAATGATCGAAATTCAACCCTAATCACTGATACTTATTTTATTTGATATGTCGACGCAAGTCCATCATAATTAACAAATTAATTGTTCCGATTATAAAATCAATCATTGTGTCGAATAAATTGATTGTGTTTAGTTATTAATTAGTATTATGATTTTTGGAATGTGTTTTGCGTTAGAATAAAACCTAAAATTAATTGATGAAATTATTATGAGTTGTTTAACAGTTGAAACATTCGTCGCCATTTGTAGACCGGATGTTTCAACTGAAATTAAGATTTAAAAATTAATTCAATTGTTGATAATTACATTCAAAATATTTAATTAATTTAAGAATTATTTTTGTAATTAAAATTAGTAATTTAAAGAAGTTGCAATTTAAATGGTGTGTTGACGTTTTCCCGCCCGACGCCATCTTTTAGTTTTCAATTTCGTTGGCGCACAAAACTACGATAGACGAAATGTTAAAAACTTAAAACACTTTTTGTTCGAGCGCCGGGCGGTGAAGACGTGGTNTGTAGGTCAACGTTCCTCACGAACCACGGAGCTCCGACGGCTAACCTGCAAAAGCGGGATTGTAGAGATTGAAGGGTGTCTATGTGTGTGCGGGCCGCGTGAGCGAACACCACACTCGCGTAAGTCATGACGGGCCTTATGCAAGTTTTGTAAAGTGTCACCTTGTTCCGAAGGGACATTTTGCTCCGCTTACAGATCATGGGTATTATAGCTTTGAAGATGTAAATGCACTTTGTAATATTATAGACGTGCGTCAGTAGTGTATAAACCTTAAAAATAATGAATAGTTTTTAAATGTTACGACGTAGAGACGAAATCATAAATGCGCTAAGGTATCTTCGATCAACAATACTAACTAGATTTCGGGTCGGTGCATAAAATCCGTCTCGTCAAATAACAGCGCACTGAAATGTGAGCTCTTATTTTGTTTAGTTCACTTCAAACACAGCCAATGTCAACCCGTCTCACAATACCGCAGTATGTATTTAAAAGTTGCAAAAATTAAGCCCGAAAAAGCAATTTAACGGCCGGAGTATCTTACTTTCGGTAAGTACATGAAGTATAAACTATATTTTAAGCTTTAAACTTATAAATAATATTAAATTTTGAACAAAATTACCGATTTTTAACCACCGCTACAAATGTTGGCCAAGGCTCGGCCAACACATGGACAAATTTTTGCTTAACAGAACAGTAAATGCATGGANAAGCCTTTATTGCTGTTCTTATTTTTACAAACTATATTAAATTACTTAAACATGCCAAAACTTAAATACTAAGTTCCTTATGGAATTAAATTAAATATCGGCAAACGGTGGTTGTGGTATCGCAGCTTGTCCTTCGACAAAGGCCTCCTCTAAAGATTTCCACTGTGTCCTGTCCTTTGCTGTACGCGTCCATGTAGTACCAGCTATTTTTATAATGTCGTCCTCCCATCTTTTAGTCTGTCTACCTCTATTCCTTTTACCATCTCGTGGATACCATTCAGTTATTAAACTATTTTAATATTTATTTTATTATTATTAATAAAATTAATTATTTATTATTAGTGGCTATTAGTTAAATTAAATAAAATGACGCACAACAGGTGTTTGGCAAAGTGCAGTATTTCCTCTGTGATGTGATATTTTATAATATTTTTTTTAACTTATATTGTACCATATGGTTTGAACCAATATTTAATAAAATATGGACCCAATTAAAAAACAACTCATATAGCAACAAATTATTATTCGACGGTACTTGAATTGTGTAATTTTAAGCCATTTTGAAATTCCAAACATTTCAAATTTCGTTTGAAACTAAGCTACTACAAAAGTGAATTCTGAAGATTCCATATTTTTACTTATTGTGACTTGCAGAACTCTCCAAAAAATGCCTTGAAGGAATAATTAGCACAATTTTTTTATGAACAGATTACAGGTTAGCCAGACGCTTTTCTATTGCGACCTACAAGTGTCTTGTAAATATTCATTACTTATAATTATCACATTATTCACCGAGTCTAAAAGACGTAACTATACATACGTACATAACTACAAGATGTAGTGGGTTTCCTTCGTATTGATATTAAAGTAATTAATAAAACCCAACACGCAATGAAACAAAATCTGAAAAGTTTGTGTACCTAAATGACCTCATTTATGGTTGCTAGCAGTGCATAGTAGTCAAATTTATAATAGCTTAACCATTAAGATCGTGTAATTGCGACCTAACACGAGGTATGTCGTGTCACTCTCGCTAGGGTTTATTATCGAGAAAAATTTTAAGTGCTAGTCGAAACAACGGCCGTCTGGTGTAGTGGTAAGTGACATGGTCACTATATACGGGGGTCGCGGGTTCGAATCCCGCTAAGGGAATATATTTGTATGATAAATATAAATGTCTTTTCCAGGGTTATGGATGTATATTAAATATATGTATGTGTATAATAAAAATCTTATATTTATTTCCGTTATCTGGTACCTGTTACACAAGTTCTTTACGAACTTATCACGGGACGAGTTGACGTGGCGTGATTGTTAAAAAAAAAAGAAAAAGAAACGCATGCTTTAAAATATACATTAAAACCACAAAAAAATCACGCCTTTGAGTGTGAATATGGCCTTACTTAATGATGATAATGACAATGTTAAATACGTATTTTCCGTAAATGTAGGGAGATAAATAAAAGAAAAGCGAAAAAGGGACACGCTACACTCGTATATTTGAGTGTTTTAATGGAAATTCACACAGTTTTATGTGCGGTAGAAGGAATGCTATCCTATATTTGCGCGACGTAAGTATGTTTCGTATACAAGATGGTAATCAATCAGAAGCTTACATTTCGCGAGCGAAGATACAACCGGCAAATGTGGGAACACTTGGGTCCACATGCTTGTTTGTAATGGAGTGATATTAACGTACACATTTTTTAATTATATTGTGGGAGCTTGACAGTGTTTGATGTTTGGTAAAAAGTTAAATGAAGTTACATGTAACAAACACGTGGAGTCTTTCGGCAGTGTTGTGGTGACGGAATAAATTTTGTAATTGATTCTCCCATTACTTTTGGTGTGATGTTGCGTCTGGAATTATATGGGATGTCTGAAATTAATCCCTCTTATCCTGACTGTCCACAAAATGCATACGACTTTAATAAATTAGGGCCATGTTTTATTTTAATATTTTTAAAGTAGGTATGTGAACTTAAAATGCACTCAGTGTAAAAACGGTTATTAATTTTGTTAACTTTTAAACACCAACCTATAAATTATTAAAAATGTTTTTTTTTTTTTCATTTTTTTTTTGCTTTGATGGGTGGACTAGACCTCCTGGTGTTAAATGGTTACTGGAGCCCATAGACATCTACAACGTAAATGCGCCACCCGCCTTGACATATAAGTTCTAAGGTCTCAGTATAGTTACAACGGCTACCCCACCCATCAAACCGAAACGCATTGCTGCTTCACGGTAGAAATAGGCGGGGTGGTGGTACCTACCCGTGCGGAGTCTCAAGAGCTCCTACCGCCTATTACCCATATTAAATTGCAGTTTAGTGGTAAATGTGCGAATGCTAGTTGAAAATTCTGTCGACAAAAGGTAGCACGCCTTCCGTATTATATAGAACGGAGCCGTTAAAGGGAAATGTTATTAAGGATCATACGAGTCCGGTGAGGCTCTGAAACTGGGTAGATAATAATGGTTTGCTCTTCAATATTACTCTATTGCCGAATGTCGTTCGCCGGGCCTCAATAACACGGACAGATGGATACTGAGTGTCAACGCGCAAATAAAAATAGATATTATCTATACTAATACTAATCTACTAATAATAATAATAATATAATATTATAAAGAGGAAAGATTTGTTTGTTTGTTTGATTTGAATAGGCTCCGTAAGTACTGAACCGATTTGAAAAATTATTTCATTGTTTGGAAGCTATACTATTCCCGAGTGACATATGCTATAATCTTTTTTGAAAAAAATTAAGGATCCTTACTAAAACTCCAATAATGTAACCCAAGGTGTAAAAAATCATCTAAAATATTCTTTACATCGCGTGCCCTGCGAAAACTATTGATGAGAGAATAAAATAATGTACTATGACTTTGTAGAACACATTATTAATTACAAAAAGTGTCGCGACAGCATATGTCTACCTATTATAGTTATGCCGCAATAAGTGTTCTTTTATTTAAAACAAATAAAACAACGTCAAGTATCGTTGAAATTTATGGTAACGACCCGAGCGGAGCCGGAGCGGGCCGCTAGTATTCTATAAAATGAATGATTGTGGTCGTGGTTGGTTCTTATTTTCTGATTTTACCGTTTCAGGGAATCTTTCTGGTGTTGTATCATCAGCGTATCGGTGACAACCCACAGACACAGCCCACTGAGATTCTGGCCGGATTTTCTCAGTAGGTCGCGTTTCCGATCCGGTGGTAGATTCTGCGAAGCATTGTTCTTGCTAGGGTTAGTGTTAACACCACTCCGGTTTGAGCCCCGTGAGCTCACCTACCCACCACGTTAGGGTGAAGCTGAAATAGCCTCTCAAGGCTATCAGCATAGGCAGGAAAAAAGAGTCGGTCATGTTTTTGCAATAACTGTCACGCTTGATTTACACATGCGGATTGATGATTGAGCTGTTGAAATACTCGGAGAACGCTGCTGTTAATTCGCTCGAGAATGTAATAGTCACCTTTTACGCCATCCAAGGGGGAGATGATGTGTCATTTTTTGAGGCCATGAAGATATGATCAAAAAGTTCTCGAGTGGCTACATACGCAGTGTAGGTGGACTTCCCACAAGGTGAGCCGGGCGGGAGAGGTCTATGTCTTGAAGTTGACGTGTGTTGGTTAATGACGATTATAATTATCTTACACGATAGGTTGTTGAAGGAAATTAATTATTAGATTCATTTGTTATATATTTAATTAGAAAGCATTAATGTTTAATATATAGACGCTACGATGATGCGGCTATATTTAGGTACTTGAGCAGGTATCCAACTTTTTAAATAAATATATACTTGTCATGTTTTTATTGACGACTTCTATGATGAAACCATAGCATATCTTGTAGTTGTAGGATCCATTGTGAGGCCACACGGATACTTACCACCATCGTACTTCTGTCGCAGACTGCATGTGTAACCGGCGCAGTTGTTGGCTATATCAACCGATTTTTATTCCCCAATTGAAGCTTATGTAATTAATGGCTATATCTTTAAAAACGTGTCTTTGTAGTAAATTTTGTTGTAAATAAGGTGTGCTCAAATTCGTACGAGACCGATGGAAAGGGTGAAATCCGTTGTTGTGTTTCCATCCTGTACCGCTGTGACTGCCCGGGCTGTATACAGCTTACATAAAATGTTAGCGATTAAGGTTCAACACGTTTATGTAGTATATACTAGTTTTGAGAATGAAAATTTTTATAACGGGTAATTTAAAACCCAATTCGTTTTTATTAAATTTTTTTTTGTGGATTTGGTGGTACCGTTTTTTTATTTATTTTCTATATGGTATTCGGTGGTTTTTTTTGTCTCGTAAATATATTTTCGAAATTTGGATGCGAAACGTGTTAACTTTAATGGCAATACTTAAATTCTATACGGTATTCGAATTCCCATGCAGGCCACCAATTATTTCACGTGAACTTGTCCACTCATCTGTATAATGAAAAAAGGTTCAGAAAACATTAGGTTATCAAGGATTTATTTGCTATACATTTAAGTATTTCATAGTTTGTTGTTAGTTCAAATGAATATCACATTTCTTGAATTCTCCGATGTTTCTCTTGCTCAAATATCATGACGTTGTAGTAATTTTATGACGCGACTATGTCGAGATAAATACCTTGAAACACCAAAGAGAACAGAACTTTTAGTAACTAAGAGCGGCTCTCGGAATGAAATATTTAGCGGCAGAAATGCCCCGTAATGCTTTGTTAAAGAGGCTGGGGAGAATAGGGGAAGGGTACGATGTGCATTTGATGTCGTAACTACATCCCTCATTGAAATTTTGGCAGGGGATGGGTCGATTCAAGCTGAAATAATATTCGAAATAAGCTTGCTTAGCATAAGCGTTATAATACGATTGCCTAATGAGAGCTGTTTAGAGAATCGGAAAAAATTAAACTAAAATGAGAACTCGATCTTTTAATGGCGTAAAAAAAGATGCGGAGTTAAAAATAAATCTTGTAGAATGAATTATATTTACTTGTAGAGTAAATAAAGGATTATGGTAACATATCGTTTGGTGCCCAAATATATTAATTTGGAATAAATTTACAGTGACTTAAATATTACAAAAATAATTTTCCGAAATATTCAGTAAAATTTCAGGTTTTGTGGATTAAACACCTAAGAAATATTTATTTCTTCATTTCGTTTTGTCCCTGGCGATTACCCTGGTATGCTTATATTAGCGTAAAAATGTCGATACAAAAAAGTAATCGAATGTAGCTTATGGCACACCACTCTATCTCTACAAGCTCCTCATAAAACAGAAGAAAGCGTTATTTAAGCCCGGGATAAAAGCTATGCAATAGCTTAAAAGTAAAACTCTAATGAAATGTAAAAACAACTTGTTCCTATTAAAAGTAAATCCACCTAATGACTATATTAATTTATATTTTAAATATTAACAAATGATTATAAATAAACTGTTTGCTTACGAAACCTTTTAACAGACATCCTGCTAATCCTACTACCCATACCCGACTAACCCTCAAAGTTAATTTAGGCGTTATGTCGAAATTGTTTTTGTCGTTGATCCTTATTTTTGGAATTGCCGTTTAGAACAGTTATACAGAAACAATTTTTTTTTTATAAATTATCTTTTTTTCTTTCAAAATATGCACCCATGGTATTGATTCATCTCTGCCAGTGCAGTGGTAATTTTTCAATACCTTTCTTGAAGCAGTCACGAAGTGTACGGTATCTAACAAATTCTTCAAAGGCAAATTTTGTACTGCCTCTCTGGTACTGAATTTGTTCCCTGTCGATAAAATGTTCAAATTTTTGAAAAAGTAGAAGTCTGTCGGCGCAAGGTCTGGAGAGTTCGGCGGATGACGAAAAGCTTGCAATCCTAGATCTTGTAGCTCAGATGAGGCGGCACAAAGTGGGTCCTGTGCGCCGGCCACGGTGTGTCTCCTGAGACGACGTCCTTCGGGATCTTCCCGAGGAAGAAATCCCGTCTTATTATCAGGATGAGTACCGGCCAAGGCAGACTTTCGGCGCGCACTGCGGTACCGTGGGTTTTGTGGAGTTGGAGTAGTGGAGCTCGATGGGGTTTAGTCGATAGTCGGTTTTGCGGGGCTGGTCTTGTGTTTCTCAAGGTGTAGGCTCCTGGCAGGAATTGGAAGAAGAGGAGGACCTCGGACTTTCTCTTCTCCCTTTTCTTCTTTGGAGGCGCCGGAGTCCGACAAAACCTTGTTACCCGCTTCGAAGGGGTTATTCGTAAACGGGTTCCCCAGCGTAAGAAAAAGGTCAGAGAGACCTCTGTTGTGCCCTACACGGTCGAGCGGGGACGAGTGATAAGTCGAATAATATTGTTGTGAGAGTAATATTGTTTTTATACTAACCTTGAAAGCTGCTGCTAATTTAGGGGTAGATTGAGTATCGCCAGCTCCCACTATCGCCATTAATTCGTCATTCTTGACTTTAGTTTTAGGGCGACCACGCTGTTCATTTTTAGATCAACATTTTCATGCCGGAAGCCTTGAAACTAATAACGAGTCCTGTATTCGTTTGTAATGTTCACTCCGTAGACGTCATTAAAGTTGAGAGTGTGATGGTGCGACGTTGCTACCACGACGGAACTCGCAATTCATAGTTATTCGTATTTTTATCGTGTCAATATTGATGAAAAAGATACAAATTTGGTGAAAATAAAATAGTAATCGATAAACATAAGTTTGAAAACAAAATTCATTTGAATTTAGAATTTATTGTCAGCCATATCTAAATTACGTTTCAAATGGCCAGTATTATAACTTCATAGCTAAGAAAGAACTATTATATTCACGGACTGCTTAGATATATTATCGTATAGATACTGGTAAGTACACACTCTATTTTCTACGTCTATGAATAAACAGAACATGCTGAGGAAAAACATCGTCATAGGTATTTCAAAATTAAAGCTTACTAAAATTATAATAGTGTTTTATTTTTTAATTACTGTACGAAGTCTGAAAAGATTTGAAATCTTTAATTTATGAAGAAATATTTTTTGTCAATTAGTAGTGCTCTTTTCTTTATGAATGTAAATGACGATGTTCTTAAGCTGAATAGAAAGTGAATTCTCAATTCTCTTGTTCATTGCCTCAAATCAATTATGCCTCTTGTTCGAAAATCTTTTAACTAAACTCCCTCTTAGTTTTGTACGTAAATAATTGTTTTCCAGTAATGTGTTCGAATACTCATTAGGCGCTTACGATAGAGGCTTCTCTCATGTTTATTAAACACTGTGTTTATTCATGCTCCAAAGTTGTGCTAAATTCCCGCTTGAGCGATTTATCAATAACAGGATCCGCCCAATGATCGAATTTCGACCATAATCACTGGGATCTCAAGTTTTATATTCATTTAACAACTAATTTAGAAAAAAATATACATATTTAAAAAAATTCTTTATTAATAAACTATGACTGTGTCGGTGGTCTAGTAATTAGTGGCCCTTACTGTTGCGCCGAGGGTCGTGGGTTTGATTCCCGCATCAGGCAAAAATTTGTATGATGAACAGGTTTCCTTACTCTTTTTTTTTATTGCTTATATGGGTCGACGAGCTCACAGCATACCTGGTGTTAAGTGGTTACTGGAGCCCATAGACATCTACAACGTAAATGCGCCACCCACCTTGAGATATAAGTTCTAAGGTCTCAAGTATAGTTACAACAGCTGCCCCACCCTTCAAACCGAAAAGCATTACTGCTTCACGGCAGAAATAGGCAGGGTGGTGGTACCTACCTGTGCGGACTCACAAGAGGTCCTACCACCAGTAAAAAGCTCTGTACTTTGTAGCACAAAATGGGCTAGTGACCCAAGCGCAGCTGTGTATAGCTCAAATCTAAGAAGTCCTAGCTTCGTAAGTAGTCCTACTTCTTATCGCGTGGCGTGTTCACCAGTGCTCAAGATTGGCAGTCTTTCAGCAATTATATTCATTGTGATGTAAATATAACTACTAACATAGGTCTAAGTCTTATTAACAATTTATATGAGTCATGGTTACTTGCAATAAAAACATTATTATTATTGTGTATTAAACACTGCCACGCCTGGGAAGACGGCAGGACACACTCCGGCGAGGTGGGCAACAATCGGCCGGAGCGTTAGGGACTATTTGGAGAGAAACCGGCGAACTATACTAATAACGCGGGTAAGAGCTGCGTTTCAGTTCTTTTATCACCTACCAGAGTAAATGGTAAAAATGAAATATCATCTATATATTTCATTGTTGTCAGGCAATATTTATACGTAACACGAGTCTTATGATCGTTTTATCAATATGACATGAACGTTACCGTGTTTGTTTCCGTTTTACTAAGTATATTGTTTGCATACGATCAACCGTGCTCCACCGAAACATACATTTTGAGGTTTCGGCACAATGAAAGCCGGAAATACGTTAGCGCTGAAGCATTTTAAGCGGCTGCTGTTATTTCACTCTCTCGGCATCCGGTTGAGAAAATAAAAAAGTACCTATATTAGGTGTGTTTCCATGAAGCAGAAGGCTCCACAAAGTTTTCGCGTGTAATGGAGGATGGAAGAATTATTATAATAATTTCTACAGAAAAAAAACGTTACGTATTGATAAAACGAGAGAATAGAGAGAGATTTATTTGATATAGAAACTCGATCTTTCATATTTTCTGGGCCCACAATATTTTTGTACAAGCTTTATTCCTTTTGTTGTATTCACGTGTTTGAGATTGAAAATAATCTCGGATCGAATAGCTAAGCTGTTCAGGTGAATGATACTGGAAGGAAATTTTTGTGGGAGCATGCAAACAAGCTCTATTAGTCCCCGGTGTTATTTCTATTTAAGAACTAGCTGACCCGGCAGACTTCGTAGTGCCTCAATCAATGAATAAAATACCTAAACTTTTGTATAAAATAAACTTAAAACAAAAGGAATCCGTCCGAAAAATTGTTATTTTTATTGAATTTCAAGCATTTTCATGTTTATCTACCTTTTAAACCTTCTCTGGACTTCCACAAATAATTCAAGACCAAAATTAGCCAAATCGGTCCAGCCGCTCTCGAGTTTTAGCAAGAGTAACGAACAGCAATTCATTTTAATATATGAAGATATATAGATAGATAAGTTATTATTATCACAACAGAAAAGTGCTTTCAAGTGTTACAGATGAATTACAACATCTTTCAATGCTGACTATTGCGAATGGTAAGGTAACTGATTGGTTTGTTTGTTCTTTCTAGAGAGGCAAAGCAGATATAACTCGATTCCACAGAAACTGGGAGCAGTGAGTGCAATAATTTTGTTTGTTAAGTTGATGGAAGACTTCGGGGTAAGCTCTCAAGGACACACTTGACCTCCTCGGGAGGGAACAAAGAGTGGGTGTCGATGTTTGAGTCAACAACGAAGAAAATATAGTTGACCGTACCGAAATAAAATGTTACAATAATATTTATACAGACGACCGCAAAAGAAATCTAAAGAAACTTGTGGAAAAAGCTTGATTTTCGTGTGATTTTTTAAAGTCATAGTCGAAAAACAAGGAAAGCAAATAAGTCTGGTTTAGTAAAAAAAAAAACTTTCAAGAATTTGTATAGGTTTGGATAAAAAGCAGATGTGAAAACAGGCTGGTGGTAGGACCTCTTGGGAGTCCGCTCGGGTAGGTACCACCACCCCGCCTATTTCCGCCGTGAAGCAATAATGCGTTTCGGTTCGAAGGGTGGGGTAGCCGTTGTAACTATACTGAGACCTTAGAACTTATATCTCGAGGTGGGTGGCGCATTTACGTTGTAGATGACTATGGGCTCCAGTAACCACTTAACATCAGGTAGGCTGTCAGCTCGTCCATCCAAATAAGCAATAAAAAAAAGACGACCTTCAATAAGTTTTTTTTCTCTTGTTTTTGTTATAGGTTAAGGTTAAAATTAATAATTAGAATAATGAATCGATTTTAACGAAATTCTACGCGAATATAGACTACCTTTCATCTCACAGCCGAGTAGGGTACTCCGCTTTCGCCGTAAAGTACAGTCCACGGTAGCGGACTGCGGACTGCAGAAACTGCAGAGGAGAATCCTAATACTTAACAGGTACTATAATGTAAATAAATTGATAACAAAGTATACCCTGTATACCCCTTTAGTATTAAAAACTGTAGATTCCATTAAATATTTTTGTGGATATGATTAGAAAACGGGAATATCATAAAAAAACCTTTGGAATAACGTACCAACTTAAATTGAGCATAATCAAGTACACCATAAAAACAATGACGAGTTCGCGCAAAAGCATCTCTCTATTCCTCCCACATCCCACATTTGTTTTCTTAAGGGCCTTATACCCTAAAATCTAATTCATAAGGTTTCAACTTAGTTATTAGAAGATGTGCTATTTAATTTATATGACGTGTTTTAAAAACTAAGTTTACGAAATTTGTCAACATATCATGTCATTAAAAAAACTATAGGTCCCGCAGTAGTCGAAATTCGACTATAATTATTTGGAATTGTAAGTTTGTACACTATTATGATTGTATTTTATACTTCTATAATCAAAAATTTCACCAAGACTACACTATCAAAAATATTAACAAAGGCAAACAATATTTAATCTATTCTCAATTTGACAACAGACGTCAAGAACAAAAGTTTGACAATCAATAGTATGCATGCGTGTGTGCGTGAAATACATGATATGTAGTGTGTGTAATGTTTTCTTTATTGATTTAATGTATATTTTATGCATTATTTAAAAAAATAAATTAGCATTGTGCACTTCTTCTCTATATTCTCTGTAAGTAATGAAAATTTCATAATCCTCCGTCCGCGCAATTTTAAAGTTTTTGCTTCACGTATTAATATATAGATTCTTTCAAACTTAATTAATTTAAAATCGTAAAACACACATAGCTTAATCAACAATAGAAGAATAACAGTGAATAAATAATATTCAAAGGTATATTAGAGCCGTTATCAGCAGAGCGAAGCTTTCTAAGATGTTTATATAAATACTTGAGGAAAGCTTTCATGTTTAATGCTGAAATTTTCCGTATTACGTACAAAAATAGGTGACGTTTGTCAATTTTGGAATAATCCTCCAAAGCTTATCAGAGATAACGTTTTGTTCGAATATAATCGAATTTTTCCGTGATTTGATTTAACTGTTCATAATTGGATTCTGGAAAATGATTGATTAGCTTTAAAACTAAAGTACTCTATGTTGTACCAATCAAACACAGTAACTAAGGGCGTTTTTACACTGCCAATCGTACGGATTATTTTAGGGACTCTAAATTATCATGGCGTTTAGAGCAAGCCGTACTCTCTAAAACTGACCATAAATCATAATCCAGCGGATTAAGATCGGGACTAGACGACAGCCAGTCTTCAGCTCTGAAGAAGTCCGAAACGTTCGTTTCCAACCAAGTCTGCGTAGACCGAGCTTTATGACTCAATTGTAAAAAAATTCTCATCCGTAAACAAAATTTTTCTATGACCTCCCTTTGTGTATCGCTTTATTAGTTGTTTCGATTTTACCACCCTATTCTCTTTTAAATTATCAGTTAAGAAATGACCAGTACCTCTCTTATAGGCTGCAAGTCCTAAGTCATATTTTAAAATACGCGACATGGTTCTAGGTGCTATCTTCATCTCCCGAGATAAAATCTTTTGCTTTCGGACAGGATTTCTTCGAATTCTTTCCCTTACTGCTCTGACCACCTTTTTCGTACCTTAATACTAAGCGTATGGATAGTTTTAAAAATTGCATTTTCCTCCATACCTACTTTGTGTAATGCAATCACAGCGATTCGGTTCTCTTTATCACCCCACTCCATTTTAATATCGCAAAATATTGTACAATGTATTGGCGCCAAAATGAGAAAACTCAATGAGCAATCATATAAAAATGACAGATTCCAAATTCAAATGTAGTAGGTATTTTGTTTATTTTTAATTATAACAGTATTTATGGCCAGACTAAGTATATTACAAACCTGTAGATTTCCATGTTCTTAGGTTAGGTTTACGAACTAAACAGAACTGCAACTGAACAGAATTAATTGAGTCGGAACAAATATCTTTCAAGCAAAAACTGAACAACATCAAGTACAAAGTTGCAAATTATAAGGTGGCTCATATAAACTAGAAGAGAGCAACTTTTTATCATGTCACCCAACTTAAAATTACTGCGTTGGCTTAAGAATAAGAAGCTCGGTGTATACCTATCGAGCGATGCGGCTATTCCGGTGTTCAAATCACGCAAGAAGTACCAGTTTGTCTAATGGAATAAGTTCTTAGAACATGTTCACGAATTACTTCCATTACTTCCACGGTGAAGGAATAATATCGTGTAATAAAAATCAAACCCGCAAAATTATAATTTGCGTAATTACTGGTGGTAGGACCTCTTGTAAGTCCGCGCGGATAGGTACCCACCACCCTGCCTATTTCTGCCGTGAAGCAGTAATGCGTTTCGGTTTGAAGGGTAGAGCAGCCGTTGTAACTATACTGAGATCTTAGAACTTATATCTCAAGGTGGGTGGCGCATTTACGTTGTAGATGTCTATGGGCTCCAGTAACCACTTAACACCAGGTGGGCTGTGAGCTCGTTCACCCATCTAAGCAATAAAAAAAAATTAAAAATAAAAACCCTGTCTATTTCTGGCGTGAAGCAGCCATGGATTCCGGTTAAAAAAGTAGGGTCAGCCGGGATACTATAGAATTGGGACTTGACCTCATTGCTCAAGGTACCTTGTGATGTCTGTTTTGTTCTGGTGACCACATAACATAAGTGAGCCAAGAGCTGGAACACGAATCTATGCAATAAAGAAAAGAAACGCCCAAACGCTGGGTTTTTCAAACATTCCAGTTTGAAGGATGGTTGGTGGAACGGTCGTTAATAAATTCAATTTGATTTCGACCTCAGACGTCTAAGTGAAGGGCCTCATTCGCATTATGATGTTACTTGGTTCCTGTAATCGTTGAATTTGATGACATATCTAGGACATGTTTTTATTTTAGAGACCAAACAGCGTTCTGAAATAGAGAAACTGTAACTTGTGGAAAATTTAGTATTTAAACGAGTAGGTGTTGATGTGTTTATGTAACATGGAACCTTCTCGAGCATTCATATTTATATGTTTGTAGTGTTTGCGAACCCGAATTGTTATTTCGATTTTAATAGCATACGAACCACTTGGGTTTTGAGCGGTTACCACGTTTCATGGAGGTCGCAACGCGATAGCTTCCCACTCACACTTACTTATACTTTTATTCATAATATCTCAAATGTGTTTTATATAGCTTTAGGACTATTTTGTCGAAACAAATTACATAATTGTAGAAATAAAATACACAAAACGCCCTACCGTTTCCATTATTATCTACATTAATATCCTGCAGACGTCCACTGCTTAAAATAGGTCTCCACCTATACACACTACAATTATAGTAACTTTATAAGCTTTTAGCCGTACTCGCCCGCTTCGCTGGGCATTTAAAATTAACATTATTATTTATTGTTATTATTATTAGGGAATCCAACACTCATATAAATATTAGCCTATCCATTAAGTACATGTATTTTCTACATGGATACCAAGTTTCAAGTCAATCGGATGCATGGTTCAGTAGTTATAACGGAACATCCGTAAAAACCACTGTAGATTTATATATTACTATAGATTTATATATAGTACAAGATCCTGTAACCTGATGAAATTAAAATTTCTTACTGTCTATTTTCTGTTTGTGGTAGTTTGGCATAGTAATATAATATGTACTAGCAAAGTAAAGTCGCTTCAAAGTAGTAGGTACATAAATGACATTGTACTTTGCATAATATGCATGCTTGATGGCATTGAAACATGCGACAAAATTACATAGACCAAAGCATTAACTTATATAAGTGCCGCATTAAATTAAAAACACACAAACGAAGCAGCGGGCGATATCTAGCGCTTCATAAAAATAGGTTGCCAAGAATATTTTGTAACCCCTTTCGGTATTCGTGGTTACAGAGTGGAAACTCACATTTCTTTTTGTTACAGAAACAATGTTTTTCATATTCATAATTTATTAATAGCCCAAGTTAGAATCACCGCGCCCTGCGGTGTGTGCTGTTTGTCGGGGATCCGGCTTGCAGAATAGGGATGTTTCCTATGTTTTATATTGTACATTTACTATTTATTTTTCATTATCTGTATAATTTAATGAAATTAATATTGAATATAATATTTTTAAATATCGAAATTACATTAAAAATTCATATTTAAAAATGCTAGGGAATATTGATGCGAACTACGTCCGGTACGCTGTCTCGTTTGCACATTAACGCACCAATGATGATAGTAAACTCACAAATTTGCATGTTTTTTTATTGTTTAACATCGATCTAGAATAGATCTTAAATAATAATTTGTTTTCTGCAGAGAGATATCTGTCGAAATAAATGAGGTTATGGGTGTAAATAAAAGGGAAAGCGTGATTTCAATGTATGTAATTTACATGAAATACAAACCAGTAAATCGTGGCTTGGAAGGAAAATATGCAAAGGAATTTTACTAATGAAAAATATGTCATAATTATTTCACAACTTTTAATTATGAACACACAAGAATTACCTAGTTGAACATTTTTAAATGCAAACCGACATAGATTGTACTTACAATGTTTCCTTTCCGAGAGCTGGAGCAAAAGTAGCCTTGAGAGGCTATTTCAGCTTCGCCCTAACGTTTCGAGGTGAACTCACGGGGCTAAAATCGGAGAGTTGCTAACACTGACCCTAGCAAGAGCAGTGCTTCGCAGAATCTACCACCGGATCGGAAACGCGACCCACTGAGAAGATCCGACGAGAAAATCAGTGGGCTGTGTCTATGGGTTAATTCGCTCGTCGATCCCTTTGTCGCAAGCAACGGGTTCGACGTGGACGGTGACCGGAACCGGTGTGACGCAGGTCACTCCCTTTTTATACCATTTGTTCGACACCATAACACTTTAAGTTACCCACAATATTTTTACAAAAACAATTATTAAGGTAATCGCTGGAATTTTACTTTTTTAATTTTTTATTTATTTTATTACAATTGATTTTAAAATATTAGCACTAAAATAATCTATCAGCGAAAGTAGTTCATGTCTAGAATTGACCAATCACAATAAATGTGACTACCACCATTTCAACGAAAATAGAAGTAGTTAAAGGAATTCGGCCTCGTAGTAGGCCTTCACAAATCAACAAATCGTCATTAAATAATTTAAACAATGATTTTATAACGAATAAACTTAAAATCAAGTTTCTAAAAATCGTTGCGGCGACATATCCCTGAATATGCAATGATGCTAATAAATGCTAATTTTTTAAAATTTATTTGAAATAAGTACTAATTGGTATCATTAGCTTGTGTTGTGTTGTTGATGTTCATGAACAAAAGGGCTGGTACAAAAGGAGTTCCCTGGGGAGATTTGACTGCTAACCCATTGAAGTTACAGGCCATTAGGTAGTATTATTAAGTATCTAGCCGGCGTCTGCCCAGATTGTACTGGTGGTAGGACTTCTTGTGAGTCCGCGCGGGTAGATACCACCACCCTGCCTATTTCTGCCGTGAAGCAGCAATGCGTTTCGGCTTGAAGGGTAGAGCAGCCGTTGTAACTATACTTGAGACCTTACAACTTATATCTCAAGATGGGTGGCGAATTTACGTTGTAGATGTCTATGGACTCCTGTAACCACTTAACACCAGGTGGGCTGTGAGCTCGTCCGCCCATCTAAGCAATAAATAAAAAGAAGATGCACGGATACCTCAACAGGTTCCACAATTAATAATTATAATTGTACAAGAATATCCCTCGATTCTGTACTTAAGATCACGGACAGATTAGGCTAATTATTATATGTACCTAGATCACACACTCGTTGCAATCCGCCTGCACATTGTAAGAAACGTTACATTACAAAACCAAACCCGTTTATTTCATTTAATGGGTAACTAAATAGTGTTGGCAATGCATGTTGTTAGTACACAAGAGTCTTTGTCACTGTCTATTCCTGCCGTGAAGTTTATTGAATGTGGCTGACAGCATTCAACGAGCTGTGAGCTCGTCTCCGGATGTAACGCAATTTCATCGGGTTATTGTTGAAAGATGCTTTTAATTACCGGATTTATAGATGCGAACTGCAAGTTTCTTTTATAATAATATAGACTATTTACTAATTAATTAGTAAGCCTCCGGATCATACCAGGTACATTAACGCTTTGTGCTTTAAGAAGCTTTAAGTACTTTCAAAAGCTATCACTTTGCTGTTTTCGTCTGTTGCATGTCCTCTTATCATGCTACATAGGGATTGGGTATGAGTTTTACGACCGGGCGCCTGCTTGTGGTGAACCCACCTTGGGTTATTTCTCCATTAGTATATATTCTTCGAGAAAAAGACGCGGCATGATAACCCTTTTATCGTGGCCCTCTACGGGGCAACGCAAAGCCACCCTTGCCATAAGCATGTCCTATCAGCAAGTCCTCTCAGGTTGAACCCCGTATGATCGTTTAGTGACCACGAAAACTGTTTACAGTTTAGATAGATTAGTACATTGGATTTTTTTTGGGTCCGGAAGAAATCGCCGGACGTCCGCCGTCCACTAAGGATGGCGGACGGGGCATGTCGTAGTCGAATCGACTAAAACCTCCTGTTGCTCGACAACCAACGTCTAAAGCTTGCATGAGACAAAACTCATGAAAAGGCAAAGGGAAGAAAGTGAAGCGTTAAGTGCGGAGCACATGTCTCCCATCACCCTCCCCCTCGGGACACCGGACCAACAGTCGTCGGCGCTACGACCACCAGCCCTCTCGGTCGGCAGTCTATTCGATCCCGCCTAAATGGCACCGGTTAGAATGAGTTATCCTACGGAATAACTCGCTGGGTCAGAATCAGCGTGGGTAGAGGATAGCCGACCTTCCATCACCCGGGTGCTCTTGTGTAAAACGCGTGCTGAGCAGCTTGCACGTCATCTTCTTATGCCCCCCTCGCCGGTCCCCAGACTGACACGTGAGGGGGACCCGAAGCACTTAGAGGACCAGGGTTTGGGCGAGATCCACCTCCCTAGTCCCCACTCGACGGGCGTGTTTGTGCGTCTCTCACGCGCCCCGCCGCCTCTTTCTGCGAGATAGTGCACTTGCAGAAGTCGAGCATCGCCTTCAAGGACTCATCGCCGCGGAGCTTCGATGCCACAGCACTCGGCAATGACCAGTCGTTTCCTATTTTTGCGCCGAGGTCACGACGCCACCCCTCCCATGTAGGGCAGGCCACGAGCGTGTGCTCTGCCGTGTCCAAGTCGCAACCACAATGGTGGCACTCTGCCGTCGGCTCGGCTCCGATCCGGTGCAGGAACTCACCGAAGAAACCATGCCCAGTGAGCACCTGCGTGAGCCGGAAAGTGAGGCGTCCTCTGTCACGATTCACCCAATCCACAAGGTCCGGGTGAATCGCTTCGACGGTTCTACGACCAGCCAAAGAATCGGCCAGTCGCCTGGACTATGACTCCAGCACGAACCGCTGAGATTGGGCCTTTCCGCGCTCTGACCACACTGGGGCTGGGACGCACCACGCCCGGGCACGAAGGTCACTGAAATTCAGCGGCGAGCGCCTCCGCCTCCAGAACCCAAGGCGGAGTAGATTGAATAGTATTCAACATCGGAAATAATGTAATGACAGTAAAATGCGAGATAGAATTGTAAGAGTCGTTTTAATTGTTATTACGCATATTATATAGGTCCAATTCACAGTAATTTTCTGTGCTTATTTCTTTCAGAGATATTTCGAGAAGTTCTCTATAAGGTTTTACGGGGCGGGCCGCTACTCATTGTATACATTAATTATCATGTTTATTTAAAATCACCATTTTATTGTTAATCATTTTCAATAGTTCTTATTATCTCCACTTTTAATTCACAAATATGCAACGAACATTCACTAATTAAACTTCCAATATTTCTAATTGATCTTCATTAGTTTTATAACGAAGTATAAACTAAAACAATTGGATGGTTGATCAATTATGTAATTGTAAGATTATCCAAGTTTCTTACGAATAGTTAGTTACACTGGAACTCGTAATAGTGCGGTTGGCTTGTAATTAAAGACGTGAAATACTACTCTGCCGTCCCATCGTCGCGTCTTATTACATTTGTACCGGCTAACAGGACAGAATATTGTCAAACAAATGAGTTAGTAATGAGTGTTGCAACACCACGTGTAATTGAAACTCTTGTTGTTGTGTAGGTATTATAGCTTTTTTTTTTTTTTTTTTTTTATGATTGAAGGATTACTGGTGGCCCGGAGGCCTTTCCAGTTTCACCAGGACAGGTGGGCGAGCAAAGGCTCAGCCAGGAGGGGTGGGATTTGCTAACAGCTACTCGAGCGCCTCCGAAGGAGACCTAACAACTCAAGAGCAATTGCTTCGCGAATGAATCTACTACCGGATCGGAATCGCGACCCGCTGAGAAGATCCGGCGAGAAACTCAGCGAGCTGATTCATGGGTTAGGTTGCACGGCGAACTCTTTGTCGAGTTCGACGAGTACGGTTACCGAGGTCCCTAAGTCTGCTCCTAGAGCTAAAGGCGTCTAGTGCAAAGGTTATTGGATCTGATGGATCCGTAAGGACGTGTCTAGGGCGTCGACGGTGACTGGCTTCTGCATGATCAGGATTCGGGGAGTAGTCAGCGGCGGCTACGATAAGGCGATTATCATGACGCATAGCCTTATCGAAGTACCGTTCCGACGCTGACTTCATGTATTTCCGTATAGATTCGAGGCCCAGGTCGTCGTGTAGGTCAACGTTCCTCACGAACCACGGAGCTCCGACGGCTAACCTGCAAAAGCGGGATTGTAGAGATTGAAGGGTGTCTATGTGTGTGCGGGCCGCGTGAGCGAACACCACACTCGCGTAAGTCATGACGGGCCTTATGCAAGTTTTGTAAAGTGTCACCTTGTTCCGAAGGGNCTGCGCCGGCAGTCCGCCACAAAGCCTCGTACTGATCGCGCGTTTCTCTCATTATTGTATTTTCATATATTTGTTAGTCGTTTGTTTTGTGTCTCGTTAATTTGTTAATAATCTGTAGTGTATCGTGTTGTCGTAATATAGAACTATTTCTCGTATTGTTTCGTTTAATTTTTTATATCCAATAAACTCCAGTCGTGCGTCGGAGCGGACACACACACTTTTTTTTTTTTTATTATTGTATTTAGTAATATTACGTAAATTTTGATTGAAAGACATGAACTGATAATATGAATTTAAAAGAAGTCAATAAGACCAGGCGCATGTTTTCAATTTTTATCGTGTTATATGTAGGATATTGCGATAAAAAATGTCGACATTGACATCGAGGAATGGCGACATCTTGTTCAACGCACCACCCGAACCATGACCACGACCACTCTGCCAAGAGTGCAACCTACTAAGAAGAAGAATGTTTAATATATATTGTGTGTCAAAATCTTACGGAAATGTTGAGGGAATTGATTGATTTAATGATTCTCAAGATGCCAAACTTAAGATTAGCGTAAATACTGACGGGACACGCTGTGAGCGCAGTGATATAGTTCTGTCTATTTATGTCGCGATTCCATTGCTGCTTTTCGGTTATATTCCGAAGGAATAACCGTTATTAGCTATTTATATAACAGATAATAAACGTGTATTTGTATGTTCACCTAAAACTCGAGAATTGTTAATCCATTTGATATGAAACTTTCCACAAATATAAAGGGCGAAATGACCACCCCGACTACCATATATAGGCTCACACACGAGGTCCCCGTATCCCCCGTACCTCGTGTGAGGTCTGGCCCATTATCCGAAAAAAAAGTGCCGGTTGTTTTAATATAAAATTGCAATTTGTTACGGGCGCAGTCGCGAAATGTATATTACGCAACAATAAAATCACTAATATGTCAAAGCAGCTTGTTCACAAATGTATAAACTTAGTTCACAGTGTCTTAGATTTGTCAAAATTATCCAGCATTTATTGCTACGGATAGCGAGAGCTAAGTTAAAGCCTTACAGAATTGAGACTATGACCTCATGCGACAAAGTGTAGGCGGCCCACGAGCGTACCCATCCAAACGAAAGGTTTATTTTAGAAATTATTTCGATGGTTTCATTCGGAGTAGCTGTAGACATTAAAACTTCGTAGCAACTGACTGACGCTGAACAATTCAAAAATTTACACAGTATCCTTAACACAAGGAGTTTGTTAAGGGAGTTAATTATTTGAGTTTTAGGCTCATCAACCCAAAATTAAATTAAATTTTAACTCGTATTTACAGCTTGTTTCCACGTTTGCAATGTTTGAAAATGCGTATAGAAACGCAATGTACTAAAATTATTTCTTATTATTACCGTTTTCCTAGCGTTTTGATATCTTTGGGTAGCGGTAACTGCTTACAACCGAGAGGTCCCTGCGATGCTTTGCTTTCATAATTCGAAAGCCATAAAAATACAAGGATTTTTGAGAAGTACTTTGTGTAAAACGTCCATTGCCTTTCGTTCAAGTGGACGTGGATGTTGTTATAATGACATTTATTTGAAAGACTTAGAGTATATATTTACAGTAGGTATAGATATTATAGTATCCATACTAATATTGTTAATCTATACAACTATTCAGACCGGTACCCCGGAATATATTACGGTAGAAATTGAGGACCTTTCACATAAAAGACTTGTATGGACCGCTACGACGCCAAGAGGACGGAAAAATTCCCAATTCAGTGTATTAAAGTTTATTTTGATTACTCGAGCTAAAATTTAATTTGAATGCTCTGAAATGATCATGTCGTGGCCTGCAGGTGGAATCTAATTGCATGTGATATATAGTAATCGTTTCAGACTACAGTAGAGTTTTACTCGTACAGGGAATGTGCGGACTAGGTCTGAAGTTAGTGTACTTTCTATAGTCATACATCACAAATTGATTGTAGCACACCTATCTTGAGATATGAAGCCGTAGTCTCTATTGTATTCTGTGAAGGTTCATCATACCAGTATTGGCAGACTTGCACACGAAAACCAAGGTTCCTCGCTCATATTGCCGAAGGTCTTTTGTTTTCCTACCTCAGCTTGTAGCCTTGAGAGGCTATGCCAGCGCAACCGAGCGAGTGGGTGAGCTCACGGGGCTCTAACCAGAGGACGTTGCCAATAGCTTCTTGTGAGTCCGCGCGGGTGGGTACCACCACCCTGCCTATTTCTGCCGTGAAGCAGTAATGCGATTCGGTTTGAAGGGTGGGGCAGCCGTTGTAACTATACTTGAGACCTTAGAATTTGTATCTCAAGGTGGGTGGTGCATTTACGTTGTGGATGCCTATGGGCTCCAGTAACCACTTAACACCAGGTGGGCTGTGAGCTCGTCCACCCATCTAAGCAATAAAAAAATTAAAAAAAAACCTATGTAAACAAACTTTGATTCTAAGATTTTATTTGCGGTATTTACACGCATAATTTTAAGTAATGTTGTTACAACGGCTGCCCCACCCTTCAAACCGAAACGCATTACTGCTTCACGGCAGAAATAGGCGGGGCGGTGGTACCCACCCGCGCGGACTCACAGGAGGTCCTACCACCAGTAATTCTAACTTATAATCCATTAACACTTAAACAATTAATTATATAACTTTAATTTGGAATTCACGTCAATATTTTGATTTGTTGTTTTATTTTAAAAGCAAAAAAGACATTAAATACGTTGCAATACAAATGGAACGCAACTGAAGCGAAATTATTTCGCACAGCCATTGAAAGAAAATAACAAACAGAAAAGTAGCAATGTTTGCAAAGAACTAACGAAGATAGAGTTTATCAACGCGTTAAGCAAATGATAATACAAAATTAAATAAAAATAAATTCATAGAACGCCCAAAGTTACAGGTAGGTTTTCCTCGTTTTCACGGAAGACTGAATCCCGTGTCCGGCTGGCTAGATTGAAATGTTTTCCACTTTGGGTCCGTATAAGTAAACAAAAAGTAAAAGGCAGTATTTGAGGAAACTCCGTGAATAACCTCCTTAGTTATACGTAGGATTGTCTGTCATTCGTTTGAAATAGGACATGGCCGATGTCCCGATTTTATATGTGAACCTTTCTTTACGTGTTCTTTATTTAAAATACTTCTGTATCTAGTTGTCGAGTCAGCTGGATTTCAGGAATTTATGATACCTACAAAATCGAAAAACAAAATAGGTTTAATAATACTCAAAATACACATTTCAAAATAAGCGTTTTAAATTTTATACTCGTTTTATAGATTATGCTAATGTTTTATGATCAAGTGCTCACTGGGCATGGTTGCTTTGGTGAGTTCCTGCACGAGCCGAGCCGACAGCAGAATGCCACTATTGTGGTTGCGTCTTGGACATGGCGGAGCACACGCGCGTCGCCTGCCCCGCATGGGAGGGGTGGCGCTGTGACCTCGTCGCAAAAATAGGAAACGACTTGTCGTTGCCGAGTGTTGTGGCATCGATGCTCGGCGATGACGAGTAGTGGAAGGCGATGCTCCTTTTGCGAGTGCACTATCTCGCAGAAGGAGGCGGCGGGGCGCGTGAGAGACGCACAAGCCCGCCGCCGTCAAGCGAGGGCCAGGGAGGCGGATGTCGCCCAAGCCCTGGCCCTCTAAGTGTTTCGGGTCCCCCTCACATGTCGGTCTGGGGACCGGCGAAGGGGGCCTAAGAAGATGACGTGCAAGCTGCTCTGCACGCGTTTTATGCAAGAGCATCCGGGTGATGGAAAGCCGGCTATCCTCAACCCACGCTGGTTCTGACCCAGCGGGGTATTCCGTAGGAGAGACCATTCTAACCGGTGTCATCTAGGTGGGCTCCGGATAGCCTGCCGACCGAGAGGGCTGGTGGTCGTGGCGCCGACGACCCCCAGTCCGGCATCCCGAGGGGGAGGGTGACGGGAGAGACGTGCTCCGCACTAAACGCTTCACTTTCCCTCCTTTACCTTTTCATGAGTTCTGTCTCATCCGAGGTTTGGCTGCTTATGTTAGGTCTTCTTTGGAGGCGCTCGAGCACCTAAATCCCATCCCTCCTGGCTGAGCCTTTGCTCGCCCACCTGAACTGGGGAAACTGAAAGGTCTTAGGGCTAAAAGTAACCCTTCCTTCCTAAAAATAAAAAAAAAATTATTGGTTGTTTGGATTTCGTACACAGTTTCACCCTGTGATCTGTCAGTGACGACAGTGACGTCAACACTGATGACGTAGTACCAATTCTTTTTTTATTATTTTTTATTGCTACGATGTGTAGACAAACTCATGGCTCACCTGGTGCTAAGGGGTCACCGGAGGTCATAGACATGAACCACGACAATGTTACCACCCATCTTAAGACATGAGTTCTAAGTCTCAGTTTTTACAGTATAACGGCTGCCCCATCCCAACCCAAACCGAAACGAATTACTGTACCACGGCAATGGTACCCGCCCTTGCGGGCTCACAAGACGCCCTAACCTCAGTAACAAAGTACCGTAGTAATATCCACGAATAGTGCTCTTTGAAATATAATAAGAACAGTATAATATAATATCCAAAGTCACTATTAGAGTAATTTTCGATTCAGTACAGAACAATAAGTTCAGCCATCAACTAGTTAGTTAAAGTTAAATGTACTACAAACGTTGGAAAATGATAAGACTTGTACATTGTGAGCGCGGAGTTGGCTTTTGTTCGTTCTGTTCCACTCGACTGTCATTGTCCTGAGACAGTTTCCTTATTGCTACAAAGTACTGATTCCTATTCATTGCACTCACTAAATATGTGGGTAATATGAATTTTTCAGTCCTATTCAATTTGAGGACTTTTTGGCGGGAACGCGAGGAGTGAAGTTGTGTGGTTTGTTTTATTTTGTCTATTTAGTGTTTCTTCGGGTTTAAATGTGTAATAATGGTGGTTTGTTAACTGTTTAATATCTGTGAAAGAGCACAAATGTGGGAAAATGAAACAAAGCCGCTGGACGTAACTTCTCGGGATCCTCCAAAAAGTCCACTGAAAAAATCTTAGTAAATGATCACCATTTTACTGAGATTATATTTCATCCTATATCATCTTATTTCATTTCATTTAATTTCATCCCAGTTGATTAATGTCTCAAATTAATCATCTTCATTTCATTTCACTCCATAATATCATTTTTCATAAAAAAATGAATATAAATTAAAATAAGACATGACTTAAAGGTCTTAGTTACCAGGTCATAAAATCCCTAAAAAAAAAAAATTTTCAATTTGATGGTATCAAAATTTTGTTCGTTGAAAGCAAATGTGGGTAGCGGCAACGTATATTGTGATCGTCATTTACACAACTCAAGAAAAATAAAACGTCCTTAATAGAGGGTTTAATACGGTTTTATTTTTTGTAGTTTGTCTCAAAAACTTTGCTACGAGGGCTATAATTTCCTATACTTGCAACTTTGGGAGCTTTTTGGATGAACATTTGGGTTGGGAAAACTCTCCTTTTTATTTAAAGGTGCGTTATATGTATGTATCTTTATCCTTACCTTTATCCTCACCTTGTATGTATCTTTATTGAAATTAATTCTTATGTATGTAGTAGCTGTAACACAAACAAGTCCTTTGTTATATAACTTACGTACATATGTGCGTATAAACACGCGCAAACTTCTGGACAGTCGGATTAAAACGAGTCTAAGGTTTGATTGCGAAAAAATAATATTAAAGAAATTAATCTGAGAAAAAACAACATTTGTGATTATATATTTTGGCTAACAAGATGCTTCGGTGGCTTCTGTGATTCCTGAGTTTGGTATTCACGTATCAATAGTTTATTATAAAATATCAGACGTTAGATAAAAGCTGGTACCGACTGCTTTATTGAGGTACGACATTAAGGCATAATTGCGAGTACATCTTGGCCTCAGATATCCATGTAGATTTTTTTTTGTTGCTCTGGTGGGTGAACGAGCTCACAGCCCACCTAGTGTTAAGTGGTTACTGGAGCCCATGGGCATCTACAACGTAAATACGCCACCCACCTTGAGGTATAAGATCTAAGGTCTCAAGTATAGTTACAACGGCTGCCCTACCCTTCAAACCGATACGCATTACTGCTTCACGGCAGAAATAGGCAGGGTGGTGGTACCTACCCGCGCGGACTCACAAGAGGTCCTACCACCAGTAAAAATTGCGAGTACATCTTGGTCTCAGACATCCATGTAGATTTTCTATCTATTTTATAATACTTCAATTAAAACATATCATTTATTTATGATAACACTATGAGTAAAGAAACAAAAATACAAACATTTTTATAACAGCTAACTGTACTCGTGCAAACACCGACTTTCGTGGTGCCTGCGATGAATATGTAAGTACCAACAAAAAATCCTTAAAATTACACAGAAAAAATTACATTATTAATCTTGATAAAAAATCTAATTTCACTGTGAAAGCTTTTCCTAAATGCAAGCTTGTAATTTCGGGGTTTCCTTGTTCGAGTTTGTCGGTATGTTTTATACCGTGTTTGATAATTTTAACGGGTTAAGTGGGGTACGGATTAACGCGTATATCTATACTAATATTATAAAGAGGAAATATTTGTTTGTTTGTTTTGAATAAGTTCCGAAACTTCTGAACCGATATGAAATTCTTTCACTGTTTGGAAGCTACACTATTCCCGAGTGACATAGACTAATAATCTTTGTTGAAAAAAATTAGGGATCCTTACTAAAACTCCAATAATGTAACCCTAGGTGTAAAAAAATTACCTAAAATATTCTTTACACCGCGTGCCCTGCGAAAACTATTCATGATAGAATAAAATAATGTACTACGACTTTGTAGAATACATTATTATATACAAAAAATGTCAAAACCCCATATGTCTAACTATTATAGTTATGCCGCAATAAGTGTTCTTTTATTTTAAAAAATAAAACAATGTCAAATATCGTTGAAATTTTTGTTAAAGAGTAAAGACCCGAGCGGAGCCGGAACGGGCCGCTAAAAAATATAGAGAGATTTTTTCATTTTGCAGTCTTTAGTGTTCAGTAACGAAATGATATGATCGATTGAACTAAAGCTGAAAAGCCGTTTTCTTATTTGTATTTGTTTGTGACTAATGGCTGTTTTTATGTTAAGTATTCCCAAACACTTAACAAGTGTATTATGTAGACTTCTCCTAAGTCGAGAACCTCATTTCATTGAAGGTCGTTTCTATAGTTTCATGAGGTTCTTGTCCATTCGGAGATCTCCGCATGACAACTAGACTGTCTACTGTTAGATAGACAGACACTCCGAGTTTACGGAGACCGTATAATGCCACTATGAAATTTAATATTATTATAGTCACAAAACAAATCTGTTACTTTACATCTTCCTTGACTTTGCGTAGATAATTAAATATCAAATATTAAGTACTTGATAACCATACCATACACCTAATGTAACGGAGTAAATCAGTTCATTATTAATATTGAGCACTATGATTAAAATCATTAAGATAGATCAAGATCAAGATCAAAATAGTTTTAGACTACGAATAGCTTTAGGTCTCAAAATCGACGTTTCCAAAAAATATATAAAAAAAACGATTTCGTTACCTCCTATGTCAGTATAATTCTTTATGGACCTTGGCCTTTTCTCGGTGACTCTCTAAAAAACTTGCATACGCTCGCTCACACGTCCCGTAAACACATTAACATTTAAGCTCATCAAGAACCAATCACCGTCCTCGTCGAACTCGGCAAAGAGTTCAGCGTGTGAACTAGCCCATAGACAACCCAGTGAGTTTCTCGCCGGATCTTCTCCGTGGGTCGCGATTCCGATCCGGTGGTAGTTTGAGCGAAGCACTACTGTTGTTAGGGTCAGTGCTAGCAATTCTCTTAAGTTGAGCTCTTGAGCTCACTTACCGGTCCATAAGTAGTTGGCATAATATTGTAAATTGTATATATATATTGTTGGCATAATAGTTGGCTTTAGGCTAATGTAGGAACACAGTTTGAGTAGCTCATGCGGTTGTACATCGCTGGTTAAAGTCAGTCGTATATAGCCCGCCTGACACATCAGACACTTGTGACAATATACGGAGTAAAATCGGAACTAGCTTGTTTTATTTATAAAGGACAGTTAGCACCTTTACTATGCCTTATAAACCGTACACCTAACAACGATTATACAGGGGAAAAAGGGCAGTCGTCAAACTAGATACGAACTTTCGAAATGAAGATGCCCATTCAGAAAAGAAGAAGATGGTCACACAACACCTCAAAAACACATTTATCTCTTCCATTTCCTGAATTAACAAAAATGCCTAACACTTGCAATCTTTACTTTAATATGCATTCAACAAAATAATTTTATTGTCACAAAACGTCTAATGAAATGTTCAGTCGAAGCCAAAATTCTGTGCCCTCAATTTCAACAAACTGACGAAATGTATTTTGTATATTGCGCTTAAGAGTTTTTGACCCTTTTATTTAAGTTATCAATGCTCGAGGTCTGTTGGCGGAGTCTCTGTTAATTTTGTTTGGCTCATTTCCTGTGGTTGGGCTGAGTACGAATTACATCAAAACACTTAATTATCCAAAATTTACAACGGCCCAATTTAAACACAAACCAAACCGGCCTCTGTAAATGGTACTGAAATTGTTAATATAATCTTAACAATTTTACAATGGATATTTTTATTTAATAAGACCAGTAACGAACACGGTTTCATTGTGCGTTCGTTCTATTCTTGTTAGCTTTGTAACATCAATCCTAAATTTGATAACCTTTACGATACTACAGAGTAAAGACGAACGAAAGAAGATAGAGATAATCACTGAAATTATTTTTACGTAATGTTATCTAGATTAGAGCCGTCCCACAAAAAAACATATGTCAAAGGGTCGCTAATGGACGACACGTTTAGTTTGATACTATCTTCCAGTTCAATGTAAGTTCTCTCAATTATACAAATTTGATTTATTACGTATTCAGTGTACGTGTGAGTGCAGACCGACGAAGTTAATTAATTTTGACATAGGTCCCAGCTGACAGGAGTCTAGCTGTACACCGCATAGTAATCTGATTTAGCGAATTCTCTCTCCGATTAGCTACAACGATATTCCGTTTCAGTTTTGTCTCAATTCAATTAAGACGAATCGTCAATGGAGATTAGGGCGACGTTACTTTAAATTTTGATTATTATAAATTAAGAAACCTTCAGCTTTTTCTTTGGGAATAAAACAGTCAATTGAAAATGTTATATTAACATTTCGTTTTTTGCTTTAGAAGGTAAATAGGTATAGGACTCACCTGATGGTGTACAGTCGAGTTTTTAGCTACCTTTTCCTCTTTTTAAACCTTATTTCAACAAGAACGTCCCTCGGAAACGTAGGAGGGATAATTGTTTGTTTTGAATAAGCGCAGTGAATAAAATATTGTGTTAAAAATATCAAATATAAGTTTAACGAACTTCTTTGATTTTTGTGAGTCGTTGACATAATTAAAACTAGATACACGGCTTAATCTTCCGCTTATCGTTACATTATATGTATAATATCCGACGTTTCGAATGCTTTATAGGATTCGAGGTGGCAACGATTGAATTCGATAAAAAAATTATAGTAGTACTAACTATAGTCCAATCGGTTTTATAAAAAAAGATGTGTAGTATCGTGGGACACCGGATAGGAACGAAGTTGCATATTATAAAAATATTAATTTTAAATTCAATTCGAGGTATAAAGAAAATAATTATTCGGGTATACATTTTCTATTTATGATTTTTTTATTGATAAAAATAAAAATAATCGCAAGGGTCATCCACTCCGCAGTGCAATGGAGCAGCCTCGCCCTGGGGGAACCGCCTGCATGATCACGGTATCCCTCTACGCCAGGTAAGTATGATTTAGAAAGAGAAATACGAGAACATCTATCAACTATGTAACAGCTCGTCACCGCGATTCAGGAATTATTGAATTTACATACGTGCAGCGACATCTGTCGATAACAAACTAAATAGAAAAAATCTTACGTTACGGACGTTTTTTCCCGGTTATGGTACCCGCATCGTCCCATAAGGAACTTTGTTCCAAAAACATTTCACATTAGACTAGTTGACATTAGAAGCCCCTCTACTTTGCCCGGGTTCTAACCTCGGGTGGAGATCGGACGTCGCGTTAGAGAGTGCAAGGGAAATCGTTTGGTGGGTAGAGGCTAAAAACTTACTTGGGTATGCCGTCCGCTCCTAACATCTGCGGATCGTCATGACCCACGGACACCGCGCGACCTCTAAGCGCGGAAACCTTATGTATGAGGTTCGCCCCTGCCTCAAAAAAAATTAGACAGATGGTTCTGGGTATTAGATAAGCTGCAACCGATAGAAGCTAGGCAATTCTAGAAACGATTAAATGAGACACGGGATATTTCAAATTGGGTGACTGCATTCTGTCTAGAAGCTCTTTTAATCACTAAAAACCCATGAAATTTTCTAGTCATCTACAATAATAAGAGCCTGATAATATTTTTAGTAATCCTACCTAGTTGAACAGTTTCATTCAAATCCTGCTATCTTCGGATGTTATAATTTTCATAATCTCAAAAACAGTATTTTTAGTTGTTTTAGGTAATATGGCTCTACTGGCATACCCATGGTCGATGTGTGACTAACAAACGCGATATTATTCTGTTCAGTTTCTGACTCTACAGCGTGACTATGTCACCGGATCTATCGAAGCACTGTTTTTGCTAGGGCTACTGTAACGTCCACAGGTTAGAGCTCTCCTATTCGCCCGATGAATCTAGTATGACCCCTCTAGATCATTAGAACAGATAGAAAAAAAGCGGCTCGTAACCCAAACTTCGCGAATCGAATCTTACGTTGCTAACCCATTGCCCTCAAGAAATGTTTACTAACAAGTAGCAAAAAAAGGGTCTCTTAAATTTGATATTCATTCGTCTACTCTTGCAAACCAATAAAACACCGGGATTTAATTAGACTTTCCTGAATATTACTAGCTACGTTACCGCAAACTTAATGAGATAAGACATCTTTTTTATCTGCAGAAATAAATAAGCGAGTACTCTCAATTTGATCATCCAATGTTTTGTATCAGAAATTTGGATTGAATTACAGTAACGAGCGCCTTGTTCTTGTAAGTTGCTAAAAAAATCTCTGGTAATAGTGAACGTCAAAAGATAGGTTGTTTTTTCTTTACCATTAATATGATTAATTGATAATAAAAGACAATAATTAAATCACAATAGACCGTCATTTATTCGGCCGAATATTTCTTTGCCTCGGCGTTCTTGTTGTCCCGAAAATGTCACTTTCATTTTCGCGAATATGTTTGCGATCAATAAACAATAATCGTCCGACATTTCAAAGCTTCTAGCGTACGTTTTCTCTTACGCTATAGGCTTTTAGGCGAACACATACATAAGAGCAAGTATTTCAACCGGGAAACCGAACCCCGACCCCGTTAACGTTTTTAATTACCGAACCAACAAAGCTATGAGCGTAATCAGAGTGTCGTACGTTAATAATGCTCCAATTCATCGAGGGAATCCGGGTACGAAGCTCGGTACATCTCTAGCTACTGCTACTTTATTAATGTAACTACATAATATATTAGCAGTATCATTTCTTTGATTTCCTTCTCCTTCCCAAAGTATTAGTGGGAACTAACCTATTTCTATTTCTTACAGCGAGCTCATATCTTCATGGTTCTACCACTTTTGTCTAATCTTATCTGAGTGTGACATATATAATAAGATGTGTTGAATAAGCTTTGTGTTTTACTCAAACCACCATCATGGCCTATAAGATAAAACATGTAGCGGTAGCTATCACAGAATATTGGAAATTTGCAATAACCTACATCAGACCAACGGTATTTTCATGATAAGCTTGCATTACACAAGTTTCAAATAAAGATTAAACTGTCTATAGATTAAAGATAGATTAAAGAATAAATAAAGATTAAACTGATATATCAAGTCTACCTATATTGGGCTGCTGGTGTTCTTAAGATCATCCCTTTGTCGTTTTTCCCGCAACCAGTATCTTAGTATACGTGACTATGCCGGTGTTGTTAAGTGCCACATTTACATTGTGTCGTATCGAAGCGATGTTTAGTAAATCAACAACATATAAATCTAATGTCGAGATTTAGTTGCTTTGAACTCCCAATGAGTTCACGTAGTCTCACTTCTATTATATAATAGGAACGAACCATTCCTTCGCGAATTTCAAGATTTACGTCTGTTAACTTATTTTGGCTGCTTTTCGTTTCTGATATTTAATGTAATATATTTTTCAAATTTGTTTCTTTATTTCGATATTTCTACATTCTGATCAAAACATTACGGATAAATTTAACATTAACGTCAAGAAGCCTGTTAAAAGATATTCAATTTGCTCATGAATAATATTACCATGTTTCCGTATAATGGAAACATGAAAATAATTATCAAGGCTGTCACTTCTTATTGTTGTTTTTAAATAAGTAAATTTAATAATTACTAATAATCTGTGAGCTAATAAGTAATTTATAATACCTATAAGATTACTGAAAAATATTTGGGAACTTTCAAGAATTCAACATAACAAAGTGTTCCAAATCCGATGAATGTTATGGCACGCATGACCGTTTCTTAGCAGAAAGAGGCAATAAGTAGTTAGTCAGTTTTTTTTATTGCCTTTGTAGGTAGACGGGCATACGGCCCACCTGACGGTGAATGGTTGCCGTCGCCCATGGACTTCAGCAATGCCAGGGGCAGAGCCAAGCCGCTGCCTACCGGTAATCTATTTAGTCAATATCAAGATATCATTATCAAGACAAGATAAAAAAAAAATCCAGTACCTAACTTCACAAATATTCTGGGATACAATTAGTAAGAAAGCAGTATTCAGGAAAAATCATTAAAACGATTTTAATACAAAAAGCTATATTTACCTTGACTTATATCTACTTGTGGTAGTCCACACGAGTAAGTACCATCTCCTGCCTATTTTTGCCGTGCGGTTTGAAAGTTAGGGCAGTCGTTATACTGCAAAACTGACACTTCGAACTCATGTCCCAAGGTGGGCAGTTCAGATTGTCGATAATACCATTCTCACGGATCGTTTGGAACCCTAAGTATACGGTGATATATTTGTACTTTGACGATTTCTTTCCCATTACCTCCATTTTATCATCGCATCATTCGCTTGATGCAGAATTATTCCATACTACCTCGAAACACTGCGCTCATCCTTAGACAAATTCGCAGAGGATCTCACGGCGCTGTCTATTGTCACGATTTCTTTACATGCAGTAAAATAGTCAGTCAAGATCCAGGTGCATTGACAATCTGCATCTGCAACTGCAAATGAACATTATTATAGTTAAGGATAAGAAGAAAAAAGCATCCAATTTCACTACACCTATTTCACAAAGTTTAAATCTGCGGAAAGCTTGCCAGTGCAGGGTTAAAGCGTGCTCTTGTGCAGGTAACGCCAGCGCGAAAACACGGTAAAGAGGATATGTAATACGAAAGAAGATGTTGGACAAAAAAAAAACTAGTATTTTGAAAGTCTTACATAAATATTCTTAGTTAAATATTAAACGATTGTACTGAAGAAACTTCAGACATTGCTTTCTGTAACGCGCTTTCAAGTGTTAATGAAATGAATGGCGGCGGTCTGTGGATTTTGGATTTATTAGAAGCCCAATGTTTATCACAACACTATAAAATGCGACCGACTGAGTAGTCGAACTTGGCCAAGCGACTGAACCTGTCAGTACGTGGCCTTTTATAAAACTAACAATAATCGTGTACACGATAGGATTATTGCCTACGTTTACCATATAGTGGCCGATTTTTTAATTGCCTTCAAGGTAGACGGATAAGACGACGGATGGAGATCACTTATACTCGTAATCACTTTGGGATTTTTTTTGGATCTGGATCACGCAAGTCACAGTACATCATCCTTCCCAAGGCTACATTCATTTCAAGGTATAATCCGAACCGATCCTACCGAGAACATTATTCTGTATTAATTTTATTGCATTTGCTATTTTGAATATCGTTAAGAATTCTTTCTGCATCTACTTTTTCTTTAAAGTTTGAAATGGGATACAGTAACTGTTAAATAATATAAAAAATCACGGATTTTCATTACCGTGGCCTGTTATTTACTTACAGAAAATTGTTTCAGAATTTAAATGTAATCGTTGACGCGAAATCTTCAAGGTGCGTCTTCCATTTTATTTTTCCTCTCGTTTTATCAATTATTTATTAAGATTATGAATATTTCATTTCAGTTCGCGTTGATGAATCTTTGTAATGTAAGGCAGTGGATGTAACAATTTCGTCTTAAATCTAAGATCAAAAGCTGTAAAAGAGAAAGAGTAAAAGGTCGGATTTGGCGAGTGTTTGTTAACGACGAGAGCGAAGGATCCGTACTTGAATACGCTTGAATTACAAAGATGTTGGGAGTTCTTGACCTCGCTAATGATTGACGAAAAATTCCTTCACTAATGGTTGAAAACGTTTCAGTGCCCTTTTTATTAATGAAGGATATAATATCATGACAAATTTTAACACGTTGACTGCGTTATACGTCAAAAACGAACTTTTGTCTTCTGTCTGTCTTAGGTCTTTCAAGTCTCATACGCACTGTAAAGAAGTCCAATCTTTCCTCGAAAAGACCTCATGTGCCCTGGCTGAAAGTCCCTTAAACTGGTCTCGTAGTCAAAGTGTTAATGACAAGATAGGAGTACGCGATCTGTGATCTCACCGTCGCCAGTACATCTCACAATCAAAATCAATCATTTAATATTCCTATAAATAGTAGAAATTGTAAACAACTGTACAACGTGGGAGTACCAGACAGTTTCGTGTTCATCATACGAGAATTCTTGCTGCTTCGTTTCGGTGTCAACTAAAGTAACCTGCTCTCTTCTCCGTCAAATCTCGGTCAAAGCCCCAAAAGACTTCGCTCTCTCCCCGTTATTATTTAGTCTATACATTAATGATATGTCCCGGTTGCTGCCTACCCAATTTTCCTCTTCGCCGATCACATGGCTATTTACTATTCGAGTAGGAAGGTGTCGTTCATCATCACAACAAATTAGAATTAAATCCGTTACGTATTTAGCATAGGGTCGCAAATCGGATCCGGTGGTAGATTCAGTGAAGCACTGCTCTTGCTAGGGCTAGTGTTAACAAGTCCACTCAGGTTGAGCCTCGAGAGTTCACCTATCATGCTTAATTGGGATAACCCCTTAGGCTATCAATTAAGTAAGGAAAAACAGTAAGGTAGTTGAATAGCTTTCCTGGTTTTAAGGTACTTCGCTACCCTCATACGTAAAAGAACGTGAATCCCGTCGAACGAATACCGCGATTGACATCTCAGTTGCAAATTTGTAGACCTTTCCTATCTTTGAAACTAGGACTCGTTATCATTTGAAGCAAGTACGAAACTTACTCCGATCGGAGTTAGATTTCGTCTGATTAAATAAATAAACTTATGCGAAACTTAACCCGTGCCGAATGAATTACTAATTTCAACAACAACAGCTGTTACTGCAGAAATTATTTACTTTGAAACTTATTTCTTTCTTCAAATCGATATTTCACTTGAACGTTATGTGCAGTTTACGACTTGAAACACCATTTCCGGGACGCTCGCTAAATTATATCTCAATTCTATCTAATGGTCCTTTTCTTCAAATTAGAAAACACGAAGGATTCGCCCCATGAGTAGGTAGGATAGCGATACCTATCTGTGCGAGCCCAAAATATGCTCACCATTACCATAACATACTTGTTATTTTGTTGGATTCTCTACTTTTATATTGCTCACTCATAGAGGCAATAACCCAGATAGCAATAGTCCAGATGATTCAGCGACTATTGTAATGTTACTTTGAAACTAATCTTAGTTTATGACAGTGGATCACCCCGTCAGGTAGAAAGTAGTAACATTAACTCCCCTGAGCTCAAGCTCTTGCACAAGTTTTCCCGAACAATAAGAAATAAAATATTGTACACAGGAAATAATCCAGGAATGTTTATCGGCAATCGCCAGTTCCGCCATTTGTTTTTCATTTCATCATTCGCAAATAGTGAAAGTGGAATCGAGCAATTCATCGTCATATCATATATCCGTATACACTCGAAGGATACCGTTTACCGAAAAAGAAAATATGTACCTAGTAGGTATCTCTTAATCATGATATTTGATTCTCAATAGTATTTTAGCATGCAATGTAGGTATGTTCTAGAATTTTTAGTGGCAAGAAAATGATCCATGTGTCGGCACAACTATGCTTACGTTACATTATGACTTCACAAAATATGAACTCCAAGCGAACACGAAAAATATAAACACAAAATATAAGAAACAGGTGCTACCATCAATTTAAATTAAAAGCATTGGTAAGAGTTGCCAAGCTCGTGAAGAAGTTTTGCGTAACATCTCGATATACACGACATAAAAACCCTCTTGTCATGGCCGCTGGAAACTACATACCCGATCCTGTAGACCGAATGGTAAACAGTCGACGTCGCCCAAAACACGTCTTTACGGATCATCCCGATCCATTAACGGTGCTTTTAGGTACCACAAGCACCGGTCACCATCCTCGTCGAACCCGTCGCTTGCGACGAAGGGCTCGACGAGCGAATTAACCCACAGACACAGCCCACTGACTTTCTCGCCGGATCTTCTCAGTGGATCGCGTTCCCGATCCGGTGGTAGATTCTGCGAAGCACTGCTCTTGCTAGGGTCAGTATTAGCATCACTCCAGTTTGAGTCCCGTGAGCTTACCTATTAGTTAAGGTTACGCTGAAATAGCCTCTCAAGGCTATCAGCTTAGTTAGGAAAAAAATATCTCGATATATCTACGTAAATCCGGCCCCAAATTGACTTTTGGCGTGTTGAGAAAAAAAATCTATTTTCTCTCTTCTCTGGTATCTTCTCTGTTTGCTTAAATTCCTCGATTTAAAAAACCATTCTCTAATGTGTGTATTTTAGAGCTAAAATGGCCGACTAGAGATTTGAAGGAAGATATGTCATAAAGTTGGGAAACCTCGTGGAATGGTCTGATTGATTCGTGGAAGATTCTTATTCCAGAGCCGGAATGTACGTAATCTAAACGCACCNTATTTCTCTCTTCTCTGGTATCTTCTCTGTTTGCTTAAATTCCTCGATTTAAAAAACCATTCTCTAATGTGTGTATTTTAGAGCTAAAATGGCCGACTAGAGATTTGAAGGAAGATATGTCATAAAGTTGGGAAACCTCGTGGAATGGTCTGATTGATTCGTGGAAGATTCTTATTCCAGAGCCGGAATGTACGTAATCTAAACGCACCGTGGATGAGTATAGCGGCTTCAGAATTCCTCTCCAGTGATAGGTGATGATAGGACAATTCCGAGCATGAGAGTGTACTTTAAACAGAGTTTACCGCAGTCTTCAGGCACCAATGGCTCCGTAAGGTCTAATTACAGTGGTCAATGGCTGTTTTCAAACCGGAACTGATTACTACACGGCAGAAGTAGACTGAATTTAGAAACATATGCTTAAACTTGAACATCAGTTCATCGCGATAAGCCCGCATGTATGTAACTTTAAGTGTTTGCCAGAGACTATTTGTGAACTCTAATACTGTCGTCTACTTTGACACATGAGGTCGAAATCAATTGAATCATAAAACGGCCTTCCCACCCTCTAAGCAGCAACCTCCTAATATTTCACAGAATTATACAGGAACCGTACCTACCGGTGCGAATTCTGTATAGCAAAGTTTAACTCTAGCCTTAATTGGTGTTAGCGTAGTTGAATTATTATGAATTCTGTGTTTTAATGTAATCTAGGCAGTACACATCATGCTAAGAATCTTTATTATTATTATTATTTTTTTAATATAATTGTGCTGTGTATATCTTTTGTTAGAAAACCTAAGTAAATAAACAAACCCAAACTTTCAGGGTTATTCGTGAAATTTTCTTTTGATCTTTTATATACGCCGCCTGGATTTGTGGTTCGGCTCAAAAATTAAGCTTACTAAATATTATCAAAGTTAATGAATGGGCCCTTAAAGGTAATTTATATGTAAGTTTTTTTTACAGTAAAAATATTATATTCTTTAACAACAAATCTCATTATTTTTTCCTTTGAAAAACTAATAACAAAACTGGTTTTCGTGTAATGCTCAGAATCAAAATGAAATGCGGAAATTACAAAATTGGGACTTCAATTATATTATTAAGGTGTATATATATCTTACTATACTTAAGTATATAATAATATACTACAATAATAATATGTATATATCTTACTGATGGTAGGACGTCTTGCGAGTCGGAATGGGTATGTGCTGCCATATTGCCTATTTCTGCCGTGAAGCAATAATGCGATTCAGTTTGAAGGGTGGAGCATCCGTTGTACTGTAAAAACTGAGTCTTAAAACTCGTGTCTCAGATTGGTAGGCGGCATTAACATGGTTGATGTCTGTGGGCTTCGGTGACCACTTAACGACAGTTGAGACTCCCTTCTCTTATTATCTCAAGGTAGGGGGCATCCCTCTGCGTTGTGATGTCTATGGACTGCAATAACCATCAAACATTAATTGAGCCGATAGAAAATTATTTGAAATCTTGTTTTCTTTTAAGGGTTCCAGATACATTTGTACATATAATATAACAATATAACAGAGTAAGACTTTTTTCAATAACGAAAATAAGCTAATTTTGAGTTATTAATTTATTTTGTTATTATTGTAATCGTTGGTAGATTATTCTGTTATTTTGATATCGATTAGTCTGTATGTATTCACCTAAATGAAAAGTTTAATTAAGAGCAGGTAATAGATATTTTTTATTATTTTTTACTGGTGGTAGGACCTGTTGTGAGTCCGCGCGGGTGGGTGCCACCCCCCTGCCTATTTCTGCCGTGAAGCAGTAATGCGTTTCGGTTTGAAGGGTGGGGCAGCCGTTGTAACTATACTTGAGACCTTAGAACTTATATCTCAAGGTGGGTGGCGCATTTACGTTGTGGATGTCTATGGGCTCCAGTAACCACTTAACACCAGGTGGGCTGTGAGCTCGTCCACCCATCTAAGCAATAACAAATAAATAAATAAAAGATAGACATATAGATAGAATAGAATAGCAATTGCTATGCTGACGTGCTCACTAATTAAGAAACAAATGTGTCGCATTTTATTCTTGATTCGTTCTCCTGACTCCCGGTGTATCTTTATGATTTGAAACCAGAAATATGAATCGGTAATGGTTAGTAAAAATCGCAAGATACTATTACACTATGACACTAATCGTCACCAAAGTATAAATTAAAATCTTCGTCAATCAACAACAGCAAGCCTTTTTTTTATTGGCCTTGTAGGCAGACGAGCATACGCCCCACCTGATGGTGAGTGGTTACCGTCGCCCATGGACTTCAGCAATGGGGGGCGCAGGGCCAAGCCGCTGCCTACCAAAATGATAAAATGCATGATAAAATTTATTAAGAAAACCGTACTTTTGTTGCATTTCCAGAAATGATCTGAATTTTTAGCATGCATAGCTACTTAGCGGCGGAATGGTACGGAATAGTGGTAGCTACGCGCGCACTTTTTTCCCCTACCTATGCTGATAGTCTTGAGAGGCTATATCAGCGTCACCCTAGCGTGTAGATGAGCTCTCGGAGCTCAAACCGCAGGTGTTGCTCTTTATTTTCTACCTATACTGATACCCTTGAGAGGCTATTTCAGCTTCTCCTTGACGTATAAGTGAGCTCACGGGAGTCAAACAGGGAGTGTTGCTAACACTGAACCTAGCAAGAGCAGTTCTTCACAGAATCTACCGCCGATCCTTCTGGTACCTAACAACACCGTTAATGGATCGGGAGGATCCGTAATTACGTGTTTAGGACGATGTCGACTATTTACCATTCGGTACATAGGATCGGGTATGTAATTACCCAAAGGTGTTGCTAACACTGGCCCTCCTAGTAAGAGCACTGCTATGCAAAATCTATCACTGGATCGGAAACGTGACCCACTGAGAAGATTCGGCGAGAAACTCAGTGGGCATACGTGCGCGCACATAATATATTATTGCCTCGTACCATAGTATCAGTTTCAACTTTACAACGTTCGTTTTCCTATTTTGTCCAAAAAAAGTTGCATATTGCATATTCATAGGTTGCACATTGCATATATTGAATATTAATTAATAATTTCTATTAATATTATAAATGCCAAAGTTTCTGAGGATGAATGCATTTTTATTACTCTTTCATGCTGGACGGATTTGGATTAAACTTTAGCGTATATATCTGAATAGCACAGCAGCTATATGTAGTGCAATTAACCTATGATAGCTTACATGGGTACTTTCAAGAAATCATGTCTTTCATAATATGATTACTGATATAATCTATACTTATATATAAATCTACAGTGGTTTTTACGTATGTTCCGTTATAACTACTGAACCATGCATCCGATTGACTTAAAACTTGGTATCCATGTAGAAAATACATGTACTTAATGGATACGTATTAAGTACGTTTCCGATCCAGTGATAGATTTTGCAAAGCAGTGCTCTTACTAGGAGGGCCAGTGTTAGCAACACCTTTGGGTAATTACATACCCGATCCTATGCACCGAATGGTAAATAGTCGACATCGTCCTAAACACGTAATTACGGATCCTCCCGATCCATTAACGGTGTTTTTAGGTACCAGAAGGATCGGCGGTAGATTCTGTGAAGCACTGCTCTTGCTAGGTTCAGTGTTAGCAACACTCCCTGTTTGACTCCCGACGATATGAGTGTTGGACTCCCTAATAATAATGACAATAAATAATAATGTTAATTTTAAATGCCCAGCGAAGCGGGCGGGTACGGCTGGTACTGAATATATATGTACAATAACTGGANTGTTTTTAGGTACCAGAAGGATCGGCGGTAGATTCTGTGAAGCACTGCTCTTGCTAGGTTCAGTGTTAGCAACACTCCCTGTTTGACTCCCGACGATATGAGTGTTGGACTCCCTAATAATAATGACAATAAATAATAATGTTAATTTTAAATGCCCAGCGAAGCGGGCGGGTACGGCTGGTACTGAATATATATGTACAATAACTGGAAAGTGTTCGATTGCAATCTTCGATGCGTGCAGAATCAGTTACTTTTCAAATCAGAATTCTTGATTAACATTGCCTTGAGTAAAATCAAATAACAAAACATTACATGAAATAACACTTTTCGTTTCCTCCCATTTTTAAATCAATTAATTATATTAATGTTCACAGTCTACATTTAAATTAGCGTTCAATAAACTGTCAAAATGATAACTTAGGGTCAGTGTCCTCATTTTTGACAGCTTGTTTAGCAGGATTCGTTAAATTGAACTTTCGTGAAAGAACTTTCAAGAATTATAAGTCATAATAAAAATTAAAATTAAACTTGAGTTAGATTTCAGCTGCGTTTCTCTGTTGCTTGAACTGGCGTAGAATTTTAATTTAGAGTCGCCCTCTGGTGAAAAACTCGCCATACGTTACCGGTAGCGCGTTGTTGCCACTTCATTCCCGGACAAGACAACGTAAACTTTAGCAAGAGAGCGAGACGAAAGTAAGTTCGTCTCTTTCACGCGTGGCGCTTTGTTGCTCGGAACGACGTGTTAGCCTTGGGTTAACCGTCGCTCGTGTATAACGTGTCTGGCGCTCCGTAACAGAACGATCGCGTTTACATTCAAAGTTTACACTGAGGATTGGAAAATGAGATTGTTTTACGAAGTTTACAAAGTTGGAACGTGTCAATTTATTTAGTTTTAAACTAAATTAACTTAGTGAAAAAGTTTTGAAAGTGAATATTTAATACTATTGTGCGAGTGAGTTTACAATGCATGACAGTTAAGTTGGAGTTAAGCATATAATCTCAAAAACCAGTGTTGCAAGATGGGCGCTTAAGATTGAATTTTTTTACGAACGACTGCTAGAAAGTTGCTTGGATCACCAACATGAAGTCCGATCGGCTTTCACCGTTGACTTTACTGCTGATTTGCACAGGTAAGCGGAGCTACCTACTTAGTTTCTGAGTCACTTCACACAGCGTCCGTTGTATCAACAGTTTGCCTGTTTGCTTGTGTGTAAAGGTGCACCGTCGTTACAATGGTGATACCATAGCTATGTGGGTACACTGTTCTCTGAGGATAACTCGAGTTAAGAACACAATAGGGTAACATTTCCCATTGTTAAAAGTAAGTACCTACACAAAAACGAAAGAACATTGAGATATTATCTTATCGTCGTGTGTCTCATAAGTTAAAATTTTAACTAAATATGTTTGTCGTTTCTCAATATCTATCTAGTTGTATTTTTTGCTACATTGAGTTAAAATTTTAACTTTCTACGTATGCCATTACGAAACTTATTAAACCGTTGCAAAAATGTAAGGTAACAACAATTTATTCAAATTTTATTGCGAGTAGAACCACGGGCTATGCTTAGTCTATATTTAAGAAAGGTGTTTTAGGCTTGAGGGAACTTTATTTCTGAATAAGAGATTAGGCTTCCAAAGCTTTTAAGGATTGCAATTTTACGTTTGACGTTTAACCAGTCTGAGTCCTAGGAAATTTATTATCTCATAAATATTAGTATTAGATTTGGTATTCAGAGCTTGAGTTAAGTAGTGTTGGTATTAGCTGTATATTTGCAGGATGATTTACAATTACTCGGTTTGCATTCATCATTCGATTTTTTTCAATTCGAAAGCTTGTAAAGAAGTTGAGAAATCGTATTCAGATTTAAATTTTAGCTGAGAATTGTGGTACGCCTACACGTAGGGTACAAATAATTTTAAATTCTACACTATAAAGGGTCACGTGTTACATAAATGCATCGCTTGATCATTTTAAGAAGCCCCAAGATAAAACTAAGAAAAATAAATAAGTTGGATCTCAAGCTTGAATGCGTAAATTAGGCAACGCCAATGGCGCGCTGAGAGAGTGAAATCATGTTTATAGAAACCGGTTTGGTTCGATGCAGGTGTGCGTTGCGGTGGCGACCGAACGCTCGGGATGGAGTAAGTCTATACGCTTACAAAGTTATCTGGCTCTCAGACCCTCTAGCTCCAGAGTTTTGAGTTACATTACTCCACGCAGTTGATTAATTTTAAACGAGATTGAATTCTGTGAGATGTGGAATAAGTTATCATTTCGTACACGCATCACAAAATAGAGACCATGCTATTTAACTTTTTTTTTCTTATCGTAAGATAAGAGCCTTGCGAGGCTATTTCAGCGTAACCTTAACTAGTAGGTGAGCTCACGGGGCTCAAACCTGACGACGTTGCTAACAGGAACCCTAGTAAGAGCCGTGCTTCGCAGAATCTACCACCGGATCGGAAACGCGACCCACTTAGAAGATCCGGCGAGAAACAAATATTTATTATTCGACATTATTTTAAATCCGACATTATTTAAAATATTTTAATAAAATGGTTTGGTACCTACCAATATTCTGTATGGTTTGCGTTCCGATATCAAAGTTAGGGGTGGTAGATATCCGTTATTTTAATTCTACAAAGACATCACCTTAGGTTTAAAGTAGGAATTCACTGAATACCAGATAAGTCGTGAGCTGTCGCGATCTGTATATCAATAAAAATAAAACGAAATAAATGTTGATGTGTATTAAATAATTAATATTATAACATTTCAATATTTCGAATACTTGTGTACTCACATTTTTAATCAATGAAAGCAGTTGAAGCGACTCATTATAATAAATGTATGTCTGAGTTTTAATTTAAAAAAACACATTAAATTTGTTTAATATTGTAAATTCTTTGACGATTTATATAAAGATCGTGAAATCGGCCCTGTGGGATTTTAGGGGGTCATCCAGTGCTTCCGTATTTTCCGGCAGTAATCTTTTAAATATTTACGGCCCTGCCTCGGAGCGAATAAAACAATATCCTGCTAAGGGATTGTCCGGTTCAGAGACGCCTTTTCCTTTATTGTTTCAATTGTTAGCGGCCGAGACCCTCTCGCTAGAATATCAGGACTACCTTTTGCGCAAAGCTGCCCTTATCCTCTACATAAATTCGCGGAAATCCGAATCCCCTACCTTTAAGAATTATGAAAGAATATACCACCAGAATACTGATGTTTTTTGTCTGTCATTTGTAATTTCTTTGAAATGGTAATCAAAGTATAAATAATAATTAAGTACTTCCGGTGCATTTCATTGTTGAATATTAAGAACGAAAAGGAACCAGGGAAAATATACGAAATTAGGCAACAAAATATAAAAAGGAAGGAGTTTACGATTTGACTAAAAATTTAGTTTGTATTAAAGAAATAGATTTAAAATTTAAAGTAATAAATCGACTTGTAGATGTAACCGTTAGTCGTTAATTGAAATTTATTCATACTCATATAAAATTTTAAAAATAAAGTAACAAAAGTAATTAACAGTACATATTAATATTTAAAATAATGTTATAATACAACCGATAATATCCTTGTAATTCAATATTTTTTTAACCTTTTACATTCTGTTATGGTATAATGTTGGACTGTTCTGCTTCCATTCTAGAGCTTCAAATAAATATTTAAGTATTATACATAGTACTATATATTAATACGTGAAGCAAAAACTTTGTATCCCTTTTTACGAGAATTGCGCGGACGGAGGAATATGAAATTTTCCACTCTTATAGAGAATATAGAGAAGAAGTGCACAATGCTAATATTTTTTTTAAATAATGCATAAAAGATACATTAAATCAATAAAGAAAATATTACACACACTACATACCATGTATTTGACGCAAACACGCATGCATACTATTTAGGTATTGTCAAACTTTTGTTCTTGACATCTGTGGTCAAATTGAGAATAGATTAAATATTGTTTGTCTGTATTAATATTTTTTTATAGTTGTAGCCTTGGTGAAATTTGTGATTATAGAAGTATAAAATACAATCATAATAGTGTACAAACTTGCAATTCCAATTAAAACTGCGGGACCTCTAGTAGTATCTAATGAACGAAGTTTTTCTAATAACGTTTGGAATTTTACTATGGACTGTCCAAAATTATATATATAGCTTTTTTCTATTTTTTACTAACGCTATTTATCAATTATTACTATTAACCGCATTATCTATGATTCTCACCCTATCACATTATCACATTATCACATTGGATCTGAGATTCGAGACACGGTTTGACTAACGACACTTACACGAGAATAAGAAAATCTCGCTGAAGAAAAAAAAAAAAACGGTCTCTAGTTTATGAATATAACGTGTTATTCCCAACGGTCGCACTGTCGTGGTTGAGTTCACACGAACTGACACGAACCTCGTTTTCTTTATTTCGAGCGATGGTGGCTTCCGCTTGCATGAGACTGATTGTCTCAGACCTCCTTTGCCACTGAGTGACCCCATCATGTCACGGTGCGTGGAACAAAACCACAATAATGACAAAAAATTACAGGTAAACTACTGATTTATGTTGACGTTCATTCTATCTTTACACTAAAGTTATAAAAAAAGTTAAACTTTTTTTTATATTTAGTTTCTCATATACATAATAATATGTACTTCGCAATAAATTAATAGGGTTCACCCATACATCGTATTGGATCTCAAAGTATAGAATTTCTCTAGTTCGGTTGCCAAAATTCTTACGCTATCTAAGAGATTTACTCTGCATTTGTGTTTGTTACCATATTATGTAGGTGTATAGGTATTTTTATACCTATTAGTGGGAAAAACTCTTTACAAATTTTCCACCACGGCGGTGCGCTGGCTCAATATTTTTGAAGAAAGTTTTGCGGGGGCGAGTATCGCTAAAGATGCACAAAAGAGGGGAAGGCCGAGGCTAGGCTATGAGGAGTAGACGTACCTGCCAACCCGTCGCTAGCTTCTTCCAGGCTGAAGAATTCGACGCCACTGCTGGACGACGCGTAATGGCGGCGACTTGACACGGCACTCTTCTAAATTATTGTCTATAAAACTTGTATATCACTCGCGCAACGACGAATATGGTCGTCAGTAAGAGTTTGTATAATAGAGAATTAATTTGAGTCCATGAAAATATTTGTGAAAAAATAAGCGGCGTGTGCGTGTACAGCGCGTGCGGTGCGGTCGGCGATAGTCTTCTTTTTTTATTTTTTTGACGTTTGATTCTTATGTTTCTTTTTTATAAGTGGCCATGCGAGAGGTTTTATGTCTACTCTCATTAAAAAAGAACCACCTATGATATGTGTATTTGGTTTTCAGATGTTCGCGAAAATCATTAATTAAACAAACTGGTAATATTGCTTTTAAAATCAATGTTTAAACAGTAACATTTAAAGGTCAATGCTAAAAATGATGAGAGGAGAAAAGGCTATTGAACGCTTGAAATAAATAACGCTACAGTTTCATTGAAGTTATACTGTAACAGTTTTAATTTGTTAATAAAAAACAAATTCGTTCGTTCATGATTTCGAAGCTTTTGTTTCCAAAATAAAGACAATATTTAAATACCGTTACGAAACTGCTAAAACAATAAAACAATTATCCATCAAATTAAAAGGTTAAAAACGTTGTTAAATTAATAAAGAAAACTGAAATACACTTGAATTGTCACTTGGCGATGAAGGCCATTGTTAATAAAAGATTCCGTTTAGATTCTAAATTGGTGTGATGTTAGTTCTATTTTTCCAAAATAACCGTATTCACGACAAATTTTGTTATAAGCAAATATTATCTTATAAGAACTACATACAATTAAGTTCACAGATCTCGGTCAGCCTTTACCTCTTTCTTCATCGATCTATTTTTTTGGATGCTTCGATAATAAAATCAGCCTTTACTGGCGACAATAGTCCCTTTCTGTCATTACTGGATATAATTCTACGTAATTCATTATTACTCGTCAGATCTCCGGGATCGTTCATCAAAAGGGTTCTTATTACTCATTTGTAACTGTCCTGATCCGTGACGTTTTCTTATATCCGTCATCCGCATTCGAACGAATCGAATTTATTTCGAAAAAAAAAGAAGAAAAAAAAAACGTAGTTAATTATTTATCTTTTACTTATTGAGCCCACGTCAGCATTTCATCGTAACTAACAATTCGCAGCGAGCGTGTCTGTTAGCGACACAGTTACTACGCTCACAAATGACGATATCATTCTTCCATCACACGATGATTATGCTGGTGAATGACCTCTGAACGTTCATCTTCTGTAAGTGCAATCTTCTAATAATGAAGGTTGATCATAATCTTTTGTTTACTCTTATTTCGTTGTAGTTAGCCTTGGGTTATAAGCTGTAGCAGTTCAAAGCGAAAATTGTTAAATTTGCATTGTGCACGCTCTCGTGAATGCCGTGACCCACCTTGAGACATGAGGTTGAAGTTTCAATATTGTATAAAAGCTTTTCCAGCTTGCGAACTGGATCATAGGGTGACTTCGCCGCGGAAATGAGCAGGATTGTGGTACTTACCCGGTGCAGGCTTACAATACAAATTTATAGTTTTTTCCATTGATATTCATTGCCCCATGGTTTTTATGAATATCAGTTCCGCACAGAAGGATATAGATAAGTTAGAAACGGGATAGATGGGTGCAGAATCGATTAATCTACAGAGAATGATCATACTCTTGAAAAGCTTAGTCATTACTTGCTCGATTTCTGCATCTTATTTCTAGACCATACTGATTAGAGTCATCGACATAATTAATAATATTTTTAGATAATTTCAAGGTCAAATTCATTGTAAAGTAAGTAGTTGCACACGGGCACACATCATGATGTTGTCATTTACCTGATTTTGTTTTGGATTCAAAGAAAAATTGCTAATGCGAAATTTTATTTTAAAGTCTATTCAGATCCTTCAAGTGAGCGCAAGTGTAAGGTCATGTTACTGCTACATCGTATGTCAAACCTTCTTCCAAAACACGCAAAGATCCTGTAAAAATATATTCCGAGTGGGGGTTAAAGAGAATAATGCATCTTTGACAGACATCCCTAAATATGTATATTTTGCTTACTAGCTATTCTGCCACAGGCTTGCTCGCTGAGTTTATTTCCTGAGTATATTCGTCGCTTTTAACCATAATAGTATTGGTGGTAGGGCGTCTTCTTAACTCACACGGATAGGTACCACCACCCTGCCGCGAAGTATTAACTTCAGCCTTTGTAATCTAGAACTGAGACCTAGAACTCAAAGTAGGTAGCGGCATTTACGTTGCTGATGCCTGTGGGTTCTGGTCACCAGTTAACACCAGATGGGCCGTGCGCTTGTTCTTTTCGTAACTCATATTATGATGTCCTTCTGGATCGATTGTTTTCAATATTTCAAATAAATTTGCATGTTGTAGTAAGGAACGTCTTTCCATAGTCATTAAAACTTACAAAAATACGTTTTAAGTTTATTTTATACAAAAGCTTTTGTCTTTTATTTATCGATTGAGGCACTACGAAGTCTGCCGGGTCAGCTAGTTAGAAATATAAATCTTTCTACACATATCCCGAACAATCCTATCTCAATCTGACGTGTCCGAATCGTATGTATTTCAAATAGCCTTTTCACTAAATCCATGTTGTTAGAATCAGGCGTCATAATACATATTATATCACTCGTATAATTAGTACAGCGAACCGAGGCTATGCTGATTTTAATGGAGGCCGTAAAGCACACGTACGTCGCGAATGGTACCGTTATGATAAAACACTTAATTTCAGTCGCTAGTTTTATATTTCTTTCAAATATACTGCATCATTAGACATTGAACTGTAAGACTGATTTAATAGTTGAGTGGTTACTGTCGCCCATGGACTTCAGCAATGCCAGGGGCAGAGCCAAGCCGCTGCGTACCGCTTAATACTCTCCACAAGCCTCGTTTGAAGAAGAACCTGTCATAGCGCTCGGGAAACACCGTGGAGGGGAGCTAATTCTATAGCCGGATGGTACGTGGCAAGAAAGATCGCGGTGGCTCCAGGTAGTATGGATGAACTCTACTCCGGTGGCGGGCGGTGCGATGGTAAAAACGAGATGCCGGTATCATCTCGAACAATTCCTCAGAGCACTCTGAGCAGAGTTCTATTATCATCACTAATATAAATTATAGTTAGCTAAATCAGTTGGAATTAATTGTCCATTACATTTCCCGTTAGTGGTAAACAGAAGTTAAAACAACAAACCAAACAAAACAATGTATTATGTTCTTTCAAATTTTCATAAAAGTTGAACGGGTACTATCGATCGATATAGCCTCCATGAATAAATCGTAAGTGCCATTATACTAAAATTGACGAATTAATTGGCTTAATGTACACCGACGATACATATTCGTATCGTAAACCGCAGCAGCATCGAGGGGTTCTTTGATGAAGCAAACTAGTGATGGTGTCGGACGTGTAACGAATCGATAATAGTTTCTATAATAATTAAACTTTTATCGATATAAACTGTTACATTAAGGAGCTTGAGAACGTTTCCCAGAATATCATAACGTTAGGTAACATAAATTACTCGATACCTTAATATTTACGTTGAATTTATAGCTTCGGGAAAGCAATAGCATTATCAATATAATAATACCATTAGGGCCCCGGGCGATACATGTCTCGTTGCCTAATACAATCGATAATAAGGTTTGTTATACTTCGGGTTCTTATGCTCCCTCCGTGTATATGGTATGCTCATTATGTCCTTATTATACCTAATACTGATTGGAACTGTAAATGTATTGTTTTTATGTATACATTCCGAATAACTAATACATTTTAGTGGTCAATAACATGTGAGATGTTTTATGTATTAAGTAAGTATGTGAGGTATTAAGTCCATAGTCCATCATTGAGATTCAGATATTGAGGGTAATCTCAGTTTAGAACACTCACCGTTCCAACCGGAACACGTAATCATTGCACGGAGGAGTCCTACAGGAAGTTAAGTAGGAAAACCAACTAAGGATATTACAAGATGGAAGATGGGAAGGTAGTTGTAAATATATAAAGGAAATGAAAAAATAAAAGCGAATATATTACCGATGAAAACGTTCGTCGCTCGAGCTGGACTTTAAATACAAAGCTTTACAATCAGTGCTGATGCCGCGTCTCCTCAGAGACCAAGTTTCTATTTTAGTATGAAATTTGCATCAGATTTAGACTGCGGACGTGGTTTCACTCAAAACTGAACGTCAATTAGCATCATGAATATTTATTCTTCAATTTATATAATAATAATAAATACAGGGTATGTCCTAAAGTATTTATGGATACGATTATCGGACATGTGATTATTAAGAACTGTAAATTCGTAATTTGGACCGCAAATATTTAATGTGTATCCCGAACTGAAATTATCCGTTCTGAAATGTAAATCATTGTTAGGAGTGGATGGTAATTTTGGAATTCATTAAAACTTAAAGAACTGTGATTAAAAAGTGGCGATATGAAAAGTATGGCTAGAATTTGTTGAACTCGATATTTTAAAATACAGCTTAATTATTTTTTGTTTATCAGAACAAAAAAATTGGGTCGTTTTGTTATTTTTCATAAATCAATTCTTACTAGTGGTCCCGCAGTAGTCGAAATTCGACTATAATTAATTAAAATTTTAAGTTTGTACACTATTATGATTCTATTTTCAAAGACTATTATACTTCTTTAATCACAGATTTCGTCAAGACTATACTTTAGACAAATATTAATAAAGAGAAAACAGTATTTAATCTATTCTCAATTTGACAGACTATAACTGGCAGACTGCAAAGAAAAGTTTGAGAATAAATAGTATGCATGCGTGTGTGTGTCAAATACATAGTAGTGTGTGTAATGTTTTCTTTATTGATTTAATGTATATTTTATGCATTATTTAAAAAATATATTAGCATTGTGCACTTCTTCTCTATAATCTCTATAAGTGTGGAAAATTTCATACTCCTCAGTCCGCGCAATTTTCGTAAAAAGGGATACAAAGTTTTTCCTTCGCGTATTAATAAATAGATTAATATGATTGTATGGTAAAAGATAGAAATGAGTACCTAATGCAAATTGAGATATGGAATTTGTTAAAAGTTGTTTAAACCACAGGTAAGTAAGGAAACTTTTCGTTCTCGTTAAAAGTAATCACTTTGATTTGTTTCGAATGATTCGTTTACCGGAGGATAAAAGAAATTAGATTACAAAACTAAGCGAAATTAAACTTGTTTTATCTGAATTAAATTGCTTTTCTTAAGAAATAAAAACGTTTATTAGCGATACGTTTAATCCTCAAAGGTCTCGATCCTATTATAAGTTGGAAGTTAATTTCATTTTAGATGTTTTTTTGATATCCTTGAGTGTATGTATATTAAATCTAATTTACGTAAATCACGAATCGAAATATTTCTTGTTCACGGAGAATTTACGTAGTAATTTATTTACGGTAGTGGTAGTCAGTTGAGTTGATAAATGCCAGCGATAACAATCTGTATTTTACGTAATGACACACGATATTTTTCTGTGTTGTGGACGACTCGATAATTATTATTATGATGGTGTTTTTTTATTGCTTGGGTGGGTAGACGAGCTCACAGCCCACCCGGTGTTAAGTGACAGACATCTACAACGTAAATGCGCCTTGAGATATAAGTTCTTAGGTCTCAGTATAGTTACAACGGCTACCCCACCCTTCAAACCGAAACGCATTACTGCTTCACGGCAGGAATAGGCGGGGTGGTGGTATCTACCCGTGCGGACTCACAGGAGGTTCTACCACCAGTAAAATGGTGGTTAAATGAAGATTTGATCGATAGCCGTTATTTTGACGTTATATTGCACGGACCCCTAGTCTAAGGGTGATTGGCAGCACCGATTCGCGTTGTTCTAATCTAATTAAGTGCTTAATCAGGACATTAATTAATTAATATAATGCTATTTTTAATATTTGCATTCCCAACAGATGGTAAAAAATCTAACACAGCTGTTCTCTGGAAATAATTCGCTTAAAAACTCTGCATTCGTACTTCAACTAATAAGTATTACAAGAGACTTCTGCTAAGGAGAATTACAGTTATTATAACGTCTTCTTGCATTAAAACTGTATAATCTCAAAACTTACTAATTTTACAGGAGAGTGTTTTAAAGGTTTAACATGTGATATTTTTAATATTAATCATCTTTGCAACATTATTTTTTTATTTTTTACCAGTTACATTATCTGTATTTGACAGTAAGATAAAAATATGTATTAATTTTGTAATAGTAGTCAAAACATAGGTAAACTAAAGAAAAAAAAAACTATAACTAAACTACGCTCTTTTGATAGTATTTATGAGAAAAATACTGGTGACACCAAATGATTTCGCATATTAATTAAATTTCAAATATTTTTGGAAATTGTACACTTTTAATGCGAAAAGACGATATGTATAACTAACGAGTTTCGTTTCAAAATAATATTTTTACAGTATTTTGGAGGCCCAAAATGGTTGTTTAATTACGGCAGTGGTTTATAAGGTTTCATGAACGTGTTAATTAAATTATCCATCATCAAACACTGGGGAAAAGAATAATTATTTGGATGTCTATGACAAACTGAAATCTTCCATCTAACTTTTTATAAGCTGGTATTTGGGTCATTTATTTTCACAATTAACAAGTATGCTTACAACTTATTTGAGTTGAAACAAATAAATTCGAATTTTCCACGTAAATATTAGAATTACACTTTCTGGTCCATAAACCATCATTTTTCAACAAATTTTCCTTTAAAAAAAATCTTAGTTCCTAATCATGGATATATGTACCCACAGTACCGGTAACTAACATATAATTAGGGACAGTTCTAGTTGTCAAATAACAGAAATATATTATATGCATAAAAGCAATACGCTAAAAGCACCGACAGATTGCTGTAAATAATAAAAAAAAGTTCATGCAGATTTTTCGCCACAAGGGATGTTATTACGCACCCGTTTAAAAAAATGCTACGTAATTTTAAAACGATTTTTTTTCCGTACCCATTCACTAAGAGCCAAAGGGACTATTCCAGCTACGCGCGGACGGGTAGGTGAGCTCACAGGCTCAACCTCAGAGAATTTGCTAACACTAGCCCTAGCAAGAACTGTAAGTACTTCGCAGAAACTACCACCGCATCGAAACCGCGACCCGCTGAGAAGATCGGGCGAGAAACTCAGTGGAATTTCTCTGCGTTTTCTCAAAATATATAACTTTTTAGTCGTTGTAACTAAAATAACGTGAAGCTACTAAACAGTCCTAGATTTAACGGAGCACATTGTTTTACATTTGATCATGCTCTTTAGTAAGACTTAATAATAAAGTTTATGACAACTAAGAACATTTCCACAGATGATATAAATTTACGGTAGATAATGGTAGAAAATTTATGGTAGATAAACGATGACATAAACACACCGTAGGCAACAAAATCGTATCAAATTTGAAAATGTATGTTAGCTTTCATTACGCAGGTAACCAGCTTAAACTTGGTTATACTTTAACAGGTTCGTCTTCGTCGCAAATATGATCACTTTGATGATCTGAACTTTAAACTTCAGTAATCAGTTTTGAACGGTAGACATTAGCTTCCTGAAGTTATGTCAGATGACAGCGAAATTTATATGTACCTAAGAGGGTGATATAATTATGTTTGAATATATACTAATTTGCTATATCAAACTTATGAGGTTAATATTTTATGTATGTTGCAAATGGAGATACCGTGTCATTGGTGTAGAAATTCAAGTTAACGTTTATTGATTGAAAAAGTATATATAGAGTACAAGCCTATTCGCGGGATATATATTCCGTAAATATACAGGAACCGTGAATATGGAAAAGCGCGTTGGATACCTACATATGTACATATTGGATTCCTTTTTATTAAAGTGTATTGTGTATGTATCGATTAGATCTGCGAATAAAGAAATCATTAACTGCAAATAAAGGAATTGGGACGCTTTTTTTTTAATCCGCGAATAGTGAAATGGCGAATGAATGAAGCGCGAATAAGTAGCTGTTGTTGTAATTGAAAATAATATAATGAGAGTAAAATACACGATATTGAACCGATAAACTAATATTAATTAAATCTAGGATTTACGAAAGTTACAAGAGAATAATAGATAAAATATATTTTACGAACTCTGTACTCCACTCCGCATTTCCGGTCTCTGTCAACTTATACTTTGTTGTTCTACGCATCCACTCGGACCAATTTACACGTTAATCACGAATTTGAGTCGCTTGATGGGCACTTTGTTCCAAATCTTTTTTTTTAATTGCTTATGTGGGTGGACGAGCTCACGGCCCACCTGCTGTTAAGCGGTAAACCGAAGTCCTTAGACATCTACAACGTAAATGCCGCCACCTACCTTGAGATATATGTTCTAAGGTCGCAGTATAGTTGCAACAGTTATTCGCTAAACAGGAAAAGAAGACTAGGTACTTCGGAACGCGCTCACAGATTTTAGCATTTCATTCACCGCTAATGTCCCGGTAAATCTAATAAGCATTGACATCCGAAAAGAAAGTTTATATCTAAAAAAAAAAAAAAAGAAGTTATTACGTACTACAGATGGTTCTCACGAAACTCATATATTCACGAACAGATGGAAAATCAATTTCCCGTGCGTTTTCATTATAATATGTATAATAAACGCGACGATTCAGTAAAAGCGAGATATAGCGTCGATATTATCGATTTATTGTCTTTTGTCCGATCATTTACGGTTACACGAAAATGTCATATGAGTCGTCTATTATCAAAGGTGGCAATCTGTGCATTTGGACAAAAAAATGTTATTGATATGTCAATACAGATTGATTTGAATATAATCGTCTCCTTCAAAGAATACGGTTCAAAACCTGCATTAAATAACAGGTTAACTATTAACCTTTATTAAACCATTAAATAAAGGTTAATAGTTAACCTGTTATTTATCTAAGATGTCGTTTCGAAGAGTTTTGTGACTGCCAATGGAATACAAAGTCAATAATTCGTTTTTCTGATTTACCAATAATTGTCCAAAAGTCAGATTGCCGGCTTTGATAATAATAGTCGACTCATATATAACTATGCAGTAATGAGTCAATTTTAATAGATTATAGATAAAGTGAATTTTGTCCGAATCGTAACACTTGCAAGTCCCTTAACGTAATCACATATACGTAAAAATTATCGCCAAGAATCGTGGGAGTTGACAGGGATCACAACGGTCTTCGCCGTGGTATCCCCATGGACCTGTATTACCTCGACTAGTAACAACTTTCCCAAATAAATCGTTATGAAAACATTAATGTAATTAACAGATCACAGTTACGTTGTGATAATTATTATTTTGCCTCATTATATTAAACACGAACGTATTATGCATTAAATATGCGCATATTTACGTCAGAACTACTACGGCTTCGTAGTTTTTCTTGTTTATTTATTTGCCTACTATAATTACGTTTGAATGCAAATTTTTGATGTTTGTGTTTGCTAACCGACACTGGATAACGAAAATCGGATTGAAATAAATCAAAATATACACACACATTATTATGTATGTACATACCTACCTACATAACTTCTACCAAATTTCCCATAACAAATAATTAAATTTTTAAATAATTTATCTTATATTGAGACCTCTGTATACATACGGTTTATTTTTTAAATGAAAATCTCGTCATAGTATATTGAAATTTATTTTATGCTACCAACGGGGCGAACCATGGAGTAATTGGCAAGAACCAAAATAATTAAAACCCATTTTACAGTTTAATCATGTTACGATAAAAACGTTCGGAAATAACATGCAGTGACACTATTAAATGCTAAATTAAATCATAAAAGTAGTTTTAATCACGTCCACGACTAGCGTAAACCTGTTTCCATAACACCTGAAGCTTAACTAAATATATCGTTGTAATATTCATCTAGATAGTTAAAGTTAATAAATTATAATTAACTTTTTTCGCTTGAATATTTCATAAAAATATCGAATTAAAAGCAAAATGTCCATTAAAACATTTTCTCCGGTTTTCACGAGTCGTAATTAAAACTACTTTTACGGCTTAATCTCAGTTTTGTTTTAATAGTGCTTTCGTTAGCCAATTAAATATTATTTATGTTAGCAATTTTCCATAAGGAAATTACCTGTTCGCGAGAAGCTGAAAATAGCCTACCAGCTAATAGGTGGGTGAAAAAAGGAAATTAATTGAACATTACTATTTTCGGTAATTTTGCGAGCTTATTTGATTAATGATTCAAGACTAACAAATAAAGTCATATGTTATCAGGAAAACTAAAGTGTTGACTACATTGAAATAGCTGTTGCACATAACGAACATGGGATTAAACCGTAAAAGTGTATTTTTAATCAAACCCCTCCCTCCTCCTCGCGTCGTTTTCCTCATTACTGAGGGTCGTGACTCCCGGGCTGCATCAGTTTCTCCCGTACGATTTCCCTCCATCTGCTGCGATCCTAAGCTTCATGAAGGGCATTGTGGAAGTTGATGTTTAGAGAAGATCGTAATTAAACCCAATAAAACCATAAAACAAGATTAAATACATGATCCAGCACTTTTATCGACTGGTTATTTTTGGTCACTTTGCTTGTCATTCTGTCGAGCACAATGAGATGTTCGGGCAAGTTAGTTTCGGGTCACGGCTTCCTGAAAGTTAGATTGATGTCCAAATAAGTTTAAAAAAAATCTAGGTAGAATAGATAGATATAAATTTAGTTAGAAATAGTTTTAGATAGGCATAGCTTAGATGGATAGATATTATATTTATTGCCTTGAAATTAAATATCATTTTAGTACCAGTTACAAAACAATATTTGGATTTCACAGTTGAAAAAGTGTAGACATTAAATGACCTGCCTACCTCAGAACAAATACTGAAATCCGATTTATATAATGTCTCATTTATCTACCAATATGTCTTATTTCTATTTATTATTATTTGATTTCTACTTCTACATAAAATGGACATAATCGTTAAAACAGAAAAAAAGAAATTTCAATTCTTTTTTGTGTTTTGGTAGCTAGTTCTACTAAGGTAAGGTAACTATGAACGTGAAATATGCTTTGTATTTGGATATCACTTTGAAGTCTCCAGTGCCTAAAAATTACGGATTTCCTACTCTTTAAACTTAAATGGCTGATTGAAACCATCCAAGCAGTTATAATATCTTAGGACTTTAAACTTTATATTTAAATTAAAAAAACAAGGGCTTCTACAAAATAAAACTATGCGAATAATCCAACAATTAAAAAGAAAAATGATTTTGTGGAAGAACAAATACCTTTAACAGAGAAACCGCTATATGAATAGCTTCGAAGTTTTAAAAGATGCTAACTTTTTCCTACAAATTTAATGTAAAGTTTCATTTCTGGAATCAAACTTCATATTAAAATTTCAATTTTCTAAGTAAAGGCATTGGATTTAGTTCGTTACTATTTATAATAATATATTTAAAAACATCATACTTACCTCTAACCTCCATATCGTGTGACAGGGTTTTTCTTTTCGTCATGAAAAGTCGAACTCAAAGACTTTATGGAGTGAGGATGTCTATTGACGGATTAAAAGTTGGTGTCGGCTGAGCATAGTGCAACATTGTTTTATTTTTGTACTAGCGACCCGCCCTCGCTTCGCTTCGGAAACTGTAATTTATTATTAATTTCTCCACTATTTAATGGATATTATTATACATATAAACCTTCCTTTTTTTTTTTTTTTTTTTTTTTTTTTTNACGGTCATGACATCGAGGTGAACGTGGACGTCCACCAGTCAGGAGAGGCCGTATTAGAGGCGACTTCCTCTTAAGTCAAAGTCGATGGGCGGAGCCATTGACGACGAGCACTCACGTGGACTCGTGACGTCATCTGGAGGGGCAACTCGTCATCTGGAGGGGCAACCGACCGACCAGCGGGGACATCACGCCACCTCGGATCACTTTTTTGCTGGAAGCGCGCGCAGCGTTCACTTGTCTTAGATTTAATATTCTGTGTCGATCGTTCCAACCCACTTTTGTATTTTTTTTATTTATTCAAATTATTAAGCCGTTGCTAAAAGTATAATAAAGGCGAAGATTCAGTAAAAGCGAGATATAGCGTCGATATTATCGATTTATTATCTTTTGTCCGATCATTTACGGTTACACGAAAATGTCATATATAACTATGCAGTAATGAGTCAATTTTAATAGATTACAGATAAAGTGGATTTTGTCCGAATCGTAACACTTCAAGTCCCTTAACGTAATCACATATACGTAAAATATATCGTCAAGAATCGAGGGAGTTGACAGGGATTACAACGGTCTTCGCCGTGGTATCCCCATGGACCTGTATTACCTCGACTAGTAACAACTTTCCCAAATAAATCGTTATGAAGACATTAATGTAATTAACAGATCACAGTTACGTTGTGATAATTATTATTTTGCCTCATTATATTAAACACGAACGTATTATGCATTAAATATGCGCATATTTACGTCAGAAATACGGCTTCGTAGTTTTTCTTGTTTATTTATTTGCCTACTATAATTACGTTTGAATGCAAATTTTTGATGTTTGTGTTTGCTAACCGACACTGGATAACGAAAATCGGATTGAAATAAATCAAAATATACACACATATGTATGTACATACCTCCTACCTACATAACTACTCTACTGCTACATTTCCCATAAAAAATAGATATATTAATAAATTTAATAACTTTTTTTAAATAATTCATCTTATATTGAGACCTCTGTATACATCCGGTTTATTTTTTAAATGAAAATCTCGTCATAGTATATTGAAATTTATTTTATGCTACCAACGGGGCGAACCATGGAGTAATTAACAAGAACCAAAATAATTAAAACCAATTTTACGGTTTAATCATGTTACGGTAAAAACGTTCAGAAATAACAATATAGTGACACTAATAAATGCCAAATTAAATCGTAAAAGTAGTTTTAATCACGTCCACTACTAGCGAAAACACCAGAAAATATTAAAAAAGCAAAATGTTTCCATAATACCTGAAGTTTAAATATGTCGTTGTAATAATCACCTAGATAGTTAAAGTTAATAAATTATAATTAACTTTTTTCGCTTGAATATTTCATAAAAATATCGAATTAAAAGCAAAATGTCCATTAAAACATTTTCTCCGGTTTTCACGAGTCGTAATTAAAACTACTTTTACGGCTTAATCTCAGTTTTGTTTTAATTGTGCTTTCGTTAGCCAATTAAATATTATTTATGTTAGCAATTTTCCATAAGGAAATTACCCGTTCGCGAGAAGCTGAAAATAGCCTACCAGCTAATAGGTGGGTGAAAAAAGGAAATTAATTGAACATTAAGTACTATTTTCGATCATTTCACGAGCTTATTTGATTAATGATTTAAGACTAACATGAAGTCATATGTTATCAGGAAAACTAAAGTGCTCACTACATTGAAATAGTGCTGTTGCACATAACGAACATAGAATTAAACCGTAAAAGTGTATTTTTAATCAAACCCCTCCCTCCTCCTCGCATCGTTTTCCTCATTACTGTGGGTCGTGACTCCCACGCTGCATCAGTTTCTCCCGTACGATTTCCCTCCATCTGCTGCGATCCTTAGCTTCATGAAGGGCATTGTGGAAGTTGATGTTTAGAGAAGATCGTAATCAAACCCAATAAAACCTTGAAACAAGATTAAATACATGATCCAGCACTTTTATCAACTGGTTATTTTTGGTCACTTTGCTTGTCATTCTGTCGAGCACAATGAGATGTTCGGGCAAGTTAGTTTCGGGTCACGGCTTCCTAAAAGTTAGATTGATATCCAAATAAGTTTAAAAAAAATCTAGGTAGAATAGATAGATATAAATTTAGTTAGAAATAGTTTTTAGATAGGTATAGTTTAGATAGATAGATATTATATTTATTTCCTTGAAATGAAATTGAATTATTTTAGAATATAAATTCAACCAGTCACAAAACAATGTTTGGATTTCGCAGTTGAAAAAGTGTAGACATTAAATGATCTGCCTTGCCTACCTCAGAACAAGTACTGAAATCCGATTTATATAATGTCTCATTTATCTACCAATATGTCTTATTTCCATTTATTATTATTTGAGAGAGAGAGAGAGAGTATTCTTTATTGTACACCAAAAAACAAATAAACAGTGCGATACATTAAACACAAAAAGTACAATTGGCGGTCTTATCGCCAAGAGCGATCTCTTCCAGACAACCATTTGATTTCTACTTCTACATAAAGTGGAGATAATCGTTAATACAGAAAAAAAGAAATTTCAGTTCTTTATTGTGTTTTGGTAGCTAGTTCTTCTAAGGTAAGGTAACTATGGACGTGAAATGTGCTTTGTATTTGGACATCATTTTGAAATCTCCAGTGCCTAAAAATTACGAATTTTCTACTCTTTAAACTTAAACGGCTTATTGAAACCATCCAAGCAGTTATAATATCTTAGGACTTTAAACTTTATATTTAAATTAAAAAAACAAGGGCTTCCACAAAAAAAAAAAATGCGAATAATCCAACAATTAAAAAGAAAAATGATTGTTGTGGCAGAACAAATACCTTTAACAGAGAAACCGCTATATTATTAATATTATGAATCGCTTCGAATTTTGAAAAGACGCTAACTTTTTCCTGCGAATTTAATGTAAAATTTGATTTCTGCAATTAAACTTCATATTAAAATCTCAATTCTCTAAGTAAAGGCATTGGATTTAGTTCGTTACTATTTATAATAATATATTTAACACATCATACATACCTCTAACCTCCATATCGTGTGACAGGGTTTTTCTTTTCGTCATGAAAAGTCGAACTCAAAGACTTTATGGAGTGAGGATGTCTATTGACGAATTAAAAGTTAGTGTCGGCTGAGCATAGTGCAACATTGTTTTATTTTTGTACTAGCGACCCGCCCTCGCTTCGCTTCGGAAACTGTAATTTATTATTAATTTCTCCACTATTTAATGGATGTTGTTATACATACAAATCTTCATCTTCAATCATTCTATCTATTAAAAAAAACCACATCAAAATCCGTTGCGTAGTTTTAAAGATTTAAGCATACATAGAGATATAGGGACAGAGAAAGCGACTTTGTTTTATACTATGTAGTGATACATTTTAGAAGTAACTTAAAATTGCTGTATTGCGGGTTGAGCCACACGGCAGACACTGCTATCCACATTGAAACGTCTCCATTTTGGGATATCACGGCTGTCTTACCCTACAAACAACAACACGTGGATGTATTTATAGGAAATTTGAACTTAATACTGACTTACGTAAATTTAATGAGAATGAGACACGAAATTAATAGGCATCGGATCAAAGGGATCAAAAGTACGTGAAATGAACCGCTAATGGTTTCGCCGCCGCCGCACGTTTTTCGACTCGGAACCCCTTTCTTCGATTTCCAGGTTTTTATTCGCCGCAGATTGGCAAACAGCGTGAATGACAGGATGACAACATACATCATTAGTAGTCGAGAGTTTTCCAAGAAATGTATGTAAAGATTAAAGTACCTAATTAGCATACAAAATTACATGCATATATCGTCTTTTCGCATTAAAAGTGTACAATTTCCAAAAATATTCGAAATTGAGTTAATATGCGGAATCATTTGGTATATAACCAGTATTTTACTCATAAATACTGTCAAAAGAGCGTAGTTTAGTTTTAGTTTTCTTTTTTTTAGTTTACCTATATTTTAACAACTATTAACAAAATTAATACATAATTTTATCTTACTTTAAAAGACAGATAATGTAACTGGTAAAAAATAAAAAAATAATGTTGCAAAGGTGATTAATATTAAAAATATCATATGTTAGATCTTTAAAACACTCTTCTGTAAAATTAGTAGGTTTTGAGATTATACAGTTTTGATGCGAGAAGACGATATGTGCCTATGACTGTTCAAAGCTGAAATTGCAAATGTTTCCGAAACTCAACAGTGACTTTATTATACACTCTTATAAAATCCATGATCAGCAATATCCGCGTTCTAAGAGTTTGCAAACCATGATACACAGTACAGGCATAATTCTAGGAGTTGAACTATTTGGTGTACAGAAAAATGGTAGTTATTTTCTTGTTTAAAGATATAACGAATATAATTGCTAGTTGAATTTTACTTTTACAAAGATTTAGCAAATATATGATAATTTTCGCCGCAGATTACAATTTGAATTTGATATTTTTGAAACTTCCATCTTATTCTCGAACAAGGCAGGAAAACGCGAATGTGCTGTAAATAACTTATTCCGACACATCTATCTTGGGACAAAGACGAACAAAATGACCTGCCAAAAGTAGTAAATAAATACACTCTTGGTACATTTTTTCACAGAAACACACGTCTGAACGGTATTCGGGGTGGGCACATATACAGCATTTCTCGGACTTCTTTTTTATTATTTATATACTTACAAAATTTGCTGGGAATATTTTAATCTCACTGTGCCTCTAGGCAAAATTGGCTAAGAATGTGTTGTGAGGGAAAGCTTAAGAAAATAAATAAATGAGAAACAAAGGAAGACTTTAAGACCTCCGCGTCTAAGTTAGAAGCTCGTAAAGGTTACTTTATTATTTAGGAACGTATAGGAAGTACACGAATTAATTGATTCCGCTTGGCAATTTAATTTGCGTATTTACGGATGGTTAAATTATTGTTCTGGTATCACGCAAAACAGTAGTTTCTTCAATTAATCGAGAAATACCATATTTCTTGTCGAAGTAGGTGCATACTGATTTGACAAGTGAACATTGTTCTATGATGAACCCTTTGAGCGCGAGCCGTCGATACATCGACTCTATTATTGTGTATAAATTGCGGAGCGTCAGAATATTATTGTGTATAAATTGCGGAGCGTCAGAATACTAACTATTTGCGCAGTTTGATTATAGGTATTACTTAGGTATCGACCTATACATGGACGTGTTTTAGCGTACTCATGTATAACGTTTTATTAAATTTAATAAGTTAATAACATTTATTAAAATACCATTTAAAAATATTTTGCTGTGAATTTAGCATAAAACCAAAATAAATGCTAAATTCTTTTTTTCAAAAATTCTTAGCAATTTATGCCAAAATGTGAAAATAAGCTCAGCACTAAAATGGTTAAAACAATTTACAAGACGGTGATGATTGTCTTAAACGTTTGACATTTTGTATATTCATCTGGTCCATTTACATGCGTCCATAATTTCGTTCATAACGAGGTTATTTGACTAAGATATGAAAATGAAACGAATTTACCATGATTTGGGGGTTTTTAACATAAATCTAGAAAGATCTTCGCAGTTGGTCATTGGCTTGCAGTCTACAAAAAACCGGTCAAACCGAACGAGTAGTGTGTTCCATTTTTATCATGTGAGCGGACCTCATTACCATTTGACCATCAGGGTGATTCTAGTGGATCTGTGTGCTTAGTGCGAGTTTCTTAACGTTCTCGATAGCGTAAAAGTTAACCCAATTTTGTATGCAATAGGGACAGCGCCCCAAGTGGCAAACGTACGGAAACCATCCCATTCCATCCAAATGACCAAAAACTGATGGTTTGAAACGGTTGGCTACGAGAAGAAATATTAGATTTCTGCATATTCTATCAGCTCTTAACTAAACAGCGCTTCAAGGTAGTGCTTGAGGTACCTACTGCGAATGTCATTGTGTTATTCGGTCCCGGAGTAAATAAGTCTATTTCTTACATGACTTGCCCGTGTGTTTTCTATTATCTTTTGAGCTTCATACTACAATACCTTGGAATGAACTTTCATTCGCGACATTTCCTGTATGTAAGATTTGACTTTCCTCGACATGTTTTCGAAATAAAACGGGAGTTTTATTACCTAGATAGGCACGAGCTTGCAAACTGTCTAACGTTAAGTTTTTAACGGAGTCCTTTAATCCAACATTAGAGCTTCAATCCACTTTGAGACATGAGGTCGAAATCTTAACGATTGTCCCACATTACAAACCGGAACGAACGAGTGCCTCGCGTTAGGCAGGATAGTAGTACATGGCCTTACCTATCTTACCACCATTTATAACGACACGGTTTTGCCGCTGGCATTGACGATGTCGGTGCCACTTCACACCAGGTGTTCGAAGTTCGACTGTCTTTGAAGGATTATGAAAAAATATGTTTTCGCAATGTAAAATTGGCTACCGAAATCTTAAACAAACAGAGACATTGTTTTTCGTCGTTTCCTTTTCGACAAGACAACATGCTCATATTTTGTAATACGATTTAAATATAAGGGATTTAAAAAAATAGGAATTTTCTGTTTTAAAAAAAAAATTAGGAATTTTCAGGTTTCATATTTCTTTACATAAAATTTGTACGATGTATGAATTTCAAAACGATATTTTATTCTGCAATAGGGAAACAATTAAAACGATCGATTGGAAATCTAAAAAAAATAGGTACATAGCTCTAAACTTGTAACAAAAAAGAACAATTTGTTTATAAAAAAATATATAATTAACTGCAGATTTTATTATTTTATTACTTAAGTCAAATTGTTATTTTGAATTTACATTTTTTCATTGTATGAATTCCATTGAATGAATGAATATTTTAATTTTATTCATACTCTTATTGCCTATTTAATTTCAAGATGTGAACTATTTCACTGTCGTTTAACTTTGTACCTATCATTTAGGTGACATTTGTCATGATATTCTTCTTGTCAATTCTTCGATTCTCGGAATTGGTAATCATTCTGGTATCAATAATCATGTTGGTATCAATAACTAAATATAAATAATAATTAATACGTGAAGCAAAAACTTTGTATCCCTTTTTACGAAAATTGCGCGGACGGAGGAGTATGAAATTTTCCACACTTATAGAGAATAAAGAGAAGAAGTTCACAATGCTAATATTTTTTTAAAATAATGCATAAAAGATACATTAAATCAATAAAGAAAACATTACACACACTACATACCATGTATTTGACGCACACACGCATGCATACTATTTATTGTCAAACTTTTGTTCTTGACGTCTGTTGTCAAATTGAGATTAAATATTGTTTGTCTTTATTAATATTTTTTATAGTGTAGTCTTGGCTAAATTTGTGATTATAGAAGTATAAAATACAATCATAATAGTGTAGAAACTTACAATTCCAATTAATTATGGTCGAATTTCGACTACCACGGGACCACTAGTAAATAATAATAATATAAAAATAGTGTCTTATTATTCAGGGCACTCCGTAAGTGGGTACCAATACGTCTTACCTATTTAATAGTTACATGAATCGTTTGACGTTTTCGGCGGGTTCATGCAACTAGTCAGTTTAAACTGAATAATGTTCTGATTGCATGACGCACGATAACATTATTTCATAACATTTTCAAATCATGAACTAACTTCGTTGTCGAGTTTTTATACCCTTATTAAATCCATTAGATATTTTTTTTTACCTGTTGATTAGATTGTGTCCATAATAATAGTTACATCTTAACGGAAACATGAAAAGTTGATTTTGAAATTGTCTGCAGCTGCCTTAATGTTAATATCTTTTAAATACAGTTTTACATACGAAAGCTATTTTCTAAGCAAAAAAAATACAGTTTTATGAATAAAAATAATTAATAACTCGACAGTGATAATCAGTTAGATAACAATTTACTTGATTAATATAACTAGTAATTTAAAAATCTTTCGTCAGGATTGAAATGTAATTCCTTGACATGAGTTCCTTCATGCTCAGGCCAGTCCTTTTAATGTTAATTATATGCAGAATTTAGTAGTATTCATGGATCTCGACGGCTACGAAGGTATTTCAAGGTTATCCGGTAATAGACATCACCTTAGCCAAGAAAAGCCGTTTATGGTACTTATCTAAATTAAAATCGCTATTTATTCTCATAATATACATACTTGTTAACTCCTTTCACAGATATACTCTATTTACTATCGTGTCAGCTCTTACGGTGGTAGGACCTCTTGTGAGTCCGCAACCACCCCGCCTGTTTCCACCGTGAAGCAGCAATGCGTTTCGGATTGAAGGGTGGGTGGTAGCCGTTGTAACTATACTGAGACTTTAGAATTTATATCTCAAGGTGGGTGGCGCATTTACATAGTCGATGTCCATGGGCTCCAGTGACCACTTAACACCACTCGTCCACCCGTCTAAGCATTAAAAATAATATTGTAATATTATTTAGAGTAAAATAATTGTTTTCATAATAACTCTAAAATAATAAAAATCGGACAAGTGGGAATAAAACTCGGTCCTTGAGGATTCTGTTTGGAAGCTAAGGCTCTCCGTGCATTAAGCTGCGCAGTCTCCAGAACACAAATGCACAATGAAAAAATACAAAGACTCCAATAATTTAAACATTATAAAATGATTTTACTTTATCCAGTAAGATTCCTTTACCTGTTTATCTGGACGAACACAAACGAAAATGATTCATAGAGAAAAATGTATTTATTGTATTTGTCATTTATAATTTAATATTTTTTATTTCTTAATTTACGCGGAAGTAGCTGAACAGGCTCGCCTCCCATCTGGTATTAAATACTTACCAGAGTCCACCGACACTATGCATAATATGTCGTGAAAAACGATCTAAGTAATATTAAGACATGGTTTTTGACTAATATTTTAAATGATAAAGTGTTGTTTTGATAAATATCAAAAAAATATAGGGTAGACGCCGTAACGCCAAAGAATACAACGGGCGGTACGTGGACAGAGTCGGCGGGTCAGATAGAACAAAACTGTCGATTTTACCCTGGTCATTGTGCAGATTGTTTGTTGAGAGTTTCAATAATTATTATACAAAAGACCTTTATTGACTTTTATTGAAATAAACTCACTTCCACCGAATACTGATGATGACGGAATTGCCGCTCAGCCATTTCTGGCGCCGTCACATCTAACATGAGCAACAACAAAACAACAACCACCTAGTGGCTGGTGGTATTTACTGGTGGTAGGACCTGTTGTGAGTCCGCGCGGGTAGGTACTACCGCCCTGCCTATTTCTGCCGTGAAGCAGTAATGCGTTTCGGTTCGAAGGGTGGGGTAGCCGTTGTAACTATACTGAGTACCTTACAACTTATATCTCAAGGTGGGTGGCGCATTTACGTTGTAAATGTCTATGGGCTCCAGTAACCACTTAACACCAGATGGGCTGTGAGCTCGTCCACCCATCTAAGCAATAAAAAAAATAAAAAAAAAGTGGCGTTATTCACGATGTGGGATTTATTGGCCTCCGTAACCTCTTTACGCTAGATGAGTAGCGTGAATACGGCCGCTAAAATACGGCAAAAATAACCCTGTATTCAAGTTCTGAGTTAAGAGTTAATCATAAATGAGTGTGCTTTTGTGCAATATGTTTACCAACAGCAATGTTCCCGTACACCTTTCAAATACGGACGTCACAATAGTCGCTTGTGTTTTATCTAAAGTACTCAGTGTCATATTCGCGCAACATTTTCTCACTGCATTTATTAATCTTGCAATAATCAGACTTATAGCAAGAATCATAAATATATTTTTTTCATCGCCAGTTCAACTCGGTTCAAAGTTTGGTTATTTCTTTAAAACAGATAATTATTGAGTTGCAATGTGATTTTGGCAAAAGTAAAATTACTCAGTAGCCTGTATAGTTAATTCATTAGATTCATTAAACTTTATAATTAACGAATCTTCATTTCTGTTACTAGTAATTACTATGTAAATTTTTTGCATTTTTTCGCCCCTTATCTAACCGTACATTATTTGATATTGGTTCGAAGAATGCATTATAGTATTAGCACAAGGAATATGAATGGTTCCACTAGTTGGCCTTCAGCTTGCCATTTTTGAATTCCTGGTTAATTTAATTGAAATGAATTGTGTTTTTGTTTTAATATTACTTGTGTGTTAAGTAGTTACCGGGGGTCCGTAGACATCAGCAAAGTGAATGTCGCCACTCATCTTGAGATATGAGTTTGAAGTTTCAGATTTCCAGTACAACCGAAAATCATTACTGCTTCACGGCAGAAATAGCCAGAGCGGCGGTACCCACCACGAGTAATTACGAAAATTATAATTTTGCGCGTAACCGCGTCCTTTCTTCAAACATGTTTGAGCGAAGCCTAACATTCTTATTAATAATAAAACGCTTGTTGAAGCTATAAGCCGATATTAGCGAAATCGTAATTTAAGTCTATTAAAAGTTCGATAAAATCTTATTCGTAATAAGTTATTGAGCCTTTATAAGCCCGTTTTAAGAAGATTAACGTGACTTACTCATAATGGTTTGGTTAGAGCTAAAACGTTCAGTAACGGTCATATAATTTTGAAGTAGCCAGGACTTTATTATAACCTAATTAGTGGTCACAGAATTATTGGCGGGAAAACGTTGGTGAACGCAGCGTGTGGAGTAAGTGCTGGACTGCAGGGGTCAGAAGCCACGTCAGCACTATTATACTCGATCCTGAAATGCCTATTTCTGCCGTGAAGCAGTAATGAGTTTCGGCTTGGAGGGTGGGGCAGCCGTTGTAACTGTAACTATACTTGAGACCTTAGAACTTATATCTCAAGGTGACTGGCGCATTTACATCGTAGATGTCTATGGGCTCCAGTAACCACTTAACACCAGGTAGGCTGTGAGCTCGTCCACCCATCTAAGTTTAAAAAAAAACCTCCAAAAGATTAGCGTGCTGATTTTTTCCCCGACTATGGTTTTGTATTTGAGACTGGCAGCATAGATAACAGGTTTTAACATTCAACAAATATCATTTGATGACATTAAAGTCGAAATAAATGATTTGAATATGATATTAAGTCGTCCTCGCGAGTTATTATATAAAAATTGGGAACAAAATTGAGAAGTCGTCGGGACGCGGGATAATATAATCGCCACCCCCCGATTTCAATGACCGAATAACTTTTTTTTTAAACGTAATGGCAACATGGCGTTCTATCGCACCATTTTAGTTAACAAGGTGCTAGCAATTTTTTTCTTTTCTTTCGCTCGTTAGACTTGATACAAAGGGCTTATAAAACTCCAGTAACCCATTGTAAATAAGACGGTAATTACTAAAGAAATTTCATACGTTGATACATATTGGACGCAAGGAATTGATTTCCGCAAAAATTGGAACCCGTTGACCTTTTTATTGTAGAGATTTTGCTATAGAGATATGAGTCGAAAATTACCTTGTATCTTAGGCACAAGTATTCAGTATGTCTGTTTTAAGCGACATTGATATTGTGACAAAAAAAAAAATTATTATTTCGCCTTATTTTAATCAGATGCAATGAAAAAATTATAAGTTATGAACTCTTCTTTTTATGTATAATAAAATTATCAAATTTCTCGAACATCATTATCATGGTACAATTTTACATGAGATCCAGTTTAAAAAGAATAAAATTCCAAAATGCATATCAATAGAATAAGATACAACATCCAATTAGCAGCTTGGTGTTTGAACTTTAGGATCACGAATTAGATTAAAGACAATTAGAGAACAAGAAATTAAACTTTCAAATTCGTATTCTAAACAATTAGTATACTTGAAAAGACGCCGTTATAAATTTACTATTTCAAGGTATCTATACCAACCTTGAAACCTAACTGACGTCCAATTCCCATCTGAAGTACTCGTGGTATGGCGTACTATGGGCCAACACGGTAACAATATTTGTTGTACAAGTTTTTATAGTGCGATTAATTCACTTTTTTTAATTTTTATTGCTTAGATGAGTGGACGAGCTCACAGCCCACCTGGTGTTAAGTGGTTACTGGAGCCCATGGACATCTACAACGTAAATGCGCCACCCACCTTGAGATATCAGTTCTAAGGTCTCAAGTATAGTTACAATGGCTGCCCCACCCTTCAAACCGAAACGCATTACTGCTTCACGGCAGAAATAGGCAGGGTGGTGGTACCCACCCGTGTGGACTCACAAGAGGTCCTACCACCAGTAAAATCTTATAAGAGGGGCTAGTGCCAGTCACTTCAACNTTCCCATCTGAAGTACTCGTGCTATGGCGTACTATGGGCCAACGCGGTAAGAATATTTGCTGTATAAGTTTTACAGTGCGATTAATTCACTTTATTTTTATTTTTATTACTTAGTTGAGTGAACGAGCTAACAGCCCAGCTGGTGTTTAGTGGTTACTGGAGCCCATAGACATCTACAAAGTAAATGCGCCACCCACCTTGAGATATCAGTTCTAAGGTCTCAAGTATAGTTACAATGGCTGCCCCACCCTTCAAACCGAAACGCATTACTGCTTCACGGCAGAAATAGGCAGGGTGGTGGTACCCACCCGTGTGGACTCACAAGAGGTCCTACCACCAGTAAAATCTTATAAGAGGGGCTAGTGCCAGTCACTTCAACAGCAAAACAAAACTAGCGTAAAAAACTTTATTTAAGTATCTTCGAAGCTATGTTCCTGGCTGTGAGTTAGAATGAGATAGTTGTGGATTTCATAACGTGCGCGTGTGGTTCCTACGACGCACTCGGAAAGCGCCCTGAGTGATGACAATGACTCGCGCATTCACGGCTTTCTGTCAGACCTGACGAAGGGATCGGGAGGGTCATGTATTACATGCCCTAGCCCCCCAAATGTTGCTTTCCCCTGGTTTTTTACTAAGGGCATCTTTATTGATAAAGTTTGTCCGCATCTACATGAATTCGTTTTTTGTTTTTGTTTTGATCTGACAAAAAACGTAGAAAATGTTAATAATATGAAATGAGGTCGAATTTTGCGCTTATTCCAATTTATAAGATGGTTTTGAAGGTCCATCAAATACAATGAAATTATTTTTAACACAATTTGATAGATATATCAAAACGTGCAATAACAAGAACCTGGCAATGCACATTTGGATATTTTTAAGACAACGAACTGTTGGCCCATTTTATTACCTTTATTAACAGGCAATTTGCCTCTTTTTTCCCTACCTATGCTGATGGCCTTGAGAGGCTATATCAGTGTTACCCTAGCGTGTAGGGCCCAAACCGGAGGTGCTGCTAACACTGGCCCTAGCAAGAGCAGTGCTTCGCAGAATCTACCACCGGATCGAAAACGCGACCCACTGAGAAAATCCGGCGAGAAACTCAGTGGACTGTTACCTTTTGCCAATCATTAATCAGCAGTTGCCGAAGCGATAGATATTGTTGCGCAATGTATCGTTGCGATTGCCGCCAACTACCTCGAGAGATGCGGTGTGAGTCTCAACAGTATTGAATTAAAAAATGTTCTATGGGCACTCGTGAATGCTTTGCGACAGACAGAGAAAAGGCAAATGTAATAAAATCTGCCCGTAAAACAAATAAACGAAACTTCTTAAGCCACCACTGGCTTAATATATCTGACCATAATTTCTTTAGGCAAAATTTCTTACAAAAATTAGGTCACGTTCTTTTACGTCCGAAATCGCTTAATTAAAAGCAATCGTGTGATAATTGGATTTACATCAATTAATACATGTCGGTCGGTGTGTCAAGACGTCGAGCTGTATTTTAATTGTGAATTTTTGTGTTATAACGTTTCTAAAAGTTGATTAAACATTTTGTAATGATTTACGAAACTTCAAATTTAGAAAAACATTAAAACAATTCAATATTTTTGTAAACGTGGAGTGTTTATAAAGTATTGTTTTAAGCGAGAACCCTTATTTGGCGGCTGGTTATGATATAAGTTTTGAGACGACTTTTAGTTTACGATGAACAAAAATTCGTTTTAGATTAGGCCTTCTACATTTTTCTTCCTATGCATTCGCTGGTAGCCTAAGGGACTATCCCAGCTTCTCGTGGACGAGTAGGTAAGCTCACGGACTCAACCTGAGAGAATTTGTTAACAGTAGTCCTAGCAACTACTTTTTATATTAGATTAGTATTTATATTAGACCGTTAAAATCTTCGAATAAAGATCAAAGAATTCGAATAAACACGTCATTTGAATTTTCACATTCAATAAAACAGGTCAACGATATAATATCGACATTACGTTAGTTCCGTTGTAACTGATGACGTCAAACTATTCTAAAACAACCAAGGGAACAAGACATTTATTAAAGTCAATGTCTCAAAAAAATCATTACCAAATTGTCGACATAGATTTAAAAGTTCCGAATCATGCCGAAAATTCAATAATACATTATTTATTCCTAAACGCCTCCTGTGTTTAATGATAGACAAATGTTAAAGTATTTTTACATTTAATGTTAATGTTATTATACATTTAATTTATTGGTTAAGTTATCTACGAAGTGTTCCCTTACTGAGTGTACACGTACCGCCACAAATAGAGAGAGATGGAGAAGCAAAAAGCAAATCAAAAGCCACAACCAAACATTAAGACATACGTAACCACGACCACTCCGCCAGGAGTGTACGACTGAGAAGAAGAAATTATACATAAAATACCGCATTAGGATCTCGTATATGAATGCAAAGTTACAATATAACTGCGAATGCTAAAATGTGGAGGTATAATGCTTCTCCTGCACACCGGCTATTCAGTACATTAAGAGGATTTCTGCTTGTTCCTTTTCCGCTCTTAATTTCTTCCTTTTTCCTGTGTTTCTTTTGGATTATTAATATCCAAATTTATGTACCTTTAAAGAGTCAAAGTAAATGCGTAATTGGGCTCTTTTCGAACACATCCATAATTATTACAATCTTAATAAATAACATTTAATACTTTAGATAGGGCGTTATATATATAATTTTAATGTAGTTTTTGCATCGATAGTGAATAATCTTACGGACCACCTGATATTAAGTAGTTACCAGAACCCATAGATACAATCACATGAATGCCGCCACTTGACAGCAGATTTATATCTCGGTTGGAAATTAATTACTAATTATATTAGATTTATAAAAACATTGCGTGATTATTAAGTACATACTGTTAATTCCGTCATCGTGGGAATCATTCATAAAATTGAGTTAATTATTTTTTCATTACCTAAATTTATATCTGCCTGCGGGTTTCGAACACTGGTATAGTCGCATCAGTCGATCCGAGTACACCAGGCCTCTTATCTGTTAGGCCACGACGACTTGTAACAATATGAAGTTAAATGACATCCAAACAAAACACAAACAAGACCAAATTCTTGCGGACGTTCCAGTTTAAATTAAAAAAGGTCTCCTTAACTTATTCGCCGAATCCTTTAAGTGGTTGTAAAGTGGGCCAGAAGTGTGGTACTTTAGTAGAAAACTTTCAGAATGTCGATGATGCTTTTGGGAATTGTTGAAAGTAGAACTTAATATATTTATTTTAAGTTGAAAAGAGGCGAAACCTTCTTAAATTTCTAAGGAAAAAAGTTGATTAAGGAAACGCTTCTCTCCCCTAATAAACCTTTATAAATGAGCTTTAATTTGTCTCTTGGGCTTGATGCTCTGGCTACGGTGGTAATCTGATTATGCAAGCTCACTGCAAACTGAATTGTGAATCTTGTACATTTGTTGTGCTTGTGAAGGTCGGCGGTAATTATTCACGACTAGATCCCCTTCATCTCGTTAATTAAAACTCAAATACAGTGGTTTACGTTGTGTCAATAATGTTTAATAAATCCCGACAAAAATAATTACTGTTTCTAAGTTTTACGTATTTCGTTAAGAAATTCAAATTTTTTATTATGTTCATGTTGAACACGTATTAGCAGTGGACAGCGGCTTGGCTGTGTCCCCGGAGTTGTTGATGTCCACGGGCGACGTCGACCATTTACTTAAAAATCTTAACGTAAAAAATTGGAAAGAAAAACAATGAATACCAAAATGTTTACAAAAACTATTTTGAAAGATTTTGATTTATTTTCGCAAACTATAATTTTCAATGTCTGAATAATTTCAGGTCAACAATAATTGATGACCTCTTTGACATTTTTTTGCCCTTAATATGTAGTCAGCGCATCAAGCTTTTTTTTAGAGTTATCATATGTCATCTCTAGACTGACACCCATCTCTCGCATAGCCTATTTCGTACAGTCCATCCAAATCTTATTAAGATACCCCCTTTTCTCTATTGAATCAAAGAGATATAAATACATGGCCGCTTAGGATTAACAACATCCTCACGATCCACTAACGGTGCTTTTAGGTACCTCAAGCACCGGTCATCGTTCTCGTCGAACCCGTCGCTCGGAAGGCGAGTAAATTAACCTACAGACACAGCCCACTGAGTTTCTCGCCGGATCTTCTCAGTGGGTTGCGTTTCCGATCCGGTGGTAGATACAGCGAAGCACGGCTCTTGCTAGGGTTCGTGTTAGCAACGTCGTCAGGTTTGAGCCCCGTGAGCTCATCTACTAATTAAGGTTACGCTGAAATAGCCTCTCAAGGCTCTCAGCTTAGATAGGAAAAAAATTATTAACAGCATTTGCTTCACCGTTATACAGTCGGTATCACACCATTTGCCTTTAATGTCACGTGTGACAGTAAGCGCCCGTTAACAGAACTGCGCTGTGCCCATTATATAGGTTTGCGTTCGCATTACGTATTCTAAGCATTGCTTCAGGTGTGTCGGGCAGGTAGGCTTTGGACGGGTTGGTCTCTACGTGGACGAAATCTTACACGTTCGGGAAAAAATACAATCTGACACTCCCGAGTAATTTATCATGTTTGATGGATCGTAATATATGTAGGATTCTAGGTAGGTCTTGTTATATTACACATTGTAAAATAGGCATTTTTATCATGTAGGCATTTTAATCGTTTTTTACAGATTATAATTTTTCAAGTGAAGGTAATAGATGAGCTAAAGAACTATAAGCGGATGGGATACACATAGTGAAAAGATATCATATTATGTATTGTCGTGTAAAATATAAGTAAGATAAAATCTGCAAACATGTTTCGTAAAAATTATCATAAGGCTACGGACCATATTAAACTCTCTAGGCTAAATAGTAGTGTAAAAATATTATTTAGCGAGTGCTCATAGCGATTTGTACTTTTAATATATTCCTGATGTTTTATTTCATTTTGAAGTCGTCGTGGCCTAACGGGTAAGACGTCCGGTGCGTTCGTGTTGAGCGATGCACCGGTGTTCGAATCTCAGGCGGGTACCAATTTTTCTAATGAAATATGTACTCAACAAATGTTCACGAGCTCGTCCACCCATCTAAGCAATAAAAAAATTTTAAAAAGTAAAAATTGTAGTAAGAACTTGTTAGATAATACTGTTCAAATTTTTGTTAATCGCGAACTCATCTTCTTAATATAATATTATAATCTAATCTAACCAATTTTATAATATCATATTACGAGTAACTACGTTCTACAATAAACATATTAATTAAATTAGCTGATTTCACTTAAACCGTTAAATTGTGTTTGGCTCGATACAATTGCCAAACACGATTTATGGTTCACAAAGTATAAAATTAATGACGACGGCGTAATTAATTTATTACTTAAACGTGGAAATGAACCGCCGACGAGGAAATTTGTCAACTGGCAAACTAAATATTACCTGAAAATGTATGGCGCTTCGAAACACACAGCCAGCGTCATTAAAAATATCGGGTTAACTTTTACAAACGTTGCTATGCTGAGTTTTGTAATTACATATAAAAGAATACGTAACTAAAAATAATTAAATATTAACAATCTAAAGTAACATAGGTATCATAATATATGTATGAAACTATACTTGAGACCGTAGAACTTATATCTCAAGGTGGGTGGCGCATTTACGTCGTTGATGTCTATGGGCTCCAGTAACCACTTAACACCAGGTGGGCTGTGAGCTCGTCTACCCATCTAAGCAATAAAAAAATGTACACGACGCTAATCTTAAAGAATAGGTAAAAAAAATGCAATGACGACAAATCATGGTAGGTAGGCAAAAAGTAAGGGAGGTTGTTCCCCTTCGGTAAACATCTCTAGCTAGGTACGCGTTGTGGTGCCGACCGATTCAATTGCTACGCTTTCTTGCTCCCGCCGAGCCTCGGCTTTTTGATTAAAACTTTAATAAAACTGAGCTAAACGTTTTGTTCGCAGTAAAGGAGCGTTTAATTACCAAAGCGAACGCAGTTTTTTGCGTTACGTAAACATTGGGGTTTATGACTGGCCGAGTCGTTTGTGTCAATCAATACAGAATGAATGGAATGTTCCTGATGAGATAATGATTCGTTTTCCTCTTGTATCTCGTGTACGCATCGAGAAAATTAAATGTTTGTTTTCCTTTTCTTTTGTATCGACGATACATCGAGAATAAATTTGTGTAGGTACTTAATTATATGGGAGACATCGAATATCTGATAAAATAATGAATGTCTTTGAAATAAATTCAACAGACGTTTAATGTGATGTCAATATTTAATTTTCTCATTAATTTGTTTTACATTAATTAAATAAAGCATCTTTTGATTTTTACAATTTAAATAAAGACAAGTTTCGATTTAACTTGCAATCTTCAAGTCAAATTTTGCAAGTTTAAATAATTTAAGAATCGTTTCCTTTTATTCTCCGCAGTTGAATTTTACTACTTTATTTATTTACGGTATAAGCATAACCTAAGTTGTCTTCCAGGATTAACTGCAGATAAAAAATAGCTCTTCGACAAATTCCCCCCAATTTTGTATACGCATTTCATTATGATAGCCGGTTTTATGTTTCACTATTACCTACATGGTTGCTGCACGCAGGGTTCGATCCTTTTTAAGTAATCCTCAGCTAGCAGATCAATTCAATTATGACTACCCATTCTAAAAAGCGGTATAAAAAAGGTTATTATATATTTTTACTGTTATATTAAGACAAAAGGTGCTGGTTGCACCTCAAAGTTTCTATGAAAATACACATATCCTCAAAGTTGACTAAGTCCTAAGTATCATTTACTTCTCGTAAAACATTTACCTAAATGATGATGCGTGTGCATGATCAAAACCGATCGAACCGAAACCAGATCATGCAAATTAAATCGTAAACAGTGCTAGCTTAGTGATATCTTTAAACGACCAAATATTAAGTCAGTTTCTCTATTGAAATATGATTTTTTTTATTGCTTAGATGGGTAGACGAGCTCACAGCCCACCTGGTGTTAAGTGGTTACTGGAGCCCATAGACATCTACAACGTAAATGCCCCACCCACCTTGAGATATAAGTTCTAAGGTCTCAAGTATATTCAAAAATTCAAAGATTACCGGTAATCAAGGGTTCCTTGGAATTTTAATTGCTCGAAGTTTAATTCCCAATTCCACGCAGCTGTTCATCACAAAGACTAACCTTAGCTTCGGTCTGTGTTGGTTCAAAACTTCGACATTTAGAACATTGTATTGTACTCTTTCTTAACGAATATTTTGTAAGATGACAACGCGTTATTTTTTTCATAATATTAAATAAAGTGTATTAATATGTATTGTACGTTTTTAAATATTTACCGATAGACGAAATTTTAGACTACACAGTGAAAATAAACGTTGCAAAATTGTCGACTTGAACGCGCTTGTCGCTTTGTCTTACTTGATGTTCGTTTAACAATAGTTATTAATTATTATAATGCGGACTGTTGAACGTGATAATTGCAGGAAGTGCTCTCATATAACACAATCGAATATTATACGAAAGTATAGCTTTGACTGACTCGGTGGTGCAGTAGTTACCGGCCCGGACTGTCATGCTGAGGGTCCTGGGTTCGATTCAAACCTTGAGCAAACATTGTGTAATGAACAGGTTTGTTTTGCTCTTACCTATTTATTATCCATATATGTCTATATTTCGACATATATGCCTATCTTTTTTTTTATTGCTTAGATGGGTGGACGATCTCACAGCCCACCAGGTGTTAAATGGTTACTGGAGCGCATAGACATCCACAACGTAAATGCGCCACCCACCTTGAGATACAAGTTCTAAGTTCTCAAGTATGGTTACAACGGCTGCGCCACCCTTCAAACCGAAACGCATTACTGCTTCACGGCAGACATAGGCACGGTGGTGGTACCCACCCGCGCGGACTCACAAGAGGTCCTACCACCAGTATAAATCTATATGTCTATCTGTCTTTGATACCCATAACACAGGGAATCGTAAATTGGGATCGGATGACCGTGCGTTGTTTGCTTCCAGTTATTATCATTGTTATTATAAGCATAGCATACTTGTTTTCGGAAAAAATCCGGTTGAAATTCGGCTACAACAATTAAACGGCGAAGTGCTTTCCAATCCGAACAATCAAATTTTTAAGATTTTTACCTCTTTACTGGTGGTAGGACCTCTTGTGAGTCCGCACGGGGCACCACTACCCTGTCTATTTCTGCCGTGAAGCAGTAATGCGTTTCGGTTTGAAGGGTGGGGCAGCCGTTGTAACTATACGGGGACCTTACAACTCATGTCTCACGGTGGGGGCGGCATTTACGTTGTAGATGTCTATGGGCTGCGGTAACCACTTAACACTGCGTGGGCCGAGAGCTCGTCCAACCAAATAAACAATAAGGAAAAAAAAAAAAGTTTTAACGCCGTACTTCGATCTCAACTTCCTTCAATTTCCAATTTTAAAACATTTATTAAAACGCGCACTAAAAAAAAACTATAACGGCTCACAAGCCCGTATAGCAACTCAGGTAGAAAAGTTGATGGTCGTGAACCGGGCAAGCTGCCGCTGCATCTGGCTTCGTGATTTCGATGCACGTCGCCGTCCGGACTTACCTGCCAGGCCGGTCCTCTCTCGCTCTCCCTCTATACATCTACCTATCTCTCTCTCCGTTCCCTTACAATTCTAAAGCAAGGCATATCACATCTACAACTCCGCTTATAGCACAGGTAGCGCACTAAACATCTAAAGTCCAACGTATCCAGAACGAATTTCAATAGAATTTTTTATACTGCCTTTAATGCGTTCGGAATATCAATGATCTTACATAATAAGCGACGTTACGATATTAGTACGTTTTTGTGAACGGATAAAAATAAGCACAGGTAAAAGTATTAGTGACGTAAATGAAATGAAACTGTTGATGCTGGCGGACGCTAATCGCAAAAATTTTGTTATTTGAAATAAATAAAACTAGAGGTCCCGCAGTAGTCGAAATTCGACTATAATTAATTGGAATTGTAAGTTTGTACACTATTATGATTGTATTTTATATTTCTATAATCACAAATTTCGCCAAGACTACACTATAAAAAATATTAACAAAAACAAACAATATTTAATCTATTCTCAATTTGACAACAGACGTCAAGAATAAAAGTTTGACAATAAATAGTATGCATGCGTGTGTGCGTCAAATACATGGTATGTGTGTGTAATGTTTTCTTTATTGATTTAATGTATCTTTTATGCATTGTTTTAAAAAATATATTAGCATTGTGCACTTCTTCTCTATATTCTTTATAAGTGTGGAAAATTTCATACTATTCCGTTTTTGCTTCACGTATTAATATATAGATATATTGACACTAGACTATCTAGTTCAGCACTATGCTTGTTATAGTTTGTTGGGTGCTGATTTTAAACTGAACCCGGGTGTAGTCGATGCAACGTCAGAACTTGACTAGAGACAATGTATGTGTGTAATAAATAGATTCAGATACAAAACTTGTTGACAATGCTTTCAATGCTACTAAAACTAAACGTAAAAATCTTGAACGTAAGTTTATAACATGCGTATTATTTTTTTTGTTATTATTTGAATGAAGCAGTTACGAATACAAGTCGACAACATTATGTTTATTCTACAGGAAACGAACAGTAAATTAGTAGTTTTGAAAGTAATAAAACCTAGGTAATAAAGATATAAAGAAGCGATAGCTCATCGGCATTGTGTAGAAGAAAGTAGGTATTGCGTGTTTAACACCAGTATTGTGTGGAGAACAATAAATTCGTCTAATTTCATTAAACAAAACTTTAATTTCGGTATTGTATACCTGAATTTTTCGAAAAATTACTAAGCAAAACTATAAAAATAAGTAATTAAGGCAACCGCTTAGAAACCAACATCAATATTATAGAGTCCTCTTTTAGGAAACCAATAAAATTATCCATACGAAATCAGCAATCAATTTCATAGTAAATGTTTTAAGCAATGCTGTAATTTTTCACTGAAATCTAAAAGATTATTTGGACACGGTGAAATAAGATAACGCGATTGGACAGGTCGTCGCAATGGTGCGGGGAAAACGATATGATGAAAATCGAAACTTATAACTTTGGGATTTTTTTAATAATTTGGCATTCATCACTCTTTTTTTCCTACCTAATCGTCGATAGCCTAAAGAGCTATTCCAACTTCACGTGGATCGATAGGTGAGCTCAGGGGCTTAACCTGAGAGAATTGCTAACACTAGCCTTAACAAGAGCAATGCTACGCTGAATTTACTACCGGATCGAAATCGCAAGCCACTGAGAAGATCCGGCAAGAAACTCAGTGGGTTGTGTCTATGGGCTAGTTCGAACTCTTCGTCGGATTTCATGAATTCATCACAGTTTGGGTATTTCAGTTTTGATATATATACTAAATAATATGTTATAAGACCCGGGATATCGATTGACCCTCCGTCGTTAATTACATTAGTGGATTTAGCCTGTCGCCGCTAGTGTACTCCATCAAACGGTGTGTCACTAAAATTATTGGGTATCAGCCTGAGATTAATTGACCGCTTTAGTATTTCTACAGATCACTACCTATTGAAAATGATTTATAATACGCTGACAATAGAACAACGCGAAATTTTAGCGAGATACAATTTCTTTGACGTTCAGATTTTCACTTAACCCTAAAAGGTGCTTACTTCTACAGGCTGACAGGATAATCCGAACCTTTAAAAATGACTAAGCGTTATTTTACTTCAAGAAATGTATAAATAAAAAGGTTGGCCCTGAACGTTAGTTTTAAAAATACATTTAGAATTTCCTGAAACTTCACATCTATTCGTTCTCGACTCCGGTGCGATAATTCTTGATCCTTTTTTTTTGCGTCTGATTCTCGACATGTGTACGGAACGGAGGGCGCTTCGCTCATAGAAAGCAAACATGTGGTGCTCCTCGCGCCGTCACACATCCGGGACGAAACTTCAGAACAAGCCCCCTCACCTCCGCTACCCCGCCGAAGTGGCTCGCAACTTCGAAATTAATATACAGCTCATTAATTTTGAACAGCGTTAGTGAGACATCTGCTTTACGTATACTTTTCGAACTGACTTAAGTACTCGTCGTTGGTTGTTCATTAACATAATGTACCGAGTTAAATAATTGTCGCAAGACGGTAAAATAAATTGTCATTTTTATTAGAGTCATGACGGTAAATGTAATTTAAGTGCGATTTATGCTTCATTCTGTTTGGCTATTCTGTTTGTTATTCCTTGTCGAATCTGTGCCTGACTTTTAGCATATTGTTTAGTATCTAGTTAACGTAAAAGGCAATTTTTTGGGGTCGCCTAAAATAACGATATAGTTGATAAAATCTAAACAAATGAGGGTCGCTCTTACACAGGAGAATGCTATCTGCGGTTAATCACAGCACACACTCCCGCCCATTCTCGTTAGCCTGAACCAAGCAAACGCAAAGAATTTCTCATTATTATTAATATAACGACAGTAGAATAAGGCGACGTTGCTAAAGAAAAGATAACTGTTGAATATTTATAGGTAATATTTCAGGCTTAGCCAACGGCGTCTCTCCATGACAGGTTCGTTTCATCTTGTTCGGGGATGATTTAGTCATTACGAATTTCAAAAGAATAAATACGGAGAATTTGCTTAACGCTCATCTTAATTATTATTAGCTTTGATGTGTTTTTCACGAATCGCGACGTATTCAAAACACTTGTACGTTAAGCCGTAGAAATGAGTATTTAGAATGTATTAATTTATTGTATTGTAGAATTTCTCTTTTACAATTACCGACGTTTTGATTAAACCTTTTCTGCACGAATTTTTCAAGTTGTTCGAATTTTTTTATTATTTTTGAGGTAATTAATTGAACGTATAATTGTGTACTTATTTATAATCCTTTTTTTTATTGCTTTGATGGGTGGACGAGCTCACGGACCACCTGACGTTAAATGGTTACCGGAATCCATAGACATCTAAAACGTAAATACCGCCACCCACCTAGAGACATGAGTTCTAAGGTCTCACTTTTAACAGTACAGCGGGTGCCCCTCTCTTCATACCGAAACGCATAACTGCTTCACGGTAGAAATTGGTACCCATCCGTGCGGACTCACAAGACGTCCTACCACCAGTAAACGAATCAGTCCTTAAACGAATCAGATGTTTTACGTCAAAATCTCGATATTGGCAAGAGCTAGTTGCAAACTAGCTCCACTTAAACATGATTAGAGTTCCTAAGTCGAGCGCAAGTTGAAACTGGGAAATGTTAAATGGTGCGGTAGAATTGGGCGAAGCGTTTAAAACACAAAAATGTTTCGCGTTATGTAGCCTGAATAGTCTGCGAATTTAAATAAGAATTTCAGCGAACCTCGGCCTTTTAGTGTTACGCGTAAACACGCGCTATCTTTGTGGTTACTTGCTTAAGTCTAATCAAGCTACCTACTCGTCTCCACTGTCTGGGGTGCCTACGGTCGAGGGGGGATCACAAATTACGCAATTTCAAAATTTTGTGTTGTTATTTCCAAGCATTCTTTGTTTTTGTTGATAAAAAGTATTAAAGTAATTCAGGTAACTCGATACTGTTAATTCTGTGTAAAGAATTCACTGTTTTCTTCTTTGAAGTTTGAAACGGTTATGTAGTTTCGCAAAAAAATAACATTTGCTTCATGCTGAAAAGACTAATCGAAAGCGAATCCACTCAATGAACGAGCCGTTTGCTCGGTAATATTTCATTGAAAGCTTTTCTGGAACATAATTACTGTACAGAGTAAATGTCGCTAACACTTACATAATTTGTGGTTTTATTTTTCTCATTCGCTAATTGGATGGAGGCGAGCAGGAAAATACGAGAAAACGAGTTACTTCTTTGTGTTAGAGACTCCAGTTCAGATAGCACACTCGACGAATTTAAAGTTTTGATTTAAAAAGAAAATAAAATTTTGTTTTTCCTGCACGCGGCCTGCGAGTTACGTTTTGATAAAGCAATAAATGAAAGAAACAAAGAAAGTCTTGTTTCCAAGGTAATCGAGTATTTAAAAATTATATGACTTGAACACGCAAAACCAAGTTTCATTTTTAACGAGATTCGTTTTGTATTTATATCAGATCACAGTCGTATTTGATCGTCAAGAAAGTGTAAAAGTCATTTGGAGAACTATAAGAATCATTCGCAAAAAAAATAAAAATAACTACTTAGAGCGGTACGAGCTTGCAAACTGCCTAATGTTAAGTGTTTACCGGAGTCCTTTCATCTACCATCCACACATTAGATCTTCAATACACTTTGAGACATGAGGTCGAAATCTTAACGACTGTCCCACACTACAAACCGGAACGAACGAGTGCTTCATTAGGCAGGATAGTGGTACATTTTTACTGGTGGTAGGCCGTCTTGCAAGCTCGCATCAATTGATACCACCACCTTCTCTATTTCTGCCGCCAAGCTGTAATAAGTTTCGTTTTGAAGTGTGAGGCAACCGTTGCACTGTAAAAACTCAGACTTACAACTCATATCTCAAGATATGGTGAAGATTTGGTGGTGTTCGTGCCAATGACTAAACTCCAAGTGGCCTGATAACTCGGATCACCCGACCCAAAAAAAATCTCAGCCTTTCCACGTTGACTTTTAATAATTCATTTAAATATATGGACGTATTTATGTTTGTAGATATCACAACTTTGAATAGTAGTTAAGTAGCTGTTGTCACAAATTAAAACTGAACTAGTTGTACATTAATTGCTTGTTACGTTTATAGTTTCCGTTATTTTCCATGAATGTGTGTTAATGTAAGACTATTTCTTTGGTACGCGTTATCTTTGGAAGATTCTTAACAAGCAAAAGGGTAAAAAGGTAAAGAAAAAAAAAAGCGACTGCATACAAACGTTAATCGTACTAGTAATACTGGTTGTTAATTATGTTAGTATAAAAGTGTAATGATATAATATTTGTATTTAATATGGATAATACTTGATGGTTGAATGTGGTAAAGGTGGGTATGGAGGAGAATAACCCCACCCAGAAGGATGCCGAAGACCTGGCAAAGTGGCGGAGTTTAAGTAGGAAAGCGCATCCTGGCACTAGACCAGGGAAAACGCTAGAAAGAAGAAGAATACTAGAATACATGAAATAATATAAACATTTAAGGGACCATCGATTTATTTCTGTGCGACAAACGTTGTTCTGTACACGTCTTAAATCCCACTAAACACTTAAATTATGTATTTTAGCATTTTATAACATGTGTTTGTTTGGGGCAGTGACATAAACTTTTAGATGTGGGCTACAATAATTAATTTAGAAGGATATTATTAAAATCTTAATATATAAAATTCTCCTGTCCATGTGTATGTTAGTGAACTCCTCCTAAACGGCGGGACTGATTTTGATGGTTGTGTATTCGTGTCGAAAATGGTTTAAAGGCACAATTCAGTCGACTACAAAAATAATAATTAAATTAACATTTTATAATGAAAGATAGAACCTTTCGGATTTAAGACGTGTGTACAGTACGTTTGTCGGGTCTCTTATATGCTTATATTATTTCAAGTATCCAAGTATTCTTCTTCTTCTTCTTGTTCCTCTTCTTCCTAGCGCTTTCCCTGGTGGCAGGGTGCGTTTTTTCTACTTAAACTCCCCCACTTTGCCAGGTCTTCGGCATCCTTTTGGGTGAGGTTATTCTTCCTCCATATTCACCTTTACCACATTCAACCATCAAGCATTATGCATATTAAATACAAATATTATATCATGACACTTTTATACTAACATAATTAATAACCAGTATTACTAGTAGGTACGTTAAAAATTTGTATGCAGTCGCTTTTCTTTTTCTTTACCTTTTTACCCTTTTGCTCGTTAAGAAAATTCCAAAGATCGTCGAAATAATATAGTACAAAAGACATTCCCAACGTTAAAATTACAATTTCACCGAGTCGATTTTATTATTGTACATTGCAAAATATTGAGCGACTACTAAATTCAAAAGATATATTTTTTTCTCAGAACGCCTACTCTTTTCGCAAGGAAAGCGCAAGTTTGTTAAAGAAAGTGAGAAGCAAGTTGATTTTTTTTCGTGAAAGCATTTTCCGAGATCCACAGGTTGGACGGGGTGATCAATCAGTCAATTTCGAAGCCCCTAGAATTATACATTAGACTTAGCCGTGATTGGGGTTCGTCCTTATAAATAGAATACGTTGAAAGGTACAACTGAAATGTCCTGGTTATCACAATATATTTTAATTTCTTTGATTTCAAAATTACGTTTAAACGCCAATTACTCAGCACTGTGTCCCTTATAACAGATTGCGATAAAGTTCCTCCCTTATTCCGTATTAATAATCCCTTTCGGATTAATTAAAAGCATCAATTTTGATTTCCGCCAGTCTTTCTTTGATATACAATTGTAATTATGATAAAATCCGTCGGTTCAAATCGAAGCTATTACGTTAGCATGCTAATTTTTAGATTAAAATAATTCCTGCCTTAATTTTACGTTTAAACATTTTTTACCTAATCTAATGAATATCGTGACTGACCGCAGCGGCGTTAGAGGAAGTTAAAATAGCCGGTGATGTGGTTCCCCGTTTTAAAATTTACTTTACGAGTCCGACAAATTTAAGTATTATGCGACCGTAAACTGCAAATTTGGGCTAGGAATTCATAATTTGGACCCGGGATTTGGGATCGTAAGTTTTGCCCGGGGCATAAAGGATTTTTTTCGAACGCACCCGGTGCTCAATGGCTGAACTGTGCTCTTATGAAGACCGAACCGGCCTGTCCCATCCAACCGTACAATACTATAGCAAATAAAAAGTTACCTGACTGCGCGGTAACATTCAATTCTCAAGATTCCATTATTCAAAAAGGGAAAACAAATTCCATGCCATTATCACTTTTGACGTGTTATTTAACAATGTTCGTACACCAGGGAAGCTGTGTGAACTTTTGATCAAGTGGCTAAAACTTCACGGAGGCGTCGACGTAATGGTATTAAAACTTAAAAGAATTATGGTGTTCTTAACTTTTCCATTTATTTGAAAACGTGTCAGTGTCGTCAAAATTTTAAACGAAACGAAACTAGATGTTTTTTTTACCTCTGTTAGTAGTTAATATGAATTCAAAATCAAAATATAAAACGTAAAATGTCTAAATTGAGAACTTTAAGTTAGTGACTATTAAGCGTGTAATCAAAGATTACTTTAGAAAAATGACGATCTTGGACGATCTAATTTGGACAATTAAATAAACTAAAGCGATGGGATTAGGCAAGAATTCAAATTTTCAGATTAAACCTATGTAACGGCCGTAAATTAATAAATTTCACGATGAAAGACCAGCTTAGTGCGAATTAACAGATTGCGGCATTAACTTTGTTATATTTTAAGACCTATAATAACTATTAACAACCTGCTTTTGTCTAAACCGTCCACAGCCAATAGACATAAGAATAGATATAATAGAAAATGTTGGTGATCGCTTACTGAGAATTGTGTTCGCGACTAACTGAATTTGATCAAGTATTCCTCCACTATCACAGGAACTTCGAGACTAAACCGCAATGTACATTCCCTTTGGGAGAGATGTCTTGTCGTTCGCTCGACTACCCAACTTGTATTATTTGGTTACCCATGTGTTGTTTGTTGACTTAGATATATTTTCTTTCCATATTATATTTATGTTTTATGTGTAATATTAATTATAATTAATGTGTAATGATTCGTATCATAAGAATTTCGTCGAAGTTAAAATTGTCAGAATTTGTTAATCTAGACTAATATTATAAAGAGGAAAGATTTGTTTGTATTGAATAGGCTCCGAAACTACTGAACCGATTTGAAAAATTCATTCACTGTTTGGAAGCTACAATATCCCGGAGTGACATAGGCAATTTAAAAAAAAAAAATTGGGATACTTACTAAAACTCCAATGTTACGAAATTTAGAAAAATAATAAAACAAATATTATTTAAATGAAAATAAAAGTTCATTAAAATAATAATTATTATTCAAACTGCCTTTATAATTTCCTATTTTTAGAAACCTGACGCAAATATAAGGGTTAATGTGTGTGTATTATAATTTTTTATTTTGAATATTTTGTTAAAGACCCGAGCGAAACCGGAGCGGGCCGCTAGTAATAAATAATTTTCATTCAGTATGTATTTTTCGGAGCGGAGAATTAATAAGACTTAAGATCCGCTTCAAACGAGAGAAAAATTATATTATTCATAAGTCGGACAGGTGTTTCAATTATAAACGAAGCGAGGCTGAAACACGTTTACGAAGTTTATACAAAGTTTTGTTGAAAAACCACCTGATTGACAATTCTACGGTATTTTCAAAACGGTTTTATTAGCGTGGAGAATCGGTACGAAGTAGCTAATTTCTTGAAGATATCAATCAGATCAGGTAGTAGAAATGAAGAACGCATGGGTGAACATTATTGTTTTTTGTCGAACTATAGACCATGATTTCTCACAGGTGACTATATTATTACCGTTAAATGTGTGAAAATGACTTTTTTTAAATTATTAGAACATCCTATATGATAAATAAAAATAGACCAAAGAGTAGAGATCCATAAAAACTAGAGATATTGAAACAAAAAAAAGTTTGACTTTCTATTATTACATTGGAGTATTTGTTTAAGTTTTAAATGAATGTTTAGACCATTCAAATAGTATACTGTGCACCAATTATTTTGTAGAATCTATCTAGATTCAATGCACATGATTAGATTTCATAATCTAGGCCTTACCGCAAATAAGTCGTCGAAGACTAAAGGATAAGGCGCCCAGTGCATTCGTATGTAGCGAATAGCGATGCATCGGTATTCGAATCCCTTCCGCAAGTACCAATTTTTCCAATGAAAAACGTACTTAACAAATATTTAGGATTGACTTCCACGGTAAAGAAATAACATCGTGTAATAAAAATCAAACCAGCAAAATTATAATTTGCGTAATTATTGGTGGTAGTGGTACCTCTTGTGAGTCCGCGCGGGTACCACCACCGCCCTGCTTATTTCTGCCGTGAAGCAGTAATGCGTTTCGGTTTGAAGGGTGGAGCAGCCGTTGTAACTATACTGAGACCTTAGAACTTAAATCTCAAGGTGGGTGGCGCATTTACGTTGTAGATATCTATGGGCTCCAGTAACCACTTTACACCAGGCGGGCTATGAGGTCGTCCACCCATCTAAACAATAAAATAAAAAATAAACAATTTATCATCACAAAATAAAACAACTTAGCAATCGACAAGTTCATATTTCGTGGACCAGCGATGTACAGCAAAGATAGATGGCAGATGCCACACTACCAACCTTGCGTGTCAGGTAATTTTATCGTATTTTTTTTTTGTTTGCATAATATCTATTTGTTCGTACGTTCACTTTGCAATGGTACGACTTTTATTGTACAATACGATTGAGACTTGGTACGTGAGAGTCGTCTAACCGACGAGTCCAATGAAAAAATTAAATTGAAATCGTATTCCTATCGCTATTAAAATTTAATCCGTACAGGAATCTGAAGTATATCACGCCATGCGGCGACTAATGCGGACGTGGAGAATTATTCTTTATATTTTTGCTTGTAAAACGATTTTAAATAAATAACGTGTTGGAATTGCTGAACGATAATGAAACGTAAGGTAATTATGGAGACGTGCCACACACGGCCTCCGTGTTAAACAATTTTCACATTGTGTATATTATTATGACGAAACCGCGAATGTACTGGTTTGTCGTTAATGAATCACGCAATATGTCAATTAAAGAAGTATTTCATTCGAGTGATGTATAAATTGATGATGTTTTCACAAGTGGTTAAGAGAGCCAGAGAGAGTCACGAAACTAGCATAGAATACAAATATTTTTGATATTGTTACGCGCGCCCGGCTTAAATAAATGTTCCACCAAAGTACAAATCACTTAGAACAATCAACAATCACTTAGAACACACACAGAACACTTTAAAATTCTCAATTTGCTTCTTTCGCTTCGCCTCAGGTGATCCGTTCGCTATTTCGTTTGGAGTAGTTCCGATTACTAACTGACTGCGTGCCATCTCTAAGGCGATACCACATCCCTAGAATTATCGAGAATAATCCACGCAAATCGAGTATTGTGTTTCCTCTATCTGACAATAGATGACGTTGTACTTTTCGAGCGTTCTAGATGCTACTAGATCCTTGGATATTCGTTCGACTGTTCGGCGATAGATCTTACCGGTGTAACAATATCGTTTCAAATTAAAATATAATTAACGAGTGAAGAGTATTTTTTTCTCTTTTTCTGGTATGAATGCATTCCTTAAAAACAAAGGACAAAATTATTTTTATTTTCACAAAAAAAAAGCAGTAGTACAGTAAGCATGTCGACTAGCCGCAACGCGCTCTACAGAACGACCGGATTCCGTAAAACACGTTTTTCTAAGTAAATAAATAAAAAAATTCGAATTAACGTTGCAAACTTTGTTTACTCTGTTTTTGTCGTTTTATTATTTAGTCATCTCATTGCGTAGTGTAAGTACGAGACGTGTATAAGTAGGTGGCCGCCTGCCTCTTCCAAGTGTGACGACCGTTATACACACGGAACCAGCTCCGACCCGGCTCGCATACCTCGTGCTCAATACTTTATATTCTACTGATTGATTCGTTTCGCATACTATAGTTACTACATTCATACCTAGTTTCTTAACATTTAAATAGTTCACAGTCACTTGAAATGTTTTGTCACGAAAAATCGGACGAATGCTGTTTGTTCGTCGTAACAATACACTCAATTATTAATGCATAGATAAATGAAAGGGTTTGATGTTGCATTGTTGCATAAACCGGATCATGGCTAAGGAAAGTGACCTTGGATGATGTCATTCCTTATTGTCGTCACTTTCTGAAATTTACTAAAGTCGTCCGTTCACCCTTAGTGAATTTCTCATCGGCCTCTAAATTACTTTATGATGATCGTGACCGCTCTCAAAATAGTGAAACGGGTAAGCCGGAGAACACACGTACCTTACTGCTAATATCAATGGATATAAATGCTTTTATCAAGTCCACATTAGACGGTGTGTTTAATCCATCCAATTCCATCGGAAATTTTTCATGAAATATTAATCACCGACCTATTTTTCGATTTTTTTGTATCTAAACAGAATAAAACCACCTTTTTCTATTCCCACGGTCAGCATTGAAAAATTAGATTTAGTTCAACTAACAAATTAATGTTGACAATTGATTTCCCGACATTAACGCAAAAGAAAAGATTATTAAAAATAAATTAACTATAAATAATAAAACGATATACAAGAAATGAAATATCAAGGGATTTTATTTGTGGAATAGCTAAATATTTTCTTCTTTAGTACTTAAAAAAAATTCGGGAAAGTCAGCCATTTCAAAGTATAATAAGAAATAATTCAAAAATATGTAAGACATGGTTACCCTATCATTTTATCATTGGTCACATTTGCCACCAATATTTATACCAGGGCTCTCCAGACAGCGGTCCGGCTTGTGGGGCCCGCGATGTATGTTTTAGTCGGAAAATATTTTTGGATGAACATAGTTTGGATAATGTGTAGAATTCTTTGTCAAAACATTTAATATAATATAATATTTGGAATAATTTACCTTTATTCCTGTAATATTCCATTCCCATGACATCATTTAAAAGTGAAGCTATCTTTTACTATTATTAGGGGAATTCAAGGAAATATTTTTGAAAATATATTTTTCTGCGGCTCTACACCTTTGTCGGAAATATAATTAGTCCGCAAAGGTATGTAGGTTGGACAGGCCTTTTCTATTCAATGAGCTGCCTCGGAATTGGGTGTTTGTAATATGATTTTAAACCAAGACCAATTAAAAAATACTTGGATAAGAAATCAAGGTTCTAATAAATAAATTTTTGTCCAGCTTTTCAACTTCGAATTGTTACTTCATCCCCATTATCCATCAATACTAGTAGTAATATAAATTTGTTAAGATGGTTGTTATATTGTGAAACCTGTACGTCGTTCATTCCAATTTGAATGACAGGATATCCGTTACACAATAAATTGAGACCTTACTTCCTAAGCTTACCTTCTAGATATTACTTCGACTGCCAGTTTGGCGTCTAGTGGGTGGTGGGGAAATGCGTCACCTTGCCCCCAGCTTATCTCGGATGAGAAGTAGCAATCGGTTCAGCTCCAACATGCCCCAACTACCGTTCCCAGCGTGGGCGGCGGTCTGACGATTTCCTCCTGACTCCAAAAAAATTTAAAAAAAAGAGCCTTACCTTTGAAAATGGGTGGCGGAATTCACGGCATAATCCCTTAGCACTTCGTAGATCACCATCGGCAATCAACAGGAGACCTTGGTCGGTGACGCTGGCATAGCCCTCTAAGGCTAACAGTATAGGTAGGAAAAAAAACAGGGGAATTTAACTTAATAATAAGTTAAAATAGTAAATACCAATGCTAAAAGTATGTATGGTTTATACAGCCAGCTAATATTCTAAATGCATTGTGATTAGAAAGAAACCTGTGCCTAAGTATTCGTGGTATTAAGAAGGCCATTTGGTAAGTGTACAACACATTTTGCTATCGATTATTAAAAAAAAAAGCATAATGGTTCGAAATATAAAACAATTATAATGTTGCATAAATATAGTTTATACATGTTAAATTTTATTACAATTTTTTTCAATTTTACGAAATAAAATGAAATAAAAACAAGCATGAAACGGTTTACTTAATGATTTGAAATCATAAAATCTAAAATCAATAATGCCGCACGATACACGGAAGCGAAATGTACCTGGTCTACTAGAAATGATTGACGTCAAACAATTTACCTCCGCACTGAGTAATTATGTGCTGAATGCAACGTTACAATACGATCGGTCTGAGTTGAAATTCAATTTTCGCGTTTCTGCGTACGAACTTGCATTATTAAATACGGGTTGTTCAATCGAAGAACACATAATAGCATTGAGAACATAATATTTGAAGCAGAACCACAGCGTGTTCATTAATCGAAATATTGTGTGTAGCGTAATATGAGACAGTCTGAACGGGCCGAGTTGCCGTTGACCATAATCGCGGAGGCTGCAATCCGACACACAAACGCGCACCCTAATGCTCCCACGGTCTCGACTTACTGGCTGTTGATCATTTCCCACAACATATTCACTTGTGTCCAGCTCTTGTAGTTACAATGCGGAACACGTGCGATGATCAACTACACGTTACTACAAAAGCCAATAAGACACACACACACTACAAGGGATAACAATATTCGCTTCATCGACTGTGGAGTGCATTAAATGCGTGAAGAATTCAGTTCTTTACAATGCAGTTTATGTTAAAATAGCATTTTCTTCGGTTTTCAGGAGTAAACATAATTAAAACTTGTTTAAATATGGTTTCATTTCACGTTTTTGATTGTAATTGTATTGCTATTCTATTAGTCGTTTAGTGACCACGATGACTGTAAATTATTTAAAAACTCGGAAATAATTTAATATATTTTTTATTTTTATTGTTGCTTAGATGGGTGGACGAGCTCACAGCCCACCTGGTGTCAAGTGGTTACTGGAGCCCATAGACATCTACAACGTAAATGCGCCACCCACCTTGAGATATAAGTTCTAAGGTCTCAAGTATAGTTACAACGGCTGCCCCACCCTTCAAACCGAAATGCATTACTGCTTCACGGCTGCAAATAGGCAGGGTGGTGGCACCTATCCGTGCGGACTCACAAGAGGTCCTACCACCAGTAAAATACACGAGATTAAGCTGTAAATGTAGTTTTAATTATTTAATGATAAAATTATATTGAAGTTAACTATAAGCTACACATTATAGTTTAAATACGTGGAATTACTAAACGAATAGGACAATTGTGTGGAATCATTTCAATTACAATTGTGTTCGGTTCAGTTTCGCTACATTACCCATTGTGAACAATACTTCTATAGGCGTGATTGGAATCCCTATGTCTAATATTGCTATTATCAGGGCGTAATTTTGTTCACCTAACAAGTAATCGTAAATTTTAACGGCCGTCTGGTCTAGTTGTAAGTGACATGGTCACTACACAGGAGGGTCGCGGGTTCGAATCCCGCCAAGGGAACATATTTGTATGATAAATATAAATGTCTTTTAAAGGGTTATGGATGTATATTAAATATATGTATGTGTATAATAAAAATCTTACATTTATTTCCGTTATCTGGTACCTGTAACACAAGTTCTTTACGAACTTATCACGGGACCAGTTAACGTGACGTGATTGTTAGTAAATATTTATTATTTATTTTTTAATCTATAAAAACTGAAAAATGTATGCCATTATATGTTATTATTTAAAAAAAAACGAATACTATTAATTTAAAGTTATTCATCGATTTATTTAACAGACACGTTATGTTTTCTATACTAATATTATAAAGAGGAAAGATTTGTTTGTTTGTTTGTTTCGAATAGGCTCCGAAACTACTGGACCGATTTGAAAAATTCTTTTTCCATTAGAAGCCGACATTGTCCCTGATGAACATAGGCTACTTTTTTTTTTTTATTATTATTTTTTTGTTTCATTTGTGTATTAATGTTTCCGAAGCGAAGCGAGGGCGGGTCGCTAGTCTATAATAATGAAACTCATTGACTTCCTGTCACATAGTTGATTTCTCAGAAGAATAAAACACGTACTGAAATTTAGAAACACCGTAGCTATTCATATCTAAAACGTTTTATCGGTTCTTTATAAGCTACGTAAAATATTTAATGCTACAAAATAAAGTCATTGTTGATTGACTTTAAAATTTGCTACTTTAATATAGGTATTACTTTAAGTAAATCCTTGAAAACACACAAATATAATTACTTTTGTTTTTTCGAGTCATAGACATAATTAAAACTACTTTTACCGTTTAATTGCGCAATTTTATGGTTTTTACATATGGTTATTACATATTTCCAAAATTTCAACTACTTTACTGTTTTGAATACAATTAAAAAAGAACATAATAATGACCACAAAAAACGCGATTTCAAACTGTAAAAGTAGTTTTAATTACAACTGATCTATGTAGCCAAGTATTATTTCGATAATAATTGACAAAAATGTACCTAAACAGTTTTCATGCACAGGTCTAGTTGAGCGAAATAAAAATTGAAACCTTTAAATAAATTGCCAAAAATATTCAGGAGCATTCGGGACGGAGATCAATTTATGTTATGGCCGGGAATTCTTTTAAGTATAATCGTTATCATTTGTCACTGGTGTGACCCGCCGGGCGTCGACACCTCTGACAACGAATCCACAAATGTATTTATTTATTTCAATATTTTAAACGTAAAAAACACGAACGCTTTTAGAATGTGTTATTTTATATATATTAATACGTGAAGCAAAAACTTTGTATCCCTTTCTACGAAAATTGCGCGGACGGAGGAGTATGAAATTTTCCACACTTATGGAGAATTTAAAGAAGAAGTGCACAATGCAATTTTTTTTTTAAATAATACATAAAAGATACATTAAATCAATAAAGAAAACATTACACACACTACATACCATGTATTTGACGCACACACGCATGCATACTATTTATTGTCAAACTTTTGTTCTTGGCGTCTGTTGTCAAATTGAAAATAGATTAAATATTGTTTGTCTTTGTTTATATTTTTTATAGTGTAGTCTTGGCGAAATTTGTGATTATAGAAGTATATAATACAATCATAATAGTGTATGTACAAACATAGAATTCCAATTAATTATAGTCGAATTTCGACTACTGTGGGACCTCTATTATTCATAATACGACGATAGCTAAACGAAGGACTTCGAATATGAGTGATTTCAATTGAATCTGTCAAATTAAAACACGTGAAGAACGCGTGAAGTAAGATTTATTTCTGGTCTCAACAGCAGCATCTTTTTTTTTTTTATTGCTTATATGGGTGGACGAGCTCTCAGCCCACCTGGTGTTAAGTGGTTACTGGAAGCCATAGACATCTACAATGTAAATGCGCCACCCACCTTGAGATATAAGTTCTAAGGGTCTCAGTATAGTTACAACGGCTGCCCCACCCTTCAAACCGAAACGCATTACTGCTTCACGGCAGAAATAGGCAGGGTGGTGGTACCTATCCTACCTATCTATGACGTCATGTATGGGATACGGTAATTCTTTAACATCAGTTGGGCCGTGAGGCTGTCTCTCCAACTATACAGTAATTAAGTTGAGTACGTAATTATTATTGAGTTCTCAATTACATTGTGATATAGTAAAAGAAAATCCGAAAAGAAAACCACACCGTGCCTTAAAGATAGGAGAAATTAAAAAGATTTTCCTGTCTCAGTTTCAATTTAATTATGTAACTTCCGAGAAGCTTGCTGCTAAGAAACCTAAGAGTGTTGTTTTGAATCATAAATAAAATTTGCGATTCAACAGAAGTGACACTCATTTCAACCACAAAGAAAATTTCTTTTCAGCGAATTGCTTTTATTGTGAACTTTACTAGTTTTATTTGAACATATTTGGTCACAATACAGATTTACAGGTACTACACGGGCATATCTATCTACCGCTAAAGAGCATTCATTCATCTATATATATACGTAAAGCAAAAACTTTGTATCCCTTTTTACGAAAATTGCGCGGACGGAGGAGTATGAAACAGTGCACACTTATAGAGAATATAGAGAAGAAGTGCACAATGCTAATATTTTTTTAAAATAATGCATAAAAGATACAATAAATCAATAAAGAAAACATTACACACACTATATACCACGTATTTGACGCACACACGCATGCATACTATTTATTGTCAAACTTTGGTTCTTGGCGTCTGTTGTCAAATTCAGAATAGATTAAATATTGTTTGTCTTTGTTAATATTTTTTATAGTGTAGTCTTGGCGAAATTTGTGATTATAGAAGCATAAAATACAATCATAATAGTGTACAAACTGACAATTCCAATTAATTATAGTCGAATTTCGACTACTGCGGGACCTCTAGTTCCATTTAAAGCTTATGACAGCACAATACTAAAGTACCAATTTCGTTAAGATTTCAATGTCGCAAGCTGGGGTATATAATGCAGGTATTTATATGAATATTCATCTACTCGTTAAAGAAAAAAAAAAGAATTTAAATTTAAATCTTAAACCGAATCCCGTTTTGAGTTTGAAAATTATGGATACTTCTTGATATTAACATAATATGGGTGACCTTACCGGCCAAAATGATGCCATCAAATATGGCTACTATGTAAACTTAAATCACATTAAATTTAATATCATGAATAGTATCAACATTACAGTTCGGTTAGCCTATTTGAGTGGTTTTTTTTTTGATAAATATTATCCATAATTATGTACATTATTTTATAGTGCTTCGAAATAAAACTAACCTTTAACGTTGGAGTTCTAAATAAATCAGTGCGTTCGATACATAAATAAATAACGACCTTATATATAAATAAGGGGCTTTATAGCCGTCTTTTGTTCCACTTTATTTTTGTCACGTAACATTGCAAAGGTAAGTATACAGTATTACAATAACAACATTATTGTTTCAAACTTAGACGAAACCTCTTTTGCGCTGACGGCTACAGTCACGTCAATTTACACAACCAAGCCGAAATCTTGGGTTTCTATTCGACAATCCCTAATAAATACGAGCAAATCAGGGTTCCGTAAATAAATTTATTTCGTATTTTTTATGCCATTAATGACATTATCACCCGTAAATCTAATTTTAGTAAGAACAAGAGCCTAGTTTAAAAATAATAAAAAATTCAGTATACTGGGCCATGAACTCAAAACATTAGACGTGAGAGCCTCACGGTCACATAGTTGTATTTAATTCTCGGCTATGACGTCATACGACCCTGATACATAGCTCGCCCACACTGCTGCCTTCATAGAAACACTAGGAATTTCCAATTGGGAGTTTCATTAGAGAAAGGAATTGTTATTTCCTTATCCTAAAATGCTACCGACGTAGACCTCATTAATTTAAATTCATTCGATTACGATCGATTTCAATGTAAAAATTGTGTTATATTCAATTTAAAATAACCTAATCGGCAAATATTAGAAACCTCTTACTTTACTCATCTTCGAAATTTTGATTGAAAAGCCTCTTATTCGGCTGGCCCTATTTGTTCTTCACAGCAGTTTAACTGTCTGAGGATTATTTTGAATTAATTTGAAAGCTTTATTTAATATCTTCAATCGTTTGGGAAAATCTGTAACGTTGAAAATTCTCTTTGATAAATTATCAATAATCTGAAAATGAAATGTTTTCAGAATCCGCAAAGTAACTGATTATATTGAGAAAAAATTAACGGACAATTTCGAGATATAAATATCTTGTTTTTATAAAATATATTTATCAATAACGCGTTTGGACTAGCAAATTGTTTCTTAATGAATGGACACCGTGCCAGTAACATTTCATCTTGTTAGATGCACAACGTTAAATTTAACGTATCAAGTAGCGGGTCTTTTGAGTCGTTTGTTGAAGGATGTACATATGTATACAATCGTATGTTCCTTGAGGAGTGCTCTGAGGAATTGTTTGAGATGATACCAAAATCTCGTTTTTACCATTGCACCACCCGCCATCGGAGTAGAGTTCATCCAGACTACCCGGGGCCACTACGTTCATCCATAGTGCGTTTCCAGAGATCTGTTTTGCCACTCACCATCCGGCTTTGGAATGAGCTTCCCTCTACGGTGTTTCTCGAGCGCTATGACATATCCTTCGAACGAGGCTTGTGAAGAGTACTAAACGGTAGGCAGCGGCTTGGCTCTGCCCCTGGCATTGCTGATGTCCATGCGCGACAGTAACCACTCACCATCAGGTGGGCCGTCTGCACGTCTGCCTATACGGCAAAAAAAAAAAACTGGCTATAAATACCGTTACAATAAAATAACAATTTTAATATTAAATTCGAATTGGGAACATATTCTTCATTGTGATTTATAGCTATGGCGCCGATTTTTTAATTAAAACATTTGTGATATCAAAATGAAATGAGTTGGTAAAGACAACGGAATTGGTTTAACAACAATTGTGTGTGATGACATGAAGCAGGTGATACAATGATGACTTTATGAAGTTAAAGTAAAATTAATAGCCTGGGTAAAATTGTTTGAAACAAAATACCTATTACGGGTGTCTTATGCTTCCTTATGTAATTCAGTACATTTTATAACTAAACGGCAAAGCTTCCGTTATCTATTCCAAATACAGGATAAACCCCACACAAAGAAGGTTGTTTGTATTATCGATAAAATGATGTTACGCTTCAAGGTGTCAGCCGAATTACAAAGTCACTTTGTCTGCCCTCGCAGTGTATTTTATAGTATTTATTTGATACTTACAAAAATATACTCAAATTTATTCTATCAAAAAGATTTAAATTCATAGATCTGATAAAAACTCCTTGCTATTATTTATAGATACTTCGAAATTTGCAGATGTAGTACCTTTTAGTAGGTTTTAAAAATCAGGTTCTGTTAAATCAAATAACTAGTGAATAAGATGCACGTAACTATACTTGAGACCTTAGAACTTATATCTCAAGGTGGGTGGCGCATTTACGTCGCAGATGTCTATGGGCTTCAGTAACCACTTAACACCAGGTGGGCTGTGAGCTCGTCCACCAATCTAAGCAATAAAAAACCCAAGATCTCATGGTCAAAATGGCGTTGAACGGTTTCGTGAACCGATAAACAATGTTACATAAATGCTACCACCATTGTTTGTTATTCATAATTATGAAGACCGAAATTTGGGCGATGAACTTATTTTCAGTACAAATAAAAGATGATACAAACTGAATAAATAAACTAACAAAATTAATTATAAAGTTTTTGTAGCGAATAAAACTATTTAAAGATAAATAACTTATACAAATATTTACGTTATTATAACGTTAAACTTGGCGTATATTCTGGATCTATTTTACAAAATTCGTATGTAGGCTTGTATTTTGAGTCCAAAGACAAAGCTTGCTTTTAGGTGCGGACCATTCGATCCCTTTAACAATAAACGCTAGGTAACAATAGAGGGCTACATGTAAGCGTTACTACGACCAAAATATTTGATTCGGTTCTCGTCAATTTATGATCCGGCCTTTAGGGCGGCAGGTACCAATTTGTCTTAGGTAATTGTGTGATATATAGGAGCTAAAGCTTGAAATGTTGTAGTCATGAAACGGCGCTTTGCACGACGGGTGGGTGTCACCGTGCTGGTTATTTTTGCCGCGTGTGGGAGGCTTAACAAAAGAAGATCTCCCACCGAGCGGGTGATATTACTCGGCAGACCGACGGTACCAATATTGTTGTTCCGAACTTGTATGTATAACAAGCTTGTCTTGAAAATGTCGTAAGCGAGATTCAGGCACCTTTTTTTATTGCCCGTGTAGGCAAACGTGTGCTCATCTCACCTGATGGTGAGTAGTTACCGTAGCTTTGGACGTCAGCAATGCCAGGGGCAGAGCCAAGCCGTTGCCTACCGTTAAATATCTTGTGTTCTATGATGGCTACCCGCCATACCGCGAATAATTTGCGCTCTGATATCAAGAGCACAGCTGTTAATACAACATCCACCCTAGTGTTTCCCATTTACATATCAAGCAGCCCCATATCGACCCTACGGATTATACAACCAACTTTGGGAGTCACTGATCTAGTGTCTTCCGTATAAGTTTTATCTATATACCTGAAGATTAGGCGTTGGGCGTGTTGTCTTTTTCCATAAAACAAACGAATATCGCATTATTTAGTGCCACTGAATTGACACTGTTACTGGTTTTAATTTGACCAAATGTAACAAAACAACATTGACTCGATGTGCTTACTATTTAATACTTTACTAGATGATGACCGAGCTTTGCTCGTTTTTTTTTTTTATAACGCCATCTTGTTCTGTCTTTAAAGCGGTTAGTTGCCCTCAATTAAGAAAAATAGTATTATTATTCGCCAATAGATGTCGGGAAGAGTTGATTGTTGAAAACACGAATAAAACAACATTTTCTGAAAATAAATCGTAGCTAGAACGATTCATCGCCCTCGAAATCCCCTGTATACTAAATTTTATGAAAATCGTTGGAGCCGTTTCCGAGATTCAGATTAAATACATATATATTAATATACAAGAATTGCTCATTTAAAGGTATAAGATCAAAATAAAGGGAAGGTTATAATGTGCTATTTAATACTTTATCAAATTAAAGGGAAGGTTATAAGGCGCGTAGCATTGACGAGTAGGTTGTGCGCGACTCGGAAGACGCGCGCGCACGCGACTCCGTGTCATTGACCTCAGCGCGGGCGACGTTGCCTCCGTCGGATGGGTGCCGCGCCATAGCTGCCTCGTGGCCCAATTATTAACGGTTTTTTCTCTTCTTAAATCTCTCCTCAAGCGTTGTTTTAAATAAATAAACAAAACCAACATTTAGGTAACAGGATTTTAAGGTGAAAATATTCCGTGATTGTACAGATTTTAACAGTGGAAACATTTAAATACTATAAGAACTTAAATAATAATAGGAGTTTAAATATTGAAATCATCTTCGAACTGTGGACTAGACGGTCCGAGGATATATATATAGGTTGAAGAGATGAGAGCAGTAGTTCGTTGTGAGCCGCGAGGGCTAGAGTAGGAACGCGGATGCTGGATAACTCAAATAATTGTTATCCATAAAATACTATCTGTTAGTAAATTTTGGTGTATTTAGTTTTGTATTTAGTAGGGAAAGTGTGGAAAGAAGGCGGTAATCAAGGAGATTTAGGGAAATTCAATAAAAGTAAATAAAAGTGGCTGGGATTGTTATGTATCGTCTGATGGATTTTTGATCAGACTATTAGTAGTGGGTTCTCTGATCTAAGACGATCTCAAGAGAAATTTAAGAAAAGTAACTTGATCTTCAACTTTTATCGTTATAAGAGAGCCTTAGATCTTTTGTGCGGAAGACCCAAATAAATACATTATGTAATAAATATCTTGGATGTGTTTTACTTGTCCATTATTACGTCCTCACGCTACCGTCGCGTCGTGGGAACGTGAAATAAACGACCAACATCTGCCCCCATTAAACTGTGTCTCTTCAAAAATAAACAAAAAACAAAAACACTATTTAGTGTCGTGTATGATAAATGCTAATATGTATAATATTATGTTTCTGATAGTCCTGCGAACGGAAAAAACATCTTTTCATAATTAAAAAAAATACCCTGTAATTAATTTAGTATTCATAGTTTTCTTTTCTTTTATGTAATGTCATTTAATATTTATGTACATATATTGTAATTCACCATTAGACTAAAACAAAATTATTAAGGAGTTGACAAGTTTTTGCGTTAAAATTGAAATTTTAGCAATTCAGAAGCCGTTGCAAAGCGTGGCGGCTACAATTACAGTGACACTGCGGGATCATACTAGAACGAAATTATGCCAATTTTATCAGTATACCTAAGGTTGTCTGTGTAATGTTTAATGAAGATAGTAAAGTGGAACTTTTAGGAACGCGAGGAGTTAAGTTGTGTGATTTGTTTTATTTTGTCTATTTAGTGTTTCTTCAGGTTTAAATATGTAACAACGGTGGTTTATTTATTAACTGTTTAGTATCTGTGAAAGTGCACAAATGTGGGAAAAACAAAAAAGCCGCTAAACGTAACTTCTCGAGATCCTCCAAAAAGTCTACTGAAAGTCTCAGTAAATGACCACCATTTTACTGAGATTATATTTCATACTATCTCATCTCTTTTCATTTCATTTCACTACATATTAACACTTTTTATAAAAATAAGAATATAAATTAAAATAAGATTTGACCTAAAGATCTCAGATATAGTGTGTGTTCATCGCATCTAACTAAATATCGATCGGCAACCCCATTAAACGTGGAGTAGACCTAGGAAGCGATGATGATGATGCTGAGACAGAAAAAGAGAGCTATATAAAGTAAATTTAATGATATTTATTGAAATTATAATTGAATGTAATCGCAATTTCTCTAGAAACTTTTATTTTACGAAAATGATATCCCAAAGATAACGATGAAAAATGAAATGAGGCTACAGGAAATCTTTATTCGCAATTATTATATTTTAATAAAAAGAGGAAAGATTAAGAAATTGTTAGAAAATTTAAATTAGATGCAATACAATATATAAACAAAATGTTATTGCTTTCAAAAATACAAGCTGTTGTACGTGACTACCATATTCGGTCACCGGCATTGATGGTCATAAAATAATTTGCAAACGAAACGCTGTCATTTAGTAGTTAAGCAAAATTTACTGCCTGGTTCTCTCTATACGATACTTTATTTTCATCAAACAACTAAAATTAATCAACGTACCCTCTAAAGCAAACTATTCTACTATACTTAATACTATACTCATAATAATATTCTATTTTGGTCCGTATATCACGGTGATCACATATAACGTCATAGAACACTGCCTGTTCCCTGATTTTGATCGGTTCATTGTACGCTGAGAGTGAGAAATTACAAAACTGGTTGTCTATTTCGAAATAGTTTCCAAATTCTTGGTGACATGTAGAGAGACTTAGGCATGATATCAATAAATTAATTAGATTATATTATTGTTTCAACAGTATTTTTGGTTGCTATACCTACAGCAAAACGTTACATTAATACACTACTCGTCGAACTGGGCAAAGAGTTCGGCATGCAACCTAACCCATGCATCAGCCCGCTGAGTTTCTCGCCCAATCATCTCAGCGGGTCGCGATTCCGATCAGGTAGTAGATTCATTGGCGAAGCAGTTGCTCTTGAGTTGTTAGATCTCCTTTGGAGGCGTTCAGGCAGCTGTTAGCAAATCCCACCCCTCCTGGCTGAGCCTTTGCTCGCACACCGTACTGGTGAAACAGGAAAGACCTCTGGGCCACTAGTAATCCCTCATTCATAAAAAAAAACGAACACATTGCTGTCAAAATTCATTTTATAGTATATCATGTATATTCTAGAATAATTCGATCACCGATGTACTTAAAGAAATATCAGCCAACGATTAACAAACAAAACAACAGTAAATACTGTATAATAGTTCTGTTCTAAGCTAAACTTAAGAAACACGTAAGCAATATTTACACACGAGTTCCGACCCAATCGAACTTTCTCTTTGGGATATAACGAGAATTTGGTGCGTAAGCTAAAGTGTTGCTTAGAAGATTCGCTTTGGAAAGTGTTAATTTTTTTTTGGCAAATAGATACACCTCGCGCTGACCTCATAGAACACATAAAACATGAATAGCAAATATCCCTTACCCTTGTAATCGGAACGCATAGTTGTGTCGTAAACCTAGGAATGACGACGGTTCCATCTACAACAATGCTATTACCAGTAAATACGTTTAAGTATATAGAAACGAGTAAAGTTTTATCCTTCTTGGTAGTTATAAAAATAGATATGAAAATACGCGTATTCAAAGATTTCATCTAATGAAAGTTTGCGTAGAAGAACTTCAATGCCCACCAAATTAAATGTGCTCTACATGTTATTTTGGTTCCGTATGGCTTGACTTTTATGTTTTCTCTTTTTATCAGTACTCTTAAATTAACATACAATCCGCTGTTCCTTCAGAGACTATAGAAGCGTTCTTACAGAGTAAAATTGATTTTTTTTTAAATGTCTATATATATATTATATATAAAAATGAATTGCTGTTCGTTTGTCACGCTAAAACTCGAGAACGGCTGGACCGATTTGGCTAATTTTGGTCTTGAATATTTGTGAAAGTCCAGAGAAAGTTTAAAATGTAAATAAATATGAAAATGCTCGGAATTAAATAAAAAATTACAATTTTGTTTTTCCTTTGATGTGTCCCCCGTCGGACATATTCCTTTTGTTTGTTTTAAGTTTATTTTATATAAAAGTTTAGGTCTTTTATTTATCGATTGAAGCACTACAAAGTCTGCCGGGTCAGCTAGTTTCTCATAAAAATAATATGTGGTCATAACACGATTATGCACGAATTAGCGCAATGGATTATTATTACGGCAGCACTTACGAGATACTGTTGATAATTAAAGTTTGCTGCAATTACTGAAGCGAATTATGTTTAATAATAGGCATTGTTCAATTGATTATTGTCTATTGGCTAATATCTGATTCGCGTCAGCATATTTTCGAAATAAATTTGAATAGTAGTTTTTTATATGTGTTCTGTGTGACTTTGTTCACCTCGACTTGACCTCACATGTGGTCATAGTATCGAATAACATCCATCTCCTACTCATTAAACTAGAACTTCTGGTGTTTCGATCTTTTTTCCTACTTAAGCTGGTAGCCTAGGTGGTTATGCCAGCGTAACCGGGCGAGTAGGTGAGCTCACGGGGCTTCGACCTGAGGACGTTGTTAACACTAGCCCTAGCAACTAGGCACTAGCCTTCGCAGAATTTAACACCGCATCGAAATCGCAACCTCCTGAGAAGATCTGGCGAGAAACCCAGGGGGCTGATGCATGCGTTAAATTGCACGTCGAACTCTTTGTCCTAAGTCTGCTCCTAGCGTAAGAGCTGAAGAGGTCTAGTGCAAGAGTAATTGTATCTGATGGATCCGTATGGACGTGGATAACGAAGTCTGCATTATTAATTTATAGGCATATATAGATATAGCTATATTTGCATTATTAATCTGTTTGTAAATTGATATGTGTGTATGTATATGTGACGTATTTAATTATAGTACTGTTTCTACATAGCATGTTTTATGTGATATCGGAAACACAGGCTTGGATACAAAACGTTGCAATGGATCCAACATTTAGAAAAATAAATAAATCTTTAAAATTATTAAGTTACGTTGATTACGATATAACACGGCTTGGAAGTATGTACTTTCATCATAATTAACTGACTCTTCTCTCAGTACAGGTAGCATACATATTCACGCAGACTTTCCAGTAAAAAAATCCAATTATCTTGCATCGCAATGTTTGACAGCATTTTTAAAAAGTTATGAATTTCATACTTCTTTTGTTTTCTGATATAAACTATGAAATATTAGAGATCGGAGCTGTCCTTTTCGTTTTGAATTTTATAAAATGTAGACCATTTCAAATGACCTCTCTACATCCAAATAAAGGCTGTTGAAATTATGACCGTATCAACGAATAGCTAGTTATTTTGTTCTTTAATATCGTTTACCCTAAGAAGCTTATATCTAATTTTTAAAACTGATTGTTTATATGTGTGTGTGTGTGTTTTTGTATGTGTATGCGCTCACGGCTTTTAAGCCATTTGAATTTTCGTATGTTATGTGGTTCGCGCGTGGTTTCATAAATAGGTGTTTCTCGTACTTTTGGCAATAGTTCACAGTGGAGCGTGGTTGAGTTTCACTAGTTTACTTTTTTTGTTTAACAGTAGCCTCGAGGGGTGTTATTCTGGTTTCGTGTAGGCGAACACACGGGTCTTAGCTTAAATTTGACTGAGACATTGCCTAGCAAGAGCCTTTTTTATTGCTTAGATGGGTGGGCGAGCTCACGGCCCACCTGATGTTAAGTGGTTACCGGAGCCTATAGACATCTACAACGTAAATGCCGCCACCTACCTTGAGATAAGAGTTCTAAAGTCTCAGTATAGTTACAACGGCTGCCCCACCCTTCAAACCGAAACGCATTACTGCTTCACGGTAGAAATAGGCAGGGTGGTGGTACCTACCCGTCCAGACTCACAAGAGGTTCTTTCTACTACTAGTAATTACGCAAATTATAATTGTTTTGCGGGTTTCGGTTTTTATTACACGATGTTATGCCTTCACCGTGGAAGTCAATCGTGAACATTTGTCAAGTACGTATTTAATTTAAAAAATTAGTACCCGCCAGCGGGATTCGAACACCGGTGCATCGCTCAACACGAATGCACCGGACGTCTTATCCGTTAGGCCACGACGACTTATTATTTGGCCTGGTTTACAATAAACTGTTTTTTTTTTTGCAGTTGGATGGCTAGTACGGGCAGACGACGAGCAACACGATGCGAGAGAAGGGGACAACGTCACCATGCAATGTCGGTTTTCATTGGAGCCCCTCGCCGGAGAACCCCTCACCTACTACTGGGTGCGGAGCACTGCCAGCGGACACGAAAACGTTGCGATAGGCAATATTCCCCTCGAAACGAACTACCAGTAAGTTATTCTTTATCTTTATCGTTGCAACTGGCGGCCCGCTCCGGCTCCGCTCGGGTCTTTAACAAAAATTTCAACGATATATGACGTTGTTTTATGTTTTTAAATAAAAGAACACTTATTACGGCATAACTATAATAGTCAGACATATCCTGTCGCGACACTTTTTGTAAATGATAATGTGTTCTACAAAGTCCTAGTACATTATTTTATTCTATCGTCAATAGTTTTCGCAGGGCGCGCGATGTAAAGAATATTTTAGGTAATTTTTTTACACCTTGGGTCACATTACGAGTATTAGAGTTTTAGTAAGGATCCCTAACTTTTTCAAAAAAGATTATTATAGCCTATGTCACTCCGAAATAGTGAAGCTTCCGAACAGTGAAAGAGTTTTTCAAATCCGTTCAGTAGTTTCGGAGCCTATTCAATACAAACAAACAAATGAGTCGACTATTATCAAAGCCGGCAATCTGACTTTTGGACAATGATTGGTAAATCAGAAAAACGAATTATTGACTTTGTATTCCATTGGCAGTCACAAAACTCTTCGGAACGACATCTTAGATAAATAACAGGTTAACTATTAACCTTTATTTAATGCAGGTTTTGAACCGTATTNGTATTCCATTGGCAGTCACAAAACTCTTCGGAACGACATCTTAGATAAATAACAGGTTAACTATTAACCTTTATTTAATGCAGGTTTTGAACCGTATTCTTTGAAGGAGACGATTATATTCAAATCAATCTGTATTGACATATCAATAAAAATTTTTTGTCCAAATGCACAGATTGCCACCTTTGATAATAGACGACTCAAATCTTTCCTCCTTATTATATTAGTATAGAAGTATAGATAATAAAATACGTCCATTTCATGCGTGTTAAATACGTATTTAAAAAGTATTTAAAATTGATTTTATTGAATGCGACTTTTCGTTGTTTAATAACAATGGATTTACCGCGAATATTTTCATTTACTATAAGTAAATCGATGAAAAGTCTTTTGCTTCTAAATCATTGGTCAATTTTAAATACATAAATCGTATTTCCATAAAATTTCAGATTCTACAAACTATATTCCTTGCCAATCCAATGTCATCACTGCCTCGAAACAAAGTTAGTACTGCGTCTTGAATGTGAAATTGAAAATGCACAGTAAATTCTCACGATGTGAACAATAACCGGCACCAAGGGAAAGCAGAATGAACAACCAGCAAGTTTTTCATTAAAAAAATCATTAAAAATATAGATATATAGTTAACCGACGCCAACTGTGAGCACCCGTGAACACACTGGTTTTACTGGTGGTAGGACCTCTTGTGACTCCGCACGGGTGGGTACCACCACCCTGCCTATTTCTGCCGTGAAGAAGTAATGCGTTTCGGTTTGAAGGGTAGGGCAGCCGTTATAACTATACTCGAGACCTTAGAAGTTATATCTCAAGATGGGTGGCGCATTTACGTTGTAGATGTCTGTGGGCTCCAGTAACCACTTAACACCAGGTGGGCTGTGAGCTCGTCCACCCATATAAGCAATAAAAAAAACACTAAGTTACATACCAATGACTCAGGAGAAAATTAAAAACTGTTGTAGTTTCGAACCTAAGACCGATAGAAACTTAGAAGTGTCATCAATAATTCATTTATAAGAGCGCCTTTTTACTGTTCATAACTGTTTGCACAGATTAAAGGCCTTATCGGTTGATTTTTAATGCATTTTATATGCAAGCATTGTGAAATGAGGAATAGGGATGAAGATTTTTTGCCTAACTAAGACGAGCTCTCGGCTCACCTGATGTTAAGTGGTTACGAAAAACCATAGATATCAATAATGTAAATGCCGTCACCTACCTTGTGATACTATCTCTCGGTTTTAATAGTACAACGGCTTCCCAGCTTTAAATGTCTTTCGTAAAATATATTTGGAGATTATATTTTTACTGGTGGTAGGGCCTCTTGTGTGTCCGCGCGGATAGGTACCACCATCTTGCCCATATCTGCCGTGAAGCAGTAATGCGTTTCGGTTTGAAGGGTGGGGCAGCCGTTGTAACTATACTTGAGACCTTAGAACTTATATCTCAAGGTGGGTGGCGCATTTACGTTTTAGATGTCTATGGGCTCCAGTAAACCCTTAACACCAGGTGGCTGTGAGCTCGTCTACTCACCTCAGCAATAAAAAAAATAAAAAATTTAAAGGCGAAGGCAGGCTACTGGAACAAAAACCAAATAATTTGTTTAAAAGAAACCACCAATTATTCACTGAGCCAACAATAATGGTCGGTTAAAGCGAAATCCCCGCGGGCACGTGTTCACGACCGAACTCTTGAAGTTCGTTTATAAACCGCGTTAAATCGTTTGATAACACCTGAAAACCGGTATCAGCTTATCCGGAACGATTTTTGGTTTAACGCAAACATCCTTATTAACATCGGTTAATACGAAAATTTATTTATCAAAGTTTTCAGTTCCCTGCTTCCGTCGAAACAAAGTAACATTGAATTCGGTAATGAAATCATAAGTAAATGTATTCTTTGTGTTGTTGGTAATTTTGTGGAGTGCGAACGCGTATCTCTCGACCATTTTCTGGATTTTGGTCGGTATAAACGAGAAAAACCCATTAATTTGTCAGATATTCCGCGTTCGTATTCTGAGAGTTTCAAAGTGTCAATGTGTCGTGTTTTTATTGGAAAATATTATCTGGAAACAACAAACGGAAAGAAAATTATAAGCTTCGCACACGCCTTCCGAGAACCGAAATAAATCATGACTAAGCATTTTAACAACAATAAAATATGTCTTATATTTAGGTTGGTTTTAGCAATGTTTTTTTTTTGGAATGAGCTAAATTGGTGAGTGAACCGACGGCTTCGTGTTGTGAATTGGTTTGAGGAGCCCATAGACATCACATGAATGCCACCACTCACCTTGCAATATGAGGTTTAAGTCTCGATTGTGCTTGTACATATAATGGCAGTCTTCAAACCTGAAAAAATGACTGCTTCGCGTTAAAAATAAACAGCTTTGTGGTACTTGCCCGTGCTTCAGTAGGTATGTATGTATGTGACTACATATGTACATAGGCGTGTAATAAATTATTTAACTAACAGTTATTTTTGACTATTTTTCATTGAAAGAGCAATTTTATATGGGCATATGATGTGAAAAGTGATAGAAGATATATCAAAATTGATTATGATAAAATTTTAGAGCTCCTCAATAACTTACATTCTATAGATATCCACCCCACTTCCTCTTTTCGTCAAATTTGCTTGATTATTACATTACTATTTATAAATTAGTTACTATTTATAAGTATTGTAATTTCATTAATAAGTGGGCCCACTGAGTTTCTCGCCGAATCGTCTCAGTGGGTCGCGTTTCCGATCCGGTGGTAGATTTTGTGAAGCACTGCTCTTGCTGGAGTCAGTGTTAGCATCACTTGGGTTTGAGCCCCGTGAGCTCACCTAGTAGTTAAGGTTACGCTGAAATAGCCCCTCAAGGCTCTCAGCTTAGGTAGGAAAAAAAAATTGTATAACTTTTACAGCGAATTTTGACATAAACACTAAAATTTTATGTTATATTATACACCACTTAAAGTTTAGGGTTAATCTCACTTCGACTATTAAACAATTTGAAATATTCCTTAAATTACATAAGTAATACTTTAACAAAATAAACGTTTAAAAGATACATAATCGAATACAGATAAACTAAATTAACAATAGAACACGCGAGGGACTGAAAGAAACGAATGTAGGTAAACTTTACTTTCGCTGACATATCTGTTAAGATTAGTTTTGTTTCAGGATAACATACGCGCCGACGGAGGGTCGCTTCGACTTATTGGTATCGAATGTATCGTACGAGCGAGATAATGGGCGCTTCGAGTGCAGAGTGAAGGCGGGCGGGTCCGGCCGGACTCTGCATTCTCAGGGACATGCCCTCACTGTACTCATACAGCCCCGACCTCCTACCTTGACGCCGGGCACGCACACGCAGTCACAAGAGGGCCGAGAACTCAATCTTGCCTGTTCCAGCTCAGGAGGATCGCCCGAACCCACTATCAAGTAAGTAGACCGATTAAATTTCACATTACTAACAAAACTGTGAGAGCAAATCGAACGCAACATTCACATCGAACAAATTACGGGCCACAAAGCACAACTTGGGTAAACAAATACATATAACAATAGCGGAATTCCTGAAACCCATATTCAGAATCAGTTCTGAACACATATTACCGAGTACTGTCGCATGCCACTTTCTCATATAATTTTAATAATCAATCCACAATACAAATATAATTCGGCATTCGGATTTTCGGATAGTTATAATACAGACGTATAATCGAAAATAATAATTATGATTTTTTTTTTGCTCCATATTTCTGAATATCAAATGAATGTTACGGGAAATGGCACAGTAATGTACTCGTAATTGCGAGATAAAACGCTTTGTCTTTTCTCAATTTTTGTAGCACGTTGTATTTTACCTTTTAAAATTCGTTTAAAAGAATAATTATACAGCGTTTTATCCATGGTCGTTCTACAGAACTGTAATTACCAAGCTTCGGTCAGGACATTAGGAACAACGCACAGGGAAGATAAAAAGCTGATAAACGTGGTGATAAATTTCAGGTCGGCACTGACTCGTATTCAATTAGAGTAGGACGGAAACGAAAGGATACGATACCCGGCGGAGGAAGCCCGCTGAAATGACCGCACATTATATTCGGTACAAGCTATGAAATATGGGCGGAGGGATCTTAACGATTATTACGTTTCTCAGAACAGATTCATTCAACTGAAACGAATCACGAAACTTGTACCGGTTTGATTGATATGTCCCTTATTGCGGTTTAATTACAGTTTTAAATTCTGTATTTCAAACTGAATCTGAATGGAAAATGGAGAACAATTCCCTAAAATAATTAAGCCCTGATTTACGTTCTTCACACTGAATACAAAGAGTACATGTCTCTCCAAAGAAACATTCTCGCTCCAATACTTGTTCTTTTACGTCAGCGTTAAAAAACTGGAAATGGGTCGATGGTACCGTCACAGCCTTCCGTGTCATGGTTTGCATAAAAAGGTCGGCATCACACTCCTGGTGAAAATGAAAATGAGGTGTGCGAACACACTGCAAAAATGTACTCCGTATACGTTCGTGCGGGGAACTGACCCGGATCCATGAAGTATCATACGTTACCATACGAATCAGACGGTAGCTCGTTTCTGAATTAAAAAATTTGGTCGGCCTGTTTTGGGACCTTTAAAGGACGGCTTTTATAAAGTACTCATTGACTTAATAAAACGACACAGAGGAAATTGATAGGGTACACAGGCAGATAATAACATACTTTGCCTTTGAAATTGTCGTTTTTTTTTTAACTTGGCCAATTCTCCTTAATGGACGCCAAAATATCAAAATTATTTCATTTGAAAATTGTTTTATATAAATCGAACCCATATCATTATATAGAAAGGATAACAAGCAATACTTTTTTGTTCGTCTTTGTTGCCAAATTACGCAATTTTATTGCCAATTTGGGACATAATTATTTTTGATTTTCGTGGAATCACACATTTGTTCCTAATGGAAGTACGTTGGATTAAATGTGGGGAAAACAACCATTAGGCAGGTACTGTCATTTGCAATTACAAAATTAATTAATGGAAATTGATACTTAGAAATACGTCAATCCCTATTTTGATTGAAATTAACGCGAAAAATCGATTTGTTTTCTAAGACACATAACCTTCGTATTCTGAAAGTTTATTGCACTGTGTCATTGTTTTCGTTCTATCGGGAAGAAATATCTTAAAGCACCGGTTTCTAATTTAAATAATCGTATTCAAATGGATTGTAATTATCCAGAATACAATTAATCGGAAATTAGGTGATTAACTCTCAACTCCGAGTACGAACTAGTTCCTACGTTCTAATCTAGTAATTACTAAAGCTAAAGACGAATGTGATTTTAAGGAACAGATCAATTTTTAAATTGACACATCTGTCAAGTAATTCATAGGCAAATAAAGGCCGCGATCATCCTTTTGAAGTTATTTGATTATTATACAATAAAAAATTAATGGATTGACATATCGTCTTCTCGCATTAAAACTGTTTAATCTCAAAATTTACTAATTTTACAGGAGAGTGTTTTAAAGGTTTAACATGTGATAATGTTAATATTAATCATCTTTGCAACATTTATTTTTTACTTTTTACCAGTTACATTATCTGTCTTTTAAAGTAAGATAGAATTATGTATTAATTTTGTTAATAGTAGTCATAATATAGGTAATCTAAAAAAAAAACTTTTGACAGTATTTATGAGACAAATACTGGTGATGCCAAATGATTCCGCATATTAACTCAATTTCGAATATTTTTGGAAATTGTACACTTTAAATGCGAAAAGAGATATTACGTAATTTGTCTACGCAGTAGCAATCCATGTCGGTACCTATTATATTCAACACAATGTGTTTATGACATTAGTTAACCCAGCAAAAGTTGTCTGGCCCTGAAAAACAATCCTGAGATCTGTTCACAGCTCCATCTACTGCTTCCAATTGTGGATCTAAGCCACTCTCTAATCAGGGTAAAGCCGGAACAGCCCCTCGAGGCTGGCAGATAAAAAACCATCCAGGAAAAAATCATCACAATCGTTCTATTCGTTTAGGAAAAGTTCGGTAACAAGCGACATGTGCAAAATAGTTCTTTAAACAAGATTATGGAAGTTTTGTTGAATGAAATTTATTTTATTTTTCATACGAGTTTAAATATATTCTCGAAACTTTTTGTTAATTTACCTACATCACATGGTGGTTGGGGATATTATGAATCCGCACGAGTAGGTTCGTGCTTAGCTTCGCAATTACAAACCCTAACCCACCATTAATTACGCAAATGTATAAATTTCATGGATTTGTCTACATCACACGATGACTCTCCTTCGTTCTGAAAGTGGTACGCTAGTAAAAGTACGTATTTCTTTGGAAAAATCGGTACATGCCCGCGAAATTTGAATAGGTATACCGGGTGCCTATAGGTATAGGCCACGACGACTTCGTTTTTTTAAGAGTATTAGTTTAGTCCTTCGGCAACGGTTTCACCATATCCTTATCCGTGTAAACAATATAAAGTAAGTATATAGGTATAAACAATATAAGCTATAAATAAAGTATATAACCTATATTAAGAGTACCTAACAAGATTGAAATTCAGTGAAAATCGAGACAAGTATAATTATTTATTGTATTCATTGTCACACACAATTTCGGTATAGAAAAATGTCTATTTGTGAACAATCTCTATATATAAAAATGAATTGCTGTTCGTTAGTCTCGCTAAAACTCGAGAACGGCTGAACCGATTTGGCAAATTTTGGTCTTGATTTATTTGTGGAGGTCCAGAGAAGGTTTAAAAGGTGATAAATATGAAAATGCTCGGAATTAAAAAAAATAAAACAATTTTGTTTTTCCTTTGATGTGTCCCCCGTCGGTCTTTTATTTATCGATTGAGGCACTACGAAGTCTGCCGGGTCAGCTGGTAATTTAATAAAATATAGAAGTAGAAAATATAATAAAAATAAAAACGGAACACAAAAAAATTAGGTAATCGTGGTTCTGACTTGTTATGTCTGTAGAACTAGAACAGAACTATGTCCTGTAGAACTGAATAGTTTGGCCATTAATCAAAATCGTCAAATTACTTCTAATACTTCCTACCATAAATTCACTTTCGCAGTATCCTATTTATCAATCTCAATCCGTATTTCTCAAAGCCCCTTTTCCCCCTACCTTTTCGCTGGTAGCCAAGCAGCAATTTCAGCTACGCTGTAACTAGTGGGTTGGCTCACAGGGGCTCAACCTGAGCAAATGTGCTAACACTGGCCCTAGCAAGAGCAGTGCTTCGGATCTACCACCGAATCGGAAACGCGCCTCACTGAGAAGATCCGGTTAGAAACTCAGTTAGTAAACCTCATCTGTGAGCTTATTATCAAATGCACGACTCCAGCTTTTGGAATAGCAGAGCGAGCGTACATTTTTTATTATTATTTAATATTCTAATAACTTAGGACGTTAAAGCTGTGTTCATCCCAATATGTAAATTTAGGGAGCCTCTGAAATCAAAAGTGCCAGACTTGGGTAAAAAGAAGTAAACAAGTAATGTAACAAGTTATGGTTTTCAATACATAATTAGTCGAAAATGAATGTTTTCAAAGATTCGATAACGCTCGTGTGCCCCGTTCAATAAGCCTACAAAATATTAAGCATTTTTCGTAAAAAGTCAGCAATAATTGCTGAACGAGGTACAAAAAAAAAGCTTTTAAAAATTATTTTATAACTAATTGTTTTCTTGAAAACTGAAAGTTCTATATTCGATTGAGATGAAGTGTCGCTGCTGCTCATCAGGGAAAGTGGATTTTTTCTTTCCATATTTCTATAGACTTTAGTTTTCAATTTTCCATTATTTCCATAAAGAAGTTATGCCGTTCACACGTGTCGATTATGTTCAAAGTAGCTCTCTACTTCCAATATATTTTTCTTACTTCACTTCATTTCCAGATCACGATTTAAGAGACCAGTTCTCAGGTTTTAAGTTTTCCTTAAATTCATGAGCTCTGTTCTGTAAAAAATAAAAGGCAAAAATACATTATACGTTAACAGTATTTAAATTTGTTAATTTTTAGTACGTACCTAGATTGCGACTAACAAAAACTTTTGAGAGTATTTTAATTATGAACAGAATGGGATTTTAATTACGAACATAACGACACGGGTCGCGGACTTCCACTATCATTTTATATACATATGTTAGTACCGCAGTCAACTGCATACGCTCATGTAAACTCAGTTCCCAACAGTGTTGAGCTCAAGCCTTTTTGTGAACAACATACTGAATTATCCATTCAAAGTATACGCGTGTTGACCACAGCACCCGCTCCGCAAACTTGCTTCTGCGGTTGTTATAATGTATGCAAAGGATTTACATCCTTTTTGCTCAAATTCGGGTTTTTTTGCGATCGTATTCTATTTCGCCGACAAATATTTATATTCATGCGATCGTGTCTGCCTTTCTCTTGCCATTTTACTATCTAAATTAGATATACGGGATGTACAAACATATATTTTTTTCGTTTTTTGAGAATGCAAATGCTCCATTTTTCTTACTCAGAACTTTCTAGTACAATTTATTTCACCACTTATTTATTCAGGAACCAAGTAACAATGTTATAAGGTGTAGAATATTAATTAAGTTTTCAGTTAAATAGAACAAGAGATATTCAGTAAACATTATCCTGATGCGCAGGAAAATATATTATACACAGAAAAGTTGGAATTGTGTGGCTCTTGTCAACTGCTCAGAACTTTACCAGTTTGGCAGTTCGAAATGTACTACCGCCAAACATTTAATTTCGGTGCTAATTAAGAAATCCAACGTAAAATTAGGTTCTCAAATATAAAATTCCGGAAGGAATATTATACACAATTCAACTGGCTACAAAAATCTCCATGAAAATAAATTTACCTTATAATATTTTAACAGTTTGTGATACACCCCATATAATGTTCTGTAGCCATAAACGTTTCTTATGGTATTATTTGATAAAAATTACTTTACTGTATTAATAAAGAATAAAATGATGAGTGTTTTCTTCGTTTTTCGCGAGTCGCAGATATCATTCATCAATTTAACTTTTTTTTTTATTGCTTAGATGGGTGCACGAGCTCACAGCCCACCTGGTTGTTAAGTGCTAACTGGAGGCCATAGACATCTACAACCTTGAGATATAAGTTCTAAGGTCTCAGTATAGTTACAATGGCTACACCACCCTTCAAACCGAAACGCATTACTGCTTCACGGCAGAAATAGACAGGGCGGTGGTACCTACCCGCGCGGACTTACAAGAGGTCCTATCATCAGTAAATTAACTATGAACAGTAATTAATTATGAATCAATTATCCTCCTTCTTGCGTCGACAATCCTCAATGCTGAGGATCGTGGCTTCCCTTAACAACTTACTCCTGGACGCCAGCCCTGCCTGTCCTCGGCCGCGCGAATGGCCTCGTGGACTGAGGTGTTGAGAGTAGAGCGTATCTAATCCGACCACCGCATTGGATTTCTGCTTCTGGGCCTTCTTATGCAATTTAATTATAATGTATCAAAAGGTGTTTTACGTTTACGAAATAAAAGTAAATTTAATAAAATAAAGTTATTGTGATTAATGCTTACATTATGTACATATCTTGTTTAAATATCTTTCCAGTGCCATTTCACCATGCTTATGTCCTTATGGCTTTTGTAATGATTTATAATGATTCAATAGAAAATCTATATACTGCGAAGTCTGAAGTTGAAAATAAAATCACTATGTACATAGTATAAAACAAAGTCGCTTTCTCTGTCCCTATGTATGCTTAAATCTTTAAAACTACGCAACGGATTTTGATGCGGTTTTTTTTAATAGATAGAGTGATTGAAGAGGAAGGTTTATATGTATAATAACATCCATTAAATAGTGGAGAAATCAATAATAAATTACAGTTTCCGAAGCGAAGCGAGGACGGGTCGCTAGTTTTACTATAAAATAAAAACTATACTTGTCATTTTGACCGCCGCATTTTCTCTAACAATCGAAACAAACTATGTACTTGTTGATGTTCAGTTGTAATATTCGGTGTGACCCTTTTCAAGGGACCCTTGTCTTACATTCACATTACGTATATTTTGTAGCCAACTGACACAAAAATAATACAATAAATAATATGAATTGTGATCACACCCGCGAAATGTTGCAGAACATAAGCGCTATATCGTATACGTTTATTAACTATTTGTAGGGCTTTCGGGTGCCATAGGATCCGTGGAATGGCATTACCGTTGGACTCAGTGAGGCATAAGGGTGAATTGTGCTTCGCTTTCCGAATTGATATATAGTTTATGTGTGTGCCATTGTAATTGATAGCTGCGAGAAACAGATTGTATTCATGCGGACATTGCGGTAATTTTCCAACCCTTTGCAAGGTTGGAAGGTAAAGCCAAATTGGCCTCTAAAATGTTGGAAGTCCTCAACAGAGCGAAGCGGTATTTCACGCCTGGACAGAGACTTGCGCTTTACAAAGCGCAGGTCCGACCTCGCGTGGAGTACTGCTCTCACCTCTGGGCCGGGGCTCCCAAATACCAGCTACTTCCATTTGACTCCACACAGAAGCGGGCTGTTCGGATGGTCGATAGTCCTGCTCTCGCAGATCGCTTGGAACCTCTGGGTCTACGGAGGGACTTCGGTTCCCTCTGTGTTTTATACCGCATGGTCCATGGGCGAATGCTCTGAGGAATTATTGGAGATGATCCCCTCATCTCCTTTTTATCATCGCACCTCCCGCCATCGGAGCAGGGTTCATCCATATTATCTATAACCGCTGCGTTCAACGACAGTGCGTTTCCAAAGATCTTTTTTGCCACGTACCATCCGGCTTTGAAATGAACTCCCCTCCACGGTGTTTTCCGAGCGCTATGATATGTCCTTCTTCAAACGAGGCTTGCGGAGAGTACTTTATGGTAGGCAGCGGCTTGGCTCTGCCCCTGGCATTGCTGACGTCCATGAGCGACGGTGACCACTTACCATCAGGTGGGCCGTAAGCTCGTCTGTCTACAAAGGCAATAAAAAAAAATAAAAAAAGCAATGGGATATAATGTTATGTTTAGCGTCAGTTTTCATTATTTTAGATTTTAAATATATTTAACAAACCAGTAAACGGAACCTCCGACAGTAATTGACCTCCGTTGCTTATGGACATTGATAATGCCAAAAGGCTGTCAGTGCATTGTCTTCACATTTTAAAATATTCCACCATGGATTCGGGGAACCTTTCGTCTTTTACTAATAAATTAATAAACAAATATGAATAATGCTTTAATGAAATGTGCTAACATTCTTAATTTCAAATAAAATTCTTTAGTAATGACTGAATTTCTTAGTTTGGCTTTGGCTCAGACCTTGAACGAATTTATAATTGTCAAAACGCAAAGTGGCTTTAAATGATTAAGTATCTAAAACACGGTAGGGTGCATTATACACGAACTTAACTGCTGTGAAACACACAATTCCGTTAATAAATAAGAAAATCAACAAAGATATTTACACGCTCCAAAGTGTAACGCAGGACTTTGCGGAATGTGGAACCAGGGAATGTGGAAGTACCTTCCTCTTTAAATTTTAAATTCCATTATGAGAAAGGTCTAACACAAATACGCAAGGTTTTGTTAAACCTATCTTAACGTCTAAGTGAAAACACACAAAGAGAATTAAACCACCGTGCCATAGTGATGTCTGGTTTTCTGAACGTCATATGGGCCAATCAAAGAAGCGTCAAAAATCAAAATCATCAATGACTGCATTCCTTTATACCAGGGATTTTGATTTGAGATGTATGTATTTTCTTGGGTTTTTGCGAGTTGCGGACCCAACTAAAACTTCTTCTGCGGTTTAATCTCGTACTTTAGTGTCATTATATTATTTTAGACATTTCTATTACTACAGTTTTCGTGGTTCACGGACGACGACCGACAGTCGTCGAAAATATGACAACATAAAATGCGAGATTAAGCCGTAATAGTACTTATAATCGTAGTTTTGAATAAACATTATTTTTGTTTTATCAGTTTGTACTGCCTTTTAAGATTATGAATTCTTAGCAATTCAGGTTTCTAATTTCGTATTCAAGTCTTTTGAGAATTATTCAAAATTCATTTATGTTGTAGTAACATAAAAATTGTTTAATAAAACAGGTGGTACCGAGACGGTTCAATCTATCCGATGGAGGCGATGATGACGCATGCGAAGACCAGAGCCGAGGCAACAGTTGCGACCCTCACCCTCAACACTACAAAGGAAGATGATGGCGCTATTTTCCGCTGCGTGATCTGGAATCGTGCTATGCCCGAGGGAGAACAGCTGGATGCCAGCGTCGAGCTCAGTGTCAATTGTAAGTTAACGTTTACATTTCAGTTGTTTTTAAAGCGACAATTTTATTTACCGCGCTTCGAATATGTATTTCACTTTTTTTTTAGTATCCTACCTATGATGATGCCTTAAGAGCCTATTTCAGCTTCGCCCTAGCATGTAGGTGAGCTCACGGGGCTCAAACCGGAGTGATACTAACACTGACCCTAGCAAGGGTAGTGCTCAGTTGGCTGTGTCTGTGGGGAATAAATTCACAGTTATCGTTTATCAAATTGTGAAATACCCGTCACCGTCCTCGTCGAACCCGTCGCTTGCGACGAAGGGCTCGACGAGCGAATTAACCCATCAAGGCTATCAGCATAGTAGGATTAAAAAAAAGTGAATTTATTTGTTAATGTCAATATTACATCCATATAAACCTTAAAATCTTGCCTCGAAAATGTTATAAAATACGTTTTATTTATCATTTGGTGTTTATCGAAATATAATAGATAACATGTAGCTTGTATCTAACAAATATTTCAATTTGAAAGGAAACTACTGCCATGTATGTAATGGTGAATTTTTGCCCGAAGCACTTTTTCTCATATCCAATAGTCACATATCGGATGTGACAGATACATCCATGAGTAAAATGTACACCGTAAGAATAGATAGACGGTTCCTGCGATTCGGATTTCTCTTAAAAATATTTTATTATAACCGCGCCTATACAAAAATAACTTCTTCGGACTGCTTGCGGTTTATAGGCTATCTGTAATAAATTTTACGGTTTTGTTTTTGTTTGCCAATAGCAATCGTATTCTGTTTATGCAATAAATACTGGCCACGAAACTTTCGTCTGACTTTTTTTTTGCTTTTTGTCTGTAATCTCGAGGGTCTATGGTTGCTTCAGCGGACGTGTAGCTCACGGGGTGCAGCCTGGAGATTTTACTAGCACTAGCCCTATCAAGAACAGTGCTACGTTGAATCTACCACCGGTCCGGAATCGCTGGCTCTGCTTAATGATTAGGAGGCATTCAGGGTGCTTAGTGCGAGCTTTTGAATGTTCTCGATAGCGTAAAAGTTCACTCAGATTTGTATGGAGTTGGAACGTTTGCCTACGTTTGCCGCTAAGGGCGCTGTTCCAACTGCATACAAATTTTAGTTAACTTTCACGCTAACGAGCACGTTAAAAAGTCACACTCCACACACAAAATGAATTAAAACAACGTACGTACTCAACAAATGTTCACGATTGACTTCCACGGTGAAGGAATAACACCGTGCAATAAAAATCAAACCCGCAAAATTATAATTTGCGTAATTACTGGTGGTAGGACCTCTTGTGAGTCCGCACGGGTAGGTACCACCGCCCCGCCTATTTCTGCCGTGAAGCAGTAATGCGTTTCGGTTTGAAGGGTGGGGGGCAGCCGTTGTGACTATACTGAGACCTTAGAACTATATCTCAAGGTGTGTGGCGCATTTACGTTGTAGATGTCTATGGGCTCCAGTAACCACTTAACACCAGGTGGGCTGTGAGCTCGTCCACACATCTAAGCAATAAAAAAAATAAAAAAAAACGAAACATAACCAATAAAATAATTCTTTGGTATTTTTTATATAGAGTTTATTCATTTCATTCATTCGTGTTTAGTGTTAATTTACCGTGAATGCCGCCGTTCAACTTCTGTTATGGAGCCAAAGTCTCAATTGTATTTTATTAGCGACTGTCCAATCATTTAGTCGGTTGAGTTTTTATGATACGATCATAGGCTTGACTGTGAAAGTCGGTTGTGAGCACGTGCTCTCTCCAAATACAAGTTGCAGATTTTTTTAAAAATCGTTTCCGTATAAGCGCGTCACTAGATACGAGTAGGTACACATTTTACAACGGAAGTATAGACGTAGATAAAACATAGCAACACTTACTTTCGTTGTTTTATGCAAGCACACGGTTTAGAGATCAATCTTGTGTTTACCGATTCCCCACTATAATGGAACAGTGCATTCTCGGCTTAAGACTTTATTTATCTATCATTTAATTTAAAAGATCATAGCGTCCAAACGTCTATACTATGCGTCATCTGTTGGAATTAATTTTAAAAATAATTTAAAACAAGTCAATTCTACTTCGGTACGGGTTTTTTTTTATTGCTTATGTGGTTGGGTGAGCTCACAGTCCACCTGGTGTTAAGTGGTTACTGGAGCCCATAAACATCTACAACGTAAATTCACCTTGAGATATAAGTTCTAAGGTCTCAAGTATGGTTACAACGGCTGCCCCACCCTTCAAACCGAACGCATTACTGCTTCACGGCAGAAATAGGCAGGGTGGTGGTGCCTACCCGCGCTGACTCACAAGAGGTCCTACCACCATCAAGATAAAAAAAAATATTACTTTAATAAAGAATATGGTTGGTACTTGGTTCCTGTAACCCTCTTGTTGTGAAGTTGAAACTAATTGAATCAAACTACTAGAATATCAATAATTAATTTAATTAAGAATTAAATTGTTAGCACTGTATTTAAATATCAACGAATACTATCTTGATCGTCTGTAACTTCGAAAACTGCAAAACATTCGTAAACTCAGAAACAACACTTATTAGAAACTAGATGACCCGGCAGATTTCGTAGTGCCTCAATTGATAAATAAAAGACCCAAACTTTTGTATAAAACAAACTTAAAACAAACAAAAGGAATCCGTTCGACGCGGGACACATCAAAGGAAAAACAAAATTGCTATTTTTATTTAATTCCGAGCATTTTCATGTATAGATAATTCAAGACCAAAATTAGCCAAATCGATTCAGCCGTTCTCCAGTTTTAGCGATACTAACAAACAACAATTCATTTTTATATAATATATATAGATAGAATAGATAATCAGGAATAATAATAATACATTAAAAACTGTGTAAGTAGTTTTTATAGATTTTTTCATTAAACGCAATGTAACACAAATAAAAGATCACCTCTTACGCGGTATCCTATGATTGTAAGGAACGGGAATAGCGTACACCAGCCGCCTTTGCTTTAGATCGCGGTTTCACAAAATATTATTGACTTACAAAAACATCAAAAAGTTTTAGTTGGCTTAATAGATGAATATTGTTTTCCGTTGCCGTCGGGGCAGTTGTTTATTGCTGTTTAGGCAACGAAAATGGTCCCCGAATACTGTGTATATACCGGATATTTAAAATAATGCAAATGAAGAAAAGTTGCCTACAGTATTATGCGGGTAATTTGAGTAAAACGAAGACACACAAAACTTTGCATACATCCTTTCATTCGTCGGTACTTGAGTTGCTTACAAAAGTATTTTACTGTTTTTATATTATTTACTTATAAATTAGGATGTTTAATTTCAAAGTTTCAATGCTTCAGTATTTTTGTTCAAAGTGTAAATAGTAATACTGTAATTTAAGCAACATGCTTTTAATTAAAATATGAAACTAAGCATTAATAGTACTTTCCAAGAACCTACTGGTCCTTCCAAAAGATTCCTATCATCGTGAAAAAGAGCAACCTATTGGTTCTGGTCTAAGGGGGCATTCCAGAGACGGCTGACATTCTAGAGCTTTCGTTCTTCGCCTCTAAGGCTCTGTCGGGCGTCCTTTGGAATACGAACATTGGAGCACCCAAAATTATAACATCAACTTTACTACGAAAATATATACACATGTACTAAAACGAATATATATATATATATTTAATTGAATAATAAATTTGAAATCTTCTTGTTTTTTAAATTACTTGTAAATTTGTTTCCATAATAAGAAAAGTAAAAAATATAATATTGTTCCAAATGAATCAAAATTATCCGAACAATCCAGATTACGACTATAACTTTCGTTAAGTATCAACATTAGTCGCAACAAGACGACCTTTGAAACGACCACAATCCCTAATAACAATACATCCTTTGATCCTTTAATTTACCTTCATCTGAATGTATCTACTAATAAACACGGTCTAAGAGAACAGATACCGAAATGAAATCGATCAATAAAAGTAAAACAGTATTTATTCACCAAAGGAAGTTATGGTTTTCAAAACTTCACTCGAACTCAAAGCACAATGAAATATTTTTGAAGTTATACTTCTTTAGTCGCGTTATGAAAAATTGATGAGATCGAAATTTTACGATGCGCGCGCACCGTGACACAAAATTAACAGAAATGAAGTTGCCCACTAAATCGCTCATTACAATACGACTGACGTAACTTGGCGAGTCTGAATATAGCCGCAGGTGAACTTTCGCGCATGTACACTCGTAAAAAACAGTGTTATTAGCATTTATTTTTTAGTAATATAAATGACAAAATTATTATTTAATATAATTCATACTAAATATTATTCATTAACGTTATTAAATTATTAACGTTAAATATTCATTATTAATTATTTAATATAAAAATAAAAAATAAAAAAGTATAACTTCTTACGCGCGTACATAAGTACACGCACCCTTTTTTTTTAAAATAAAGTGGAGCGCAATGAAACCGCACTTCATTTTTAATTTCGAACCTTTTAATGCCATAAGACTATAACCGGTCTCTTGTAGATGACGCACGCAGCCGTAAACCAAATTCTTACGGTATCTACCGCAAACGAATCAAATAGTATAGTATAATTTTTTTGACAGACGTAATAAAATTCCAGTGCATTAAAAATAGTCACAAGGTGAACGGCGCCATTCATTGTTTGGTTATGTAACAGCTTAACATTACTTGATCAATAAGACTGCACATAGAAGCTAATATAGAATCTTTGGCCGAACAGTTTCACGATAAAAACGTCTTATCGGTTTAGTCTCGTGTATTTTATTGTCATTTTACTATTTTTGATGTTTCGAAAACTCCACAGTTTTCTTAGTCGCGGACGACTAAGATGTTTGCTATTTCGTTGACATTTGAATATTCTGCTACCTACCGTCTATTTTTAAATAAAACATGTTTCTAGACTTTAACCTTTTAACATCAGGTCTGGTTGTTTGTTTGACTTTAATTATGTCTAAAATTTGCGAAGATCGATCAAAATATGCAAATTTTCAATTTCATCAGAACCAAAAGGGCATATTAGTGTATTTTGTTCAACGATTAACACCTAGGATCCATTTGAAAGACCTATCCAGTTACTTAATTTAGTGAATTCAACAATAACCAACATTTTACTGACTAGCATTATGATTATAATTGCGTAGCATTATGATAATTACGATTTTATGCTGTTGTGTTTTTTGCGAATTCATCAAAATATCAATTTGGTCCCATTCAAATCTCTTTTAACTGCAGCGTAGACAAATAGGACTGTCGCGCTCTTTAAAGGAATACATACAAATTTTGACAGAATTCAGTAAAATCAATATCATAATTAAAACTACTTTTACGGCTTAATATCGCTTTCTTTATTGTCATTATATTATTTGCGATATTTCGAATACTGTACAGTTTTCGTGGCACGGACGACTGACCGAGGACCGATCTTAGTTTTGATTACATCACACAAACCGAATAAAATACTATTAGAAAAGAAACATCAAACTGTTACCACACACCTAATCTATCACATACATAGGTACAATATGTATTAATAGTGTAATATTACATTTTTTTAAACTACTAGAGATAATATTCAAAACTCGAGTTGCATATTAAAAATTGCACGCTCTAAATATTATCACGTTAAAAGGCCAAGGATTTTTATTAATTCAACTATTACGAAAATATCTTTTTACGACTCAAAAATATCACGTTTATTTGACTTAATTATTTGGATCTTTTGAGTGTAGTTAAGTTGTCTAAGTTATAGACCGCAATTGTTGCATGCTTGTAATTATTATACTTGTACAATTTGCTAGTAATTGGTGTTGTTTGCTGATATCGATTTCAAATAACTTTAAAAAGATCCATCCTCGCACAAAGAGTTGAAATATTGAAATAAAAAAGGCAAATGCTTTGAAAATAGCTCCTTAGGCTATTAGCAAATAGGCAGAGAAAAAAAAGTTTAATAATATTATCTGTATAGTCTGCATTTTTTAAGTGCTAAGCAACAAAATTACGAAACATTCGCTGACCTTTTGAAAGAAACCCGAAATATAAAGATTCGGCACATTGAATGTGGCGAAAGGAAGTGGAAATGGGGAATCTTTGTTGGCAAAAACTTCCATCCGACACGTAAACGCAGACATTTAAGACAGTAAGCTCTTAGCGTTTCTCTAGGCCTTCAAGGAAAAGCAAAGGCACTCGGTAAATAGCTTCAATGAACGAGACGCGGAAGTTTTCACTCACTGAATCCCTTGGCTTGTAGTCCTGGGCGGCTTGTTTGCAAACTTTAAGTACCTACCTCGACTGAACAAATAGCGTTGTGTGTTTTATCGTGACGTCATTAGTTTTCGTGACATACAAAATGATTTTCAAACAAAGCTAATTTCAGTGTAGAAAGGATAAAATTTTGAAATTTTTAACTGTTGGTAGGACGTATTGTGAGTCCGCACGGGTAGGTACCACCGCCCTGCCTATTTCTGCCGTGAAGCAGAAATGCGTTTCGGTTTGAAGGGCGGGGCAGCCCCTTGTACTGTAAAAACTGAGACCTTAGACATTATGTCTCAAGGTAGGTGGTGGCATTTACTTTGTAGATGTCTAACCACTTAACATCAGGTGGAGCGTGAGCTCGTCCACCCACCAAAGCAATAAATAAAAAAATTAAGATAGGTGACGCGCTTGATAATGTTCACCGGCGAATGAATAGCTCCGAAGATCTTATTTTTAATGTATAATAATTTTTCAGTAATCCACCGTATTTTTCTTGATATTCCTTCTTAATCCTTACTTAGGGGACCTCTCAATGTAGCTTTAATTTGGTCGGTCCGCCGCATTGGTGACCTCCCGGGCGGTCTTGTACCATTCACACCTTCCTGTACAAGAAGGTGTTCCACTCGCCGAATCTTCTCAGTTGATCGCGATTCCGATCCGGTGGTAGATTCTGTGAAGGACTGCTCTTGCTATGGCTGCTGTTAGCAAATTCTCTCAGGTTGAGCCCGTGCGCACCTACCCGTCTGGTCGTAACTAGAATAGCCACTTAGGCTACCAGTAAATCATCATCATATTCGGTTACTCTTGGCAGAGCAATCGTGGTCATATGGAATCGTTGTTTATTAAAGCCTTGACAGCTGTTCTCCATAGTTCGCGAACCGAGACTTGGCGCACGCACCCGTTCATTGGGGTTTTGGAAAGGATTTTCACCGGATCAGTCCAGCGCTTGGGGCTTCGTTCACGAGATCTTTTACCATTGACCCTACCTACATTGAAGTCGTTGTGGCCTAAAGGATAAGACGTCCGGTGCATTCGTACGTAGCGATGCACCGGTGTTCGAATCTCGCAGGCGGGTACCAATTTTTCTAATGAAATACGTACTCAACAAATGTTCACGATTGACTTCCACAGTGAAGGAATAACATCGTGTAATAAAAGTCAAACCCGCGAATTTATAATTTGCGTAATCACTGGTGGTAGGACCTCTTGGAAGTCCGCACGGGTAGGTGCCACCACCCCGCCTATTTCCGCCGTGAAACAGTAATGCGTTTCGGTTCGAAGGGTGGGGTAGCCGTTGTAACTATACTGAGATCTTAGAACTTATATCTCTAGGCGGGTGGCGCATTTACGTTGTAGATGTCTATGGGCTCCAGTAACCACTTAACACCAGGTGGGCTGTGAGCTCGTCCATCCAACTAAGCAATAAAAAAAAACCCTGGACAACAAGTTTTACCAGCGAATAACTAAGGAAAAAAAATGGACTGGCCGATATTAGTATCTATATGATTTAATATCTAAAGTTTGCGGCGATTACGCCCAATTTAAAATTCAAATTAATTTTTCTTTTCTGTCACTTAATAGCTTACCTGTCCTTACTTCTTTTTCGTCAAAAGCTCACATTTGTGCAATATTTTCGATATTATTTTTGATAATCGATAAACAGCTTTTAAAATATCTTAACAATTAAATGTGTATTTTAGTCAGAGGATTCAAAATAGAATTCGATGGCTAAGTTTTAAGAGTAAGAAACAAAACAATGAGACGCGACATGTGAACTTTGGCTAAATTGAATCTGTGAAATCTAGCCGTCCTGTGGTCTGATTTTGTTCAGTCTCTAATAGGTTTCGGGGACGAAAATAGTTTCTGTTAATTACGTGGCTTAAATTTTTTCCCATTTATACACACTAAAATGGATACTTAATTATGATTGAACTAAAATACGCCAACCAAACATGTATTTCATTTGAATTTCAATCGCACAAAACTAATTTATCTTAATATTTCGGCTCTGTGTTTTCATTCGTAAATTTTTCATGAGCTAAGAATAGTTGCAGTTATTATTGTTTTGATCCAATCACCTTTCACTGTTGGTGCGTCACTATTCGAACTGTGTATTCCTATGTAATTTATGAACTTACTATTCACCGATATTAAATGTAGCAGACGCTGTTTCACAACGATGAGTGGAAACGAAAGCTCACGTACAATTCGTGTTGATTCGAAATTGCGTATAATGCTGACGAAACGCCTTCCGATTCAGGAACGACTTCAAAGAACGCTACCAAAGTTTGTTATGAGCTGACCCGAATAACGGATTATGTTTATTCAGACGTGAAACAGGAACTGCACGCGATTGCACGTGTCTTAATTCTAAAAAGCGCAATGTAAACAAATTTATTAGCTTTACGGTTCGAACGCGGCCCAGACATCCGCTTCCTACAGCCAGCGACGCCTGCACAGTTGCGCGTCCAATCAAATAAACAGAATCGATGAGTGGATTAATAACATTTGCGAGCAATCGTTTTACATCTGCAACGGTTGTTCTGCGTGTATACATTTTTAATACGCTTTTATTATTAGCTTCAGACGTATGTATGTTAGTATGTAACGGAATCTTTGAACATGATTTTGACCCCCTCCAAAACGTCGGATTAACTCGAAATTTGGTATACTTATTAAGGACCGATGACAATTCAATAATAAATTCTCTGAAAACTGAATGATAAACTGAGTGAAAATAATTTTCTACAATAAAATCATTTTTTCTTACACTATTTTTAATTCAAATTTATTAAATTTTATTTTCAATTTTTTTGTTGTATTTTCTATAAAAGCGTATTTTGTTAGTTTTTTTAAACAATTATTTATTATTATTGTTTTTATCCTTCCTTAAAGTAACATTTGTTTTTCTTTCGTCTTAGATTTCCCACGGATCGAAGTAGGACCCGAAAACCCTTTGCGAATCGAAATTGATGGCACGGCCACGATGGAATGTAAAGTCGATGCCAAACCGAAAGTCAGCTCTGTACGATGGACCAGAAACGGAAAATATATATCGAACTCTTTCACTCACACGATCCAGGGAGTCACAGTACAAGACGCGGGCAAGTACGCTTGTACCGCGGACAATGGTCTGGGCCGACCCGGGGAGAAAGAAATGTATCTAGACGTATTATTCCCACCGAGTGTCAAAGTGGAATCTAAAACATACGAAGCCGAAGAAGGCGGTAACGTGCATATACGATGCGATGTCTCAGCCAATCCTGAACCCATCTCCGTGGAATGGATAATGGAAGGGAAACCTGATTTCCACCAAAAAGGCAACAATCTAACGTTGACGGGTGTAAACGCGAACATGGCTGGGACTTATTTGTGTCGGGCGGTTAACGTTATATCGTCAACGAACGGAAAGCGTGCTGAACGGTCAAACAGCGCTTCGGTCGCGGTTCTTGTACGGCATAAACCCGGGCGCGCTTACATCAGTCCGGACAAGCCCATTGCACAGGAGGGGACCGGGGTTACGTTGACGTGCAGCGCGAACCCTCCCGGCTGGCCCGCCCCGCAGTACAGATGGTTCCGCGACATAGAAAATTCTGACACGAAGCCCGCTGTTCTCGCCACCGGCAACAAGTACACCATTCCGAGCGCACATCTGGGCAGCGAAGGCGTTTATCACTGTCAGGCCACTAATGAACTCGGCCACGGCGAACTAGCTTCGGTTACTCTAGAAGTCCATCAGCCTCCGCGCTTCCAAATGAAACTTCAACCTCACACGACGAAACGGGCCGGCGAACAGGACTACGCGGTGAGCTGCAGCGTGCTGGGCAAACCACGGCCCACCGTCAGATGGTACAAAGATAATTCGGAGATCAAGCCTGATGCTAATCTGTATGAAGTCAAGAGTGATATCGCCGAAACCAGCAACGAAGTGTACAACGTACAGAGCACGCTAAAGTTCAGGGGGAAAGCAAGACCGAACACTAATGATTTATTACCAGAAGACAGGGGTATCTACTCTTGTAACTTCGAAAATGAAGTAAAAAAAGTCGAATCCACAATGCATCTTCGAATAGAACGTAAGTTATTTTTTCTTTTTAATCCAAATGTTAATTGTATTTTCTGTTTAATAATTAAGACTGATATTACTTTAGAAGGATTCTCAGAAAGGTAGTAAATGAAGAAAATATATTTTATGTTTGCTTATTCATGAAGGATTGAGGAAGACGGCGAAACTTACCGAAAGCGGAAACATTAAAAGTTTTATATTCATAACTTTTCAATATTCGTTGAATGCACCCGTTAAATTTTAATACAACCATTACGTAAACCCACTTACAGAAACAAGCTATGTTAAGACATAATTACCGGTGCGACAGAATTAAGTGCGTACGAATGGAGTTTACCTTCATTTTAATTAATTAGGCCGTGTGAAATTTGAACTTTTGCATACTTTTTATTGTGCACTAGTTGACCCGGCAGACTTCGTAGTGCCTCAATCGATAAATAAAAGACAAAAGGAATCCGTCCGATGGGGGACACATCAAAGGAAAAACAAAATTCTTATTTTTATTTAATTCCGAGCATTTTCATTCATTTATTTACCTTTTAAACCTTCTCTGGACTTCCACAAATAATTCAAGACCAAAATTAGCCAAATCGGTCCAGCCGTTCTCGAGTTTTAGCGAGACTAACGAACAGCAATTCATTTTTATATATAGAGATGTGAAATTTTCAGTTTTTGTGTTTTTTTTGTCACTGCAGACGAACCGATATTGATTCGACAACATAAAAAAGTAGCTTACGACATCGACGAAACAGCCGAAATAGTGTGCCGAGTGCAGGCGTACCCCAAACCGGAGTTCCAATGGTTCTACGGCACGAACACCGCGCCGCTTCAGATGTCCTCCGACGGACACTACGAGATCAACACGACGACAGACAGCAACGACTCGTACTTCAGCATGCTACGAATAAAGAAAGTGAAGCCTCAGGACTACGGCGACTACTACTGCAAAGTGAAGAACTCGCTCGGCCATATACGACCTCAGATACGACTGCAGCCGAAGGGCGCTCCGGAGTCGCCGTCCGCGCTCGAGAGCCAGAAGGTCGGACCGACGTATGTGACGCTCAAATGGGAGGCAGGCTTCGACGGAGGACTGTCGAATACGAAGTACTTCGTGCTGTACCGGCGGGCGTCGCTGCGAGGGGTGGGGGGCGCCGGCAGCGAGCACTGCACCGTGGAGCGNATACGACCTCAGATACGACTGCAGCCGAAGGGCGCTCCGGAGTCGCCGTCCGCGCTCGAGAGCCAGAAGGTCGGACCGACGTATGTGACGCTCAAATGGGAGGCAGGCTTCGACGGAGGACTGTCGAATACGAAGTACTTCGTGCTGTACCGGCGGGCGTCGCTGCGAGGGGTGGGGGGCGCCGGCAGCGAGCACTGCACCGTGGAGCGGTCCACGGACCGCGACTGGATGGAGTACGACTGCGGACGCGCCAACCCTTGCAACGTGACGCGCCTCGACCAACACAACGCCTACTCGTTCAAGGTAAACACTTCACACTGATTCATACGGCACACCAAATCGACGGGTCTTACGTTTCTTAATGCAAATATAATAATATACAACAACGGTTAAAAGATTAGATATATAACAATAGTATTAACGAAAATAGCATCATTTACGTTTATATAGCCTGATTACTGTGACTTAAGTTAGACCTTAGAACTCATATCTCAAGGTAGGTGGCGGCATTTGCGTTGTAGACGTCTATGGGCTCCGGTGACAACTTCACATCAGGTGGGCCGTGAGCTCGTCTACACACTTATACAATAAAAATAAATAAAAAACGAATAAAGTGCTAGCTAGTAGCTACTCTATGAATGTAGTATGAATCTATAATGTAATCGTAGGTACATGTACAACACTTCACTTATATTGATGTAATCACATTATTATACGTGAAGCGTTAGTTTTGGTCCAAGATTGTCAATTGCCAATCACGGTCTGCGTCACACGTAGGACCCGTTGTTAGAATTTCAGTGGACCTGTAAATATATTACTACTAATTGTTTACTTTTGTACATACTATGTTTGAGTCTCCGATGGTCGTACATGTTCACTCAGTTTTATAAATCGATTAATTACCTATTTATTTTATAAAAAACTGTGACAAAATATTAATTCATTTATTTATTTTTTTCATTTTATCGCTACCGACAGCATCTGACATTTGTTTTCAAGGTAATACAATAAACCCATACGGATTCGTTTACAGATTATTTATCGTTTATATGTTCGATATATTTTATTTTTTGTGTCGTCACACACACACCACTTTTATATTATTTCGACACGCTTCTAAATATATTTGTGTGATTTGCTTGTGTTAAATCGGATATGTTTCGATTACTGACGCGTCACCGTTGACTCCAGGTGAAGGCGGTGAACACGAAAGGTCACAGTGAGTATTCGAATGAGCTCACTGTGACGACTAAAGTGGATAAGATCGCCCCCCCGGAACAAGTGACGTACGATCCGAGCTCGCGGATGATCGTGTTCACGGTGGTACCGACCTGCCTCACTGTCGTAGGAGTCGTGGAAGGACTGGGCAACATGGGAGGAGCTACTGGCTGGCAGGTTAGTGCATGCTTGGCTCGTATGGGGGCAGAGGGAACGTCCTCTCACTAGTAGTATTAAAAATATTAATATGTCACAATATTAGTCCGGTTGTAAGCATGATGAATGAACTTATGTACTGCCTCTCAACTCCAATGGAAAATATTCATTTTAAATTTCAAGACTTTTTTTGACGTTCTCGATAGCGTAAAAGTTAGCTCATATTTGTATGGAATGGGATCGTTTGCGTACGTTTGCCGCTAGAGACGCTGTTCCAACTGCATACAAAATTGGCATAACTTTTACGCTATCGAGAACGTTAAGAAACTCGCACTATGCACACAGAACTATTCGAACTACCAACTCTGACGTCACGCGAGAAGAGAAGTAAATGTGTCACAAGCAACGCTTGAGCCGATCGTGCCTCTCTATGCGTTATAGGACTTTTATAGGACTGTAAATCGATGAACACCGGCTGCACGCATGAAAAAGTGTCACGTTCCGCCTGAGCGTGCAAGCGAGAGCGCGCAACAAGCGATAGAGATGCGCCATCAGCCCAAGCGTTGACTTGTGACACATTTATCTTTCTTCTCGCGTTGCGTTAGAGCTAGCAGTTCGAATAGTTCTGCTGCTGACGTTATCGTGTAAAACTATCGTCCGTAAGCCGCCTTTACAGATAACTAATTCATTTTTTATTAAGTTTTTTGTCCGTCATGTTACTTTTAAGGTAGATCACATGCGACGAACAAACTAGTTGTTTGTTCCGATAAGCATTTCATAATACGCATCGAATGTTTCAAAATATTAATATCTAAACCAAAGTTACAAAGTAATTGAACCGGAACGCCTAATATCCTTTCTTAAGTGTTTATTAAGAGTCACGAGTTTCTAAAGTGTAAGTTTTTACAACCAGCCGGCCTGACGCTAAGTTATTTTGTTTATAGTATTACCAAAAGGGATTTTAAAGTCAGCAGAAATTTAAAGTATCAATTTTCTATAAAAATACAAATGACTAAATAATAACACGAAACCTAACTCGGTATTTTTTAAGTCTTATTAAAATTTGTTATGTTTAAAAGGAAATCTGTATTAACATTACTTATGTTCATACTGTTAAAGTGTATATTTTATTTTAAATTTCAACTACTATTACGCATCAATAAATTTGGAATAGCCCCAGAAAATGTGCCCAAAATATATTTCTTAAAAGAAAAACAGTATTCGTATTTAAAAAAGAAACTTATATATTATGTATTAGAAAAATTAATGTGTATTTTGAGTCGTCGTGGCCTAAAGGATAAGACGTCCGGCGCATTCGTATTTAGCGATGCACCGGTGCTCGAATCCCGTTGGCGAGTACCAATTTTTCTAATGAAATACGTACTTGACTAATGTTCACGATTGACTTCCACGGTGAAGAAAAAAAATCGTGTAATAAAAATCAAAGCCGCAAAATTATAATTTGCGTAATTACTGGTGGAAGGACATCTTGTGAATCCGTAGGTAGGTACCACCGCCCTGCCTATTTCTGCCGTGAAGCAGTAATGCGTTTCGGTTTGAAGGGTGGGGCAGCCGTTGTAACTATACTGACACCTTAAACTTATATCTAAAGGTGGGCGGCGAATTTACGTTGTAGATGTCTATGGGCTCCGGTAACCACTCAACACCAGGTGGGCCGTGAGCTCATCCACCGACCCAAGCAATAAAATAATAATAATATTAAAACAGATGTGTGAACAATCAACTTAGTGTCTAGCTGTTCGAAGCTACCGTTTACCGGCTCTAACGTTCGCTGTCATATTCACATACATAATATGTCTATTCGGCACTTAATAACTATGAATAGCACATATAAATGTCGAACCCAACAAGCATTCGAACACGCTTTTAAATATTTGTATTCATTTCGGAATCAATTCAGTGAGGTGTATTTATATAACATATCGATCGCGAGTTCTTTTATCGACAGGCCGGCGTTCTGCCGTGAAATGCAATGGATGTTGTGTTAAGCTTGTTTATGTTAGACGGAATAAAAACATCTGCTAAGTGGTTAATCTTATTAGCATGTAAACGTTTATAGAAGATTGGCCACATGCAAAGTGTAATTGGGACTGCTTCCGAAGCGAATGCAAGTTGGATTCAACCTTCGTGTTTTACCAAAATTAAGATCGTAAAAATATATCTTTTACTACTTTTTGCATCACTCAATGTTATGACTAACAAACATTAGCTGACACGCGGGTCGATTAGTTAGCTTAATAGAAAAGGATTCTTCACTTCTCTATGTTTTACATCCGGGCGATAGGTGATTTTAATCGACTAAACTCCAACAAGCTGCCGAAGATACACAGGGTGCTGCAAAGAAAACCAAGCGAAATGCTCCTCAGCAAAAAAAATTATATCAAAAACTAGACTTCAATCTACATATGATTAATTTGATAAAAAGCATATTAACCTTATTTTTTATTAATAAATAACAAATCAAAATAATTTAACATAAATCAATTCACGCAGTAGAACAAATCTTCCAATGCGCTTGAAGGAGGCACAGTCCACAAGATACTGGCTACGTTACTTCATTGGACAGCTAGACTCACTCTCTGTGCAAAGTACCAGCCAGCCTTAGCATCACGAGTAACCGCCTTCAAGCGTTTGGAGATTTCTGATAAAAAATTCTTTGCTTCACGGCACCAAGGGCCCATCAGCACAAAGGCAAACCTTATTAATATTAATATATTATAATAATTTATAGTAAAAACTAGCGACCCGCCCTCGCTTCGCTTCGGAAACTGTAATTTATTATTGATTTCGCCACTATTTAATGGATGTTATTATACATATAAGCCTTCCTCTTCAATCACTCTATCTATTAAAAAAAACGAATCAAAATCTGTTGCGCAGTTTTAAATATTTAAGCATACATAGGGATATAGGGACAGAGAAAGCGACTTTGTTTTATACTACGAGTATATGGTGATAATGTTCGAACGATAAGTAATGCGATCAAACTGACAAACGTGCAAGTTTTCTTTTGTAACTTAGATTTGAATCATGCTCCTTGTATTTCCGTGTAGGTGGTTGAGACAATACCGCTGCGGCTATCAGGGTCAACAGCGATCGTGCAGGAGTCCACCTTAGAATTGCCCAGCAAGTCCAGTCGAGTTGCAGGCAGACACATGTCGGACCCGCCTCTCGACGAACTCAATCCCAGGATCAGACTCAAACTCTGCCTGCAGGTCAACCAAGAGGTGTGCAGCGAATACGCCGAAGCTGAAAGTGAGCTTTCTATTCGATCCTATTAAAAACAAACCCTATATTTGTTTACAGCCAACTTTTTTGCTGTACGTATTTATTGAATTTAACTTTTACGGTGGCATGTGTATTCGTCGTAGAACACGTGTTCCACTCGCTCATTGGTTTAATTTTGTACAAAATCAAAGGGCATCTCGGATCGAAGATGCGATTAAAGCAACTTTATTCATCTGTACCCTCCCTGGCTGCGGAAGCTAAAAAGGGTCAAACGTAAAGCGCTGTACATACAGAAAAAAAGTTTTCTCGAAACTTCTCGTGTTTTAATTAATTTGTTTATCTAAAATCAAGTTTAAATTGGACATTTATTTCAGTCGGACAGTCGTACGTGAAGGAAGCGTCTACCTTGAAAACGGCAACGATGCTCGCCATTTTGTTTTCCGCGATCATGTTCGTCGTGGTCGCAGCCTTACTGTTCATATTCTGCCACTGTAAACGAAAGGAGAGCAAGAAGGACAGGTCTAAAGATTACGAAATGGACTCCATGAGGCCGGCGATGGTCACCCCTCAGAACCAAGCGCCGCCTCCTTACTACCCAGGAACCGGTATGGAAAACAAGGCTCTGGAACATTCCATGGATCTTGGCCTTATGGATGATTCCAAGAACAACATGTACGCCACTCAAGGAGGCTACCTCTGCAACGTTCCAGTTCAAATCAAAACTCATCACGGACAAGCCATTCCTAATTCTGACTGTGAGTATTGAAATTGTACAACTATAGGTATAAATAATACATTATTCTTTGAAATCAACAAACATAATAATAATAATCGGTCCTATTATTTCCGGCCAACGAGAGAGAATCCTTAAAATGAAATTACGAAACATGTCGGGATGTACATTTTCCAATTTACTAGATGGAAAAGCGTGCGGCTTCTTTAATTTGCTTTCGTTTCTTTGAACTTATTTTTTTATTTATTTTAACATTTTGTTTCTTGTGCTACCGACGAGGACTACGAGCGACGGTCACGCAAGGTAAACCAACTATAAGCGAGACGCGTTCGCTTCGACGTTACACATTCCAGGGGGATCATTGTCAACTTTTTTTCCAGGGAACATGGGCTTCGTCGAGAACAGCTATACGAATAGCAACAACGGGGGTAGCGTGAACTCGCAGGACTCTCTGTGGCAGATGAAAATGGCCGCCGGTAACAACGGGGGAGCTATGCCCGCGCACCAGCTCCTAGACCGACAGAGCAACTACGAGTACGACGGGATGACGCACGGCGGGTACCGCGCCGTGGACGACTACGCGCCGTACTCGCACCTGCCGCCCCCCGCGCCCGCCGACTACAGCCTGCACCCCCCCTCGCGCCAAGACTACTGCTCCGACCCCTACGCCTCCGTGCACAAGCCCAAGAAGCCCAGGGCCGACCAACACATCGGTGAGTAACCACACCCGTGCCAAAGCTTAGGGTTTGACGATCGTATATGATTACAGTGGCCACTAGTTTCTGTAATTAAGTGTCTAAGCACACTATGCCGAAATTACGTTGCGTTATAGCGTACAACGTAACTTCGGTCGGGCGTAAATTCAGCGGCAAATTATTCTGTACCTTCACGCAATGATAACCATCGGTACAAATACTCGTTTGGTTGTATGTACGTATATATGTACGGTTGTACGGTGTGTATGTACGGTTTATGAAGAAAGAAAAAAAAGATTACGTCCGCAGGTATCACCATCTTGCCCATTTCTGCCATGAAGCAGTAATGCGTTTCGGTTTGAAAGGCAACCGTTGTACTGCTAAAACTGAAACCTTACAACTCTTGTCTGACGGGTGGGGCAGCCGTTGTGACTATACTGAGACCTTAGAACTTATATCTCAAGGTGTGTGGCGCATTTACATTGTAGATGTCTATGCTCCGGTAACCACTTAACAGGCCGTGAGCTCTTCCACCTATCTAAGCAATAAAAAAATAATTAACAAGAAGTATACGTTTGTCAGAGTCACCGTACCACGAGGTGAGCGGGTTGCCGGAGTACTGCGGCGCGGGTCCGACGGAGGAGGGGGGCGCGGAGGACAAGGCGGCGCACATGTCGCTGTGCTGCGACGAGTCCCTCGAGTCCGGCTACTCCACGCCCAACTCCCGCGCGCGACGCGTCATCAGGGAGATCATCGTCTGAACGACACCCGACGCCGCAGCTCCGTGAGTCCTCACCGCCTCAGAGCGCGGGCACACGATGGGTGCGGCACCGCAACGCGTCGTGTGCCCCCGCTCTCACTGACGCGACGCCTACTTACAGCGTATCATTAGGGTTGCCACACGTCCTCCGACTCCACAGGAAAACATTAGGGTCGCTGCATCTCTATTACCATAGTATTGTTCTCAGTTTAGTGTTAACACGCTTTATAATATATTAAGCTACGGTAAAATACCCAGTTTATAGAAATTGTAATTATTTAGAGATAAAAAAAGGACGTGCCTAAATCATCAGAAAATGATGGAAGACATTATAACAGTAATAAAACTTAAGTAAGAGTTCTCTATTTTTACTTAGTTTCCATTATTTTCATAAGCAAATTACACATCGTGGCGACCCTGGTTATCGTTAAATTTCGTAAGCCCCCTCCCAAATTATTTTTGTACACAGATAATAACCTACGTAAAGAAAAGAATTTCGCTTCGGTAAATGCACAGGGTAAAATGTAGAATAACGAAACGAAAATTATTATTGAAATGATTTGTTTAATTATTTTCGTCCTCGGCATACCGCGTGAACTTTGAATCTGTTTTGGGTTAGAAACACAAATCAATTGAAAACTAAATGCTCCACCAAAATAATGTATCTTTACGATTTTAATTACACGAAACGTATGCTTAACTAGAGCTGCCAATTAATATAGTAAGGTCATTAAAATACAATTTAAGTCGTAATTCCTCAATCATTTCGTTCATATAATTTATTATCATGACATACGCTGAAACGAAGAGAAGAATCCTGTCCCAATTTTAATGAATCTCTCATCATAAACCTTTTCGTGTTTCGTCACGGTGCGCATTTATTAAATGAATGTTTAAATGAAGGGCCCGTTAGATTTAAATCTTCGATGCCTAACGTTGTGATTGTTGTGTCAATTGTGATATAGGGAACGCACGTTGTGACGGTTCATTGAATTCGAATTATTGTGTATGTAATGCAGTTAATGGAAACCGGAAATGTAATCTAATGTTATGTACAATAACAGCGCTATGTTCTAACACTAGATTTTGAAAGGCAGTGTATAAAACGAACAAGTAATGAAACAGCGATAGAGTAGAGACGAACAAATTCGACTAAAAATAATCGATTTTAATATTTTGTTTTGAAAAAAAAAAAAAAAAATTTGTTTGGGTTTTGATAATTTTTTGAAATCGATTTTTCTATAATCGTTAAAAAAATACGGTATACATCTAAAACGTTGACGTAACATTTAGTCTAATATTAGTACTTAATACAAATTGATACAGTTTTGTATTTCTCAACACTAAATTACAAAAATACAATTTAAAGAAATTCATCTTACAAATTATAAACCAAGGAAGAGATATCATTAATAGGTACGTTTATCTCAAAAGCGGACGTTAATTCGTTCACTTAATTATGCACATTGTCTTGTGAGTCAAATTGCTTTGATAAGCTTTGTTAGCAGACTGTGACAGATTAATATCGAAATCGGACGTAAAATTAATTTATGCAATGAATACACTATTAATCAGTAAACGAATAATAATCAAATTAAGAGATTAAAAAAACCGAAACAAATCTAAAAACCCTGCCCTAGAAGTAAACCGGTCAGTTTTCGTAATTTTTATACGTCAATTTCCCAGTGAACGATTTTACAAAAAACATTCGAATTGTATTTCCTATTTCCACAAACATGCAAACGAGTAAATGATTATGAATGTTGATCACTATTATACTTATATTATATACAGTATACTGGGAGTTGTTTGTAACTTTCTTGTGTGAAAGCTGCATTGCACTCGCCGTACTGGACTACAGTACTATTGATGTTTTGTAAATAAAAAACTATCATAATTTTGTCTGTTAATTATTATAATCTTAAGAAGTTCTAACTGCCAGTTTGAGCAGCTACACATTTTGGTGGTGAACAATTAGAATAATCGCTTTTAAGTGAATTCCACTTGTAACGGGATCATTGAAAGGATAACTGGTTCAAATACGGCCGGTATCTAACACAACGCTGATAACTAAGTATATAAAACAGAAATGAAACTAAATCAGATACCAGAAAGCTTATTCGAGCGTTATTTGTGCCGTCAGTGTCGTTTGGTTTGAATCGTAATCCTTTGCCCGTTTCATCTATCCGTTTCCGCCAATAACCTACAAGACTCTTAGCATTACGGTCTAGAGGAGCGAAAGATCTATAAAAAATAACCTAGACAGTTCTTGAAGAAAGGTTTTTTGACCAATTTCTTAAGAGCTTCGCTACGTACAAGTACCTCCTCGAGGTCAAAGATGAGAATCCATGCTTGTGAACACGTAAATTCCATAAATACCACTCGACGTAATTATTCCTCGAGGAATGACAGCAATTCAAATTACGTCAAGGGTCTCACTTAAAATTCTCTAGTCTACTCGATAATTCACACGAGACGAATCATTCACGGCTTACAGTTATGTACACAAGGTCTACTTTCTATTGAAGGTTGTATTCCGATTTTTTTAGATTAACGTACTTAATAGCACCGTAAGTTGTAAATATTGTATTTCTTGTTAACGTCTTCACTTTTTTTGAAGAATAAAGAATTTTTAGTGAAGTTAATTAGAGTTTAAAAAAATAATTTAAGGATTTATGATTAAATTTATCTTATTGAAATTCTTGTTCGCTTCTATTTAGATGATTAAAGTAATAAATTCACATGGAAGCCATCGATCGTACTCGTAATTTTAGGTGATGAGCCGCGTACATCACTGGACGTGATGTGGATCACAATTTTTGCTTCCACTTGAGCATTCCTCTTTCGAAGTAGTAGAGCAGTATGTTATTCAAAACAAATGCTCTTTATAAATAGTTTAGTGTGGGGCATTAGTGCAATGAATAAAACCGGTGCTCCGTTCGAATTATAGTCTTCTCAGACGAATGCTCATTTCGGAAACTAATTAGTCAGTCAGTGTGTGTGTGCCTTTCGGGCTATTCGTATGATTTATGTATAGATGTAAAGACTGCCTTTAAATCTCGTGAGAGTATAATTTTATTGTTTATCAATAATAAGCTCTTGTAAGTGGGGTTGTGAAGATTCTGAGAAGATTTGTCGAGCAATTAACGGCTGCTTAACAAAAGATTTCGCATTAATATAGAACATTACATATTGTAAGTTAATTAAATATTGAAAGTGTTAGTCAAAACGAGTTGGTATAACTGATGATACTAACTTAGATAGATAGACGCAAACAAAAAATGTTGGATAAATATATTTTGTATTGTATTGCAAGCAATGTAACACAAATAAAATCGACTGACGTCTAGAATCAACGATAAAGGGAGTAGGCGGGGTGGGTCTACCAGTTTTCTTGAGCTAAATTGCTGGCTCACGAAATTTAAAGTTTCTGAAATGATATCTAATGATATTTATGTTAAACCAGTAAATGAATAGTGTTTTCCGTTCACGTTAGATATGTTAGTTTTTGTTTTAGATTCGGAAACGATCTCTTTATACCCTGTATACAGGTGTAACAGAATGCCCTTTCCGAAGTGAACACTTTCTTAACTTAACCGGAACCGAAAATGACATTTATTTGCTAATTCAAGTAACCTTTTAAAGTTTTCAATATTTCCTGAGCGCGCAATGTAAAGCTTACAATTTTTCAGGAATCATTCCCATACAGCCAATCGCGTTAAGAATCTATTTGAACGTTAGTGACATTAATGACAGGGTGTTACTAAGGCATCTGTATTACAAGTAAATAAATATATATAAAAAAATTTTTTTTTTTTTTGGGAACTGCTGCCGTAAATATGACATTGACCCCATTTTGTAAGTACCTAATAAACTTATTCTATTACTACCGCTTACTTACTATTCTTTTTATGTACAGTATTGTTACACTAGACAACCTAATCTAGAGTTCCATCGACATTAGTCTACCCACAATTTAGATCATTATCGCGCCGTATACTACATTTAATTACTGAATCTTTTATTACATGAATACTTTACGTATCGAAATTTATAAACAATATTTTTTCTGGTTCATTTACTTTTAACCTATTCACCTATGCGACTTTTTTGAGAAAAGTTGTCAAAATGTGAAGAAAAGTTCACACAGTTGGCGAAGCATTAGTCGCGCATTATACGTTCAAATAGATTATTTTCGAGCATTATCTGATTTTCAATTCTTTAGTTTATGAACAAACAAAAAAATCTAATATCTCTTTGGGCGTAGTTAATAGCCTTGTATTTCCGAAAAGTATCAAAGAGAATATTTTCAAAGTATTCGTCTCCCGAAATGATATTGGAACGAAGTGTCCCACCTATATTAGCAAAAGTGATACTTGAGATGACCGAGACTTTGATAATTAAATTAATGTTTTTTTTTATGTATTTATAACTTTTAGGGACTTATGATGAATTATTAGCATGATTTAGATTTTTTCGTATTAGTTTTTAATTTTTCTAATATAATCTCAGTGACATCACGGTTTTACGAAGAAAATGAATTTTTCATTATTTTTTTATTATTATTATTATTATAATTATTATTTTCAATTTCATAGACACATAAGATAGAAAAAATATATATATTATGTGTTGTCTAAAAAAAGAGAACAATATAAATATTATGTAGGTACACTTAATGTTATATGACTCCGTAAATGTCAAGTTTGTTACTGAAAATCGACTCCGCAATAAACATAATGTATTAATGTAATTAATAACCAACTGTAAGATTAAGTTCTATGACATTCATTAGCCAATACTTGTACTTTAGTAGAATCCGTATTATATAAATATTAAAGAGGTTAGCGGATATTATTCAAACATTACGAAGCCTAATTACTAAATATTGATCTCATTTCATGGCACACCTAAATATGTAGCTTCGTCTAAAATCGTACCAATCTAGAGATCGCTTATTACGTTCGCAATATACTTCAAAAGGTGGTTACTGTTTTTTATATTGGTATTAACATATTGATAAGTGTGATAATATTGTAAAATCACTGATTACTGCCCGTCAATCCCAAGCTAACAATACGTTTGATGAATGAATAATGTTTTACATTTAACATTCGTTACAGGGAAACGTCTATGTTCGGTTTAAAATTAATAATACAAATGATTAATGTAGATATAATTTTTTTAATCATAGTAATGTATGTAATTTTATCTGTAATAACACTGCCTCTCTTGGACTTGTGCCATAATCCTATTATACTTATAAGTTCTACGATTAGGGCATCAGTCCAACGCGAAAAGTCTTAAATCTAAAAACTGTAAAACCAGATAATTTAGAAACACCCAGTAACTTTGAAACTTGAAGCATTTATCCATGATTACTAAACATTTTTTTTTATTTTATTATCATTTCTTGGGAAAAAAATGACCAGTGAAATTTCTTAACTTCTACTGTTTTAAAATCAGTAAAGTATTTAAAATTGAAAAAATAAATTTATTTTTTATTTACAGTTGTAAATTATAATGCATTTTGCATATATGAACTGCATTAATTATATATTTTCTTGAATATAAAAGTCATATTGCACTGTTGTAATCAAATGTATCAAATAATAAAATATAACAATTAGCGTGCGTCACTTCCGTATCAAAAATAAAATGGTTGTTCGTTTTAAATTCAAACAATTCTTACCCGGAAATGAAATTAATCAGATCCAATGAAATTCAATCAAATCGAAGTTAATGTAAAGTAGTATTAATTTTATATCTCTAATAAATATTTAGGTCATAAGACTGTAAGCCTAAATGTTTATGTATTACGAGGTACATCATCGAGAGTAAGATTAAGAATGAGCCATACATTAATATTAATAATTTTTCGGGACATACTAAATAAACAATTGTAAATATTATATTAAGCCTTTACGTACAAATAAATGAATTTTATGAAAACTGTTGTTTGTTTGATTTCATCATGGTTTCTGACATTTACTAACTTCCCTTAAGAACGAAAAAACCCGTTTTTTCCAGGTCTAGTTTTATTTTTATTTTTTAGATGGATGGATGAGCTCACAGCCCACCTGGTGTCAAGTGGTTACTGGAGCCCATAGACATCTACAACGTAAATGCGCGCTATGACATGTCCTTCTTCAAACGAGGCTTGTGGAGAGTATTAAGCGGTAGGCAGCGGCTTGGCTCTGCCCCTGGCATTGCTGAAGTCCATGGGCGACGGTAACCACTCACCATCAGGTGGGCCGTATGCTCATCTGCCTACAAGGACAAAAAAAAACCCACTTTGAGATATAAGTTCCAAGATCTCAGTATAGTTACGTGCTCATGCTCTTCAGATTTCAACATCACTTATGGTTCTAAATTATTGGTAAGTATGTAATTCTAAGTACAAGCTATTGTTTATTATCGATGAAAAATACCAATATGTAGCCAGCCGAGCAAACAATTTATTATATACTTTTTTTGTTTTATTTGCATAATCGACTTACTCGTGAAGGAATTGTGTTTATATTAAACAAATATTTTTGATATCATTTTCCGAAGCTACGCAATAACACGACGTGTGAGGCAAGTTTTCACTCTTTTACATAACTACCCTTCACTGTGTGTTCGCTCGAGAAAATACGTCCTATTCTATTATATTTGCTGAGATATTCGGAAATCACATTTTATATCAGCGGTACAACGTGTCGAATTCTTAACTTTTTTCTTCGTTTTTTTCCTTCCGTTATTGAATTATAAGGCTGGAAAATGAGCTAAAAACGCCAGTCTACGTTTTAAATAGGTTTATTGTAATAATTTTCACTGGTGGTAGGACCTCTTGGGAGTCCGCACGGGTAGGTACCACCACCCCGCCTATTTCCGCCGTGAAGCAATAATGCGTTTCGGTTCGAAGGGTGGGGTAGCCGTTGTAACTATACTGAGACCTTAGAACTTATATCTCGAGGTGGGTGGCGCATTTACGTTGTAGATGTCTATGGGCTCCAGTAACCACTTAACACCAGGTGGGCTGTAAGCTCGTCCATCCATCAAAGCAATAAAAAAAAAAACCGTATTTATTAACCAAAAATGGGTCATCAAAATATAAAACTATACATTTTATTTCCGCTCGGAGTTCAGTGGTAGGGTTGACGCCATTTGGTTTTCAGAAAGACATAATATAATATATGGGTATGTAAGGTGAGCTGAGATCACGAGTGGATCAGTGGCGAGCCCTCAATGTGTAAACAAAACCGTACAAATTCTATTCATATGCATATGTAGGCAGCGGCTTGGCTCTGCCCCCCTGGCATTGCTGAAGTCCATGGGCGACGGTAACCACTCACCATCAGGTGGGCCGTGTGCTCGTCTGCCTATAAGGGCAATAAAAAAAAAATAAAAAAAAATATTTCTACCTTCCAATCTATCTATGCTACCTATAAAATTATAAAGGTCTTTAATAATTGTATAATATTAGAAGTTTAATTTAGGAAAGTTAACAAATAACCGTACGTACACACATAATCCATCTCATTATTCCCGAGAATATTTAACAGGAAAATATTCACCGTTTTTCATTTACATCGCCTAGTTCCTTATTAAACTTCCTTAAAAAATTACTATTTTATGCTTTTAATTAAAAAGAATATGAAAAAACGGTCACGCACACACACACACAGCGAGATATTAAGTTCTTAAATGATGATTTCGCGGTTAATACGTATCTATACGATGGGCCGTAAAAGTGGATATGCATTAAACCAACCCATATCCCGGTCTCTGTGAGTTAAAGTGACATTAAAATACTCACATTCACCTTTTCTTGAAGTTATGAAGACAGTGAGTGCATTAGCGGCTCTCGAAGTGAGCGAGGATACTTTACTTTATACTTGTATTAAACAATACAAGTATGATAGATGTGTGGTGCTATTTTTTTTCTTTTTAGATATTCAACGAGCAGAGTTCTACCGGGAAACTATCACGCCATAGATAATATACTTAAATATGCGGTATACGTCTTAATGCAATGCAATTGAGATTTCGAGCTAATTATAGGAGACGCTGGTGTGACGTGAAAATAACTACACCGTATGTTTTGTGAGGCACCGCAGGTAAAGTAAGTTTTGTAAGGCAGTGAATTAAAATTAAATAATGTTTTTTTTTTGTTGGGCGAAAGAGCTCACGGCCCACCTGGTGTTAAGCGGTTACCGGAACCCATAGACATCTACAAAGTAAATCCCGCCACCCACCTTGAGACATGAGTTGTAAGGTCTTAGTTTTAATAGTACAGCGGCTGCCCTTCAAGCCGAAACGCATTACTGCTTCACGGCAGAAATAGGCGTGGTACCCACCCGTGCGGACTCACAAGACGTTCTACCACCAGTAAAAAAAACGTATTCTTCTGACTCACATGATGATCTTCTCTCCAGCGAAAGGAATACTCTTTTTTTCCTACCTATTCGAGGGGTCATCCTATATTAACCGGGCGAGTAGGTGAGCTCACGGGGCTCTAACCTGGAATTTTTAAGTCGCAAACTAGAAACAAACACTCCACAATAATATCTATCATCAGTACTAGTACGTTGCATTTGTGATGAAATCAATTAGCCTAGTTCATCTTGAAAACTGGGTATCGGGTAGTGCTTTAGTCTTCTGTGATCTCCAAGTAGATGTCTTAACTGATCACTTTAATGTGTTCGACTCAAGGCTGGGCCTGCAAGCAACGAAGTGGGTGGCTTACTAAAATACAATGAAGTACATTTTACAACATTCACGCAAAAGTATGCACAAAGGGGACTTTAACTAGAACTTCGGTTTTGTACCAGCAAACCTCAAATTTATCAAGGGAAATAAGATATGAGCCGGTCTAAAGTACAATTAGTAAAAATAATCAAATAGTGATGATTACTTATTTAGTGACGCGCGAATCTTTTTTTTTTCTTTTTTTCTACCTATTCTGATAGCCTTGAGAGGCTACTTCAGCTTTGCCCTAACATGTAGGTGAGCTCACGGGACTCAAACCGGAGTATTGCTAACACTGGCCCTAGCAAGAGCAGTGCTTCGCAGAATCTACCACCGGATCGGAAATGCGACCCACAGAAGATCCGGCGAGAAACTCGGTGGGCTGTGTCTGTGAGTTGATTCGCTCGTCGAGCCCTTCGTCGCAAGCGACGGGTTCGACGAGGACGGTGACCGGCGAATCTCTCAATGAATTGATATTGAATACTGTAACACATGGTGTAGTATATATTTGTCGGTTTGATGAAAAATCACAGTTAAATGTTACACTGATATGTACTTACATAAAAGATACTACCTATATTATAATCAGTCTATAAATTACAGAAGTTGAAAGTAGTCAAACTTTGAACAGCTTTATATTATCATCGAAGTCAGCTAAGTAACGGCCTATCTAGTAAATAGTTACCGTAGCTCAATTTTATTACCAATGCTAAGTTTCCCAAAGTTATATTAATGCTCATTTCGCGCGCTATGAAATGCCTGCCTATCTTTAAAGGAAGCACCATAGAAGAAATTTCATTCTACAGATTGATGTTACGTTTTTTTTTATTGCTTAGATGGGTAGACGAGCTCACAGCCCGCCTGGTGTTAAGTGGTTACTGGAGCCCATAGACATCTACAACGTAAATGCGCCACTCACCTTGAGATATAAGTTCTAAGGTCTCAGTATAGTTACAAAAGCTACCCCACCCTTCGAACCGAAACGCATTACTGCTTCATGGCAGAAATAGGCGGGCTGGTGGTACCTACCCGTGCGGACTCCAAAGAGGTCCTACCACCAGTGATTACCAGTAAGCAAATTATAATTTTGCGGGTTTGATTTTTATTACACCATGTTATTCCTTTACCGTGGAAGTCAATCTTGATTTGTTGAGTACGTATTTCATTAGGAAAATTGGTACCCGCCCGCGGGATTTGGACACCGGTGCATCGCTACATACGAATGCACCGGACGTCTTATCATTTAGGCCACGACGACTGAATCGTAATCTTACGTGGCAGAATCGTATCTGAGAGCGATCTGAAGTGACAAGATTATTCAGACCGAAATTGAATTATGCCCTTATCAATTATTGTAGTAGTACTCAAATGTTTTCGAAAATAACTTTGCAAAGCATTTTTGCAAATAAAACATCTTTTTGTGAGAAAGACACAAACAGCGCAACGGCTTTTTGATTAGTTCGTAGGTACTTAAGAAATAATATTAATTAACTTACGTACAGAAAAACGTTTGTGCTAAATACCAAGAGTTTTTTTTTTGCAAAGCCTAATGCTCCCGGAGGCCTCTTGAGACCGATTCCGCTTAGTCACTTCTAAAGGTCGTTAGGTGATAATGACTTAAGTTATTTCAACAGAAAAATTATTGAAAATATATAATTTTCACAATTTCGTTGACTTAGGAATAAAAGAGAGAGGTTCTACTGGTGGTAGGACCTCTTGTGAGTCCGCGCGGGTAGGTACCATCGCCCTGCCTATTTCTGCCGTGAAGCAGTAATGCGTTTCGGTTTGAAGGGTGGGGCAGCCGTTGTAATTATACTGAGATCTTTAGAACTTATATCTCAAGGTGGGTGGCGCATTTACGTTGTAGATGTCCATGGGCTCCAGTAACCACTTAACACCAGGTGGACTGTGAGCTCGTCCACCCATCTAAGCAATAAAAAAAAGAGAGAGAGAGAGAACATACTTTATTGCACACACCAAAACACAATTAACATCAGAAAACAGTCAACAAGCAGATACGTTTGTACAATAGGCAGTCTTATCGCTAAAAGCGATCTCTTCCAGACAACCGTTTAATTACCAGAAATTCTGGACAGATAAAGATACAGCAGGTATGTTACTATTAACAACACATTATTAAAGAAAATACACACATACAATAAACAGATATATACCGTTAAACACAATAATCACCACAATCAATAAGTTTTTTTAAGATTATGTAATCATTTGGCATAAAACGATTTGTCTGTCGCAGTCCTTCCACATGTTGCCGGCACTACATACAGGTATGTGTTAAGATAGGCGAAGATCATGAGCCGTGCTGGTATAGTGTTGTTTGGTTGAGATTGATGATTACCGCATAAGTCGCACGCCGTCACCGGCTCGTAGGTATCACTCCTGTGCTATATACGTAGAAATCTGTTTTCTTTAATTATATAGGAATAATTACTATCGTTTCTTTACTAACAATAGTAGGCCATTCAGAATTCTGTTTTCTAAAACGATGGTCAGCTGAGGTCACAATAAAGTGCCAAACTAATTTTTGAAACTAAATTAATGAAAACCGTTCAAAACGGAACAATCTACCTCAAATATATTAAGTGTATAATCTATGAACCTACTATTGCTAGTAGTTGTAAACTGAACCCAAAAATTTCATAAACATTTTTAACGTCAAATAAATGAAACGATTGAATAAAAACTTTTCAAGTGAAAACCAGGCTTTTGGATTGTAGCGACATCTATTAATCGAACCTTGAACTACAAAACGCCTTTTAGAAACTAGCAGCTTAATATCGCAGTTTACGTCTATCGGACCGGAAAGATAACCCAAAATGTGTTAGAAAGTGATGAAAACGCAGACCAGACCACTCCTGATTGTCATGTCAAATCTCATTATAGCCCCACCGCAGTATTTCGCCCGCTCAGCAGACTTTACGCAGTACGCGCCTCATTGTATGTAAACTGTCTTAAAATGGCATGTTAATGAAATTCATGATCGAATAAAGAATCTATTATAAGTCTATTTGAAATCAATAAAAGACGGAACACGGTTTTATCTTGAAAATCACTTGAAATAACCTTTATTGAGCAAAACTATAATTGAAATAACCCGAAAACCAGTTAAAAGAATAAAAACGCGTCAATTAAAGTCATTCAAAGAAATTACACTATTGAAGTTTTGCGTTTTTAACCTTATATCCATATAATAATAATACGTATTATGTAATTTATTCAAGCTCCGTGCCAGTCTCGCCAAATTTAACAAAAACTAATCATCAGCTCTAGTCTTGATTCCATAAGAGAAACTGTTCTTGTCTATCAGAAATAAGCCTTTCGCATTTACATATTTTGAAAATTATAAACGTAATTAAATTTATGAAGATGGTAATACCTTAATTTTTAGTAAGAATCGAAGTCATTTGTTTTTGTTTTTTGTTCATAAATAATTATGCATTTGTTAATTAAATATTTCTTGAAACTTTCAGTACAGGAAACATTTTGCTTCTCATAACTCACTTGATACGAAATATACGCTTTTGAACAAAATGCCACCAACCGTGAAACATTATAGAACTCTACAATAGCAACCTGAAGAACTGGCTGCCCTAATCTTCAAACCGGAACGCTTCAGTGCTCTAAAGCAGAAATAGGGTGAATCGATAGGATAAACTCGTGCCGACTCTACATTAAGTGAGAGTAACTCTACCGTCTAAAAATGCGAGTTCATTCTTATCAGAGCGATATGTTTCGTGAAAAAAAAAGTAACATCTAAACTAGTATGCGGGTTTGTCAATTGGAAAACGCAATGAACTATGTTTTTGACTACGTTCTAGTTTCACTCCAGCGTTTCAATTCGACTAATGCAATTTTACATTCCAATGAAAATTTATCGTTGTGAAATTTTACTGTGGAAATTATAAAGTTCAAACAAGTTTTTCATTATTACCTAGTGTTTTCGTGCTCGCTCCACAATGTATAATCAAAACCTATAAGATTCAATTGATGTGCCTTTGGAAAACATACAGCATTGTATTATGAAGAAGCAGTGTGTACTTAGCTTAGATTCCTTGTCTATGTCCAACCATAGACAGTCAATTTAGTTCCATCTTTAGCCGCTAGGTGCTGCCAGCAAGTATAAAGGGAGCGCAGCCATCTTTGATCTTCATAGCGTTGTGTACTTTCGTACTGTGAAGTCGCAAGTCNGAAGATCAAAGATGGCTGCGCTCCCTTTATACTTGCTGGCAGCACCTAGCGGCTAAAGATGGAACTAAATTGACTGTCTATGGTTGGACATAGACAAGGAATCTAAGCTAAGTACACACTGCTTCTTCATAATACAATGCTGTATGTTTTCCTTCTCGGCACATAATATCGGTTTTATTGTTATGTAAAACCGTAATATTAAGTATTTAAAATGGCCAGAGTATGACAATGTGTTTCTTTAATTTAAGGGTTGACAGATAATCTATACTAATATTACAAAGTTGAAGAGTTTGTTTGTTTGAACGCGCTAATCTCAGGAACTACTGGTCCGATTTGAAAAATTCTTTCAGTGTTAGACAGCCTATTTATTGAGGAAGGCTATAGGTTATATAACATCACGCTAAGACCAATACAAACGGAGCACCAATAAAGAATATTTCAAAATCGGAGTTTTTTTTTTCATTCTACGCAAATGAAGTCGCAGGTAAAATTTAGCGTTATGCTCAAGTAACTATTCCACGCGGACGAAGTCGCAGGCAAAAGCTAGTTATACATACAATTAAGTTTAAGTTTTATACAATTCCCATATCAAGGGCTATTTGGTTTAAGCGACATTTCTACAATTTTACAGGAGAGTCAATTAAAGTTTCAAATTTGGAAAAAATATCACAACAAAAAAGTCCTTAACCTATTCAAATGGAGTAAACTTAATTGAAGTTCAATTAAAAACATCGAACTGTTAATGTTAATACCAAATAAAACGGACATTTAATTAATAGGTTGGGGAAAAAGTCTTTTCGCATTATAGTATTATGAACTTGTAATAAAATCTCTTTGGCTATACTATTTGTATCTTGCTGGTTTTGGTATCATCAAAAGTTTAAATTTTAAAGAAGATAATTCCAAATTCAAATTAAGAAAATGTGTGATTTTTATTTATTTTTCGTACTGCCAATATGAGTGAATCTAATGAAGAAATTCGATACATTTTATTACAAAAAAAGTAAAAATGCAACGCAAGCTGCGAAAAAAAAATTGCGATGTTTATGGACCTAGTGTAGTGTCTGTGAAAGGAGCACAAATTTGGTTTTAGCGTTTTCAATCCGGAAATTTTGATGTCAAAGATGCACGTCGTTCTGGTCGTCTTAATACCGATAAAATGGATGCCATTTTTTTAAAAGTAGAGCAAGATCGGCATATCACTAGTTAAGATGTAGCTGAAGAACCGGGAATTGACCACAAAACAGTTTTGGCGCATTTGAAAAAAAACTGGGTACACAAAAAAGCTCGATATTTGAGTACCTCACGAGCTCACTGAAAGAAACCTAATGAACCGTGTACTCATTTGTGATTCTTTATTACGACGCAATGAAACCGAACCATGTTTGAAGAAGCTGATAGCTGGTGATGAAAAGTGGATCACTTCACAGACTGTGACGAAACTCGGGCTAACTCGCAACAAGGTGATACTGTGTGTGTGGTGGGATTGGAAGGACATTATTCATTATGAGCTGTTACCACCAGGCAGGACCGTCGATTCTGAATTCTACTGCGAGCAACTGATAAGATTAAAGCAAGAAGTTGAGAGAAAGCGGCCGGAAATAATCAACAGAAGGGGTGTGGTTTTTCATCATGATAACGCTAGACCTCACACATATTTAGCCACTCAGCAAAACTTAAGAGGGCTTGGCTGAAAGGTGTTAATGCATCCGCCGTATAGTCCCGATCTTGCAAGTTCAGATTTCCACCTGTTTCGGTCTCTGCAGAATTCTTTAGGCAGTGTCAGGTTAACATCACGAGAGGACTGCCAAAACCATTTGTCGCGGTATTTTGATCAGAAACTCCAAAATTTATATAGCAATGGGATCATATCCCTACCTACAAGATGGCAAAAAGTTATCGAACAAAAATGGTACCTACATACTTTAGTTAAATGTAAATAAACTATATCAAAAAATGTTGTGAATTTTCTTAAAAAATGCGAAGAAACTTTTTCTCCAACCTATTATAAAGATAAATGTCGCGTGTTAAGCGAAATTTCACCCCTCGATATGATTATCACTTTACCTGTTCTGATCTGTTAACGCCTTATCTTCATACTGGTCTTTTTAATTCGTATAAAATATTAGCACCATATTATATTTGTATTACTATTTTTATTGCCCTTGTAGGCTGACGAGAATACGACCAACCTGATGGTCATGGCTCATGCACGTCAGCAATGCCAGGGGCAGAGCCAAGCCGCTGCCTACCGCTTAATACTCTCCACAATCCTCGTTTGAAGAAGGACATGTCATAGCGCTCGGGAAACATCGTGGAGGGGAGCTCATTCCAAAGCCGAATGGTACATGGCAAAAAAGATCTCTGTGAAACGCACTGTGGATGAACGCAGTGGCTCCAGGTAGTATGGATGAACTCGTACTCCAGTAGCGGGGTGGTGCGATGGTAAAAACGAGATGACGGTATCATCTCAAACAATTTCTCAGGGCACTCCCCATGGAACATACGGTACGGTAAGGGCTGCATTCACTTTGCATTGTCTACTCGCTGCAATAGTCAATAATAATTATACAGTACTCTAAGTTACCGTGGAACTATACTAATCTACGCCAATGTCAAAAACAAATAAAATCTCTGAAAATGCCCATATACTCACATAGTATTAGACTTGATTAACGAAACAAAACCTTCAAAGAATTTTCTACAAAGCCCTCAACTAAAAGTTCAAAAAGTTTTGTTAAGTTTCACGTACCTAGCTTTAAGCTTATCTTACTTGTGAACGAAGTATTGTAATTCAACGAATTCTTGTGTTTTATATTTTAGTTACTCTTCTACTGTTCCCGGCTATAATAGATCTAGGACAAGAAGAACAAAGATAAGCTATGTCGCCTGGAATTACAGATTTTCGATACCTAAATATGTCTTTGTAGCATAATTACTTCTTAGAATATTGAATAAAAGATCAAAAAGATGTTCCATATAACATCATTAAAACGTGGATTGCGTAACAGTTAAGTGTACCCAAAAAACAATATACTGACCCGCTCTGGAAAGCTTTCGACTGGAAATTGTTCACGATTGTTTTCTTTACAGTTCCCCAAGGACAGTCCTTCTTGTAAAGAAGTATAAAGAGGCAAAATATCGCTTGTACAGTTTCGCTTCAACTTATATATATTTTTTATTCTTTTCATCGGCATGAGAAGTCGTTCCTTTATTATTTTTAAGCGTTGTTGTACTTTATTTATTTACGAGAAGAAAAGTCCACGACTTTATGCGATTTTTGATGATATGAATAAATTAATGATTTTTTGCATTAAACGAACATTAGTTCTTCTTAGAATTCGAGTTACTGTTAATTCGAAATAAGGTCGAATTCACGTACACGGATGTTCGGAGTCCATAGACAATACAAAGTTAATGTCGCCACTCACTTTGAAATATGAACTAGTCGTCTCAATGGTATTGTAATACTGCTCTAACCTTCAGACTCGAACATAAAAATTGCTTCATGGCAGAAACAAACAAAATGGAATACCCACTAACGCGTTTTCGCATCATACCTTGCCACCTGTGAAAATGAGGCGATACAAATTTGGGTAAGGGGAGATAAGGGGAGATAGTGTCGAAACAAAGTCAGTAAGCTGTAATGGCCGAAATCTTTTTATTCTTTTATTTTCCCTACCTTTGCCTTGAGAGGCAATTTCAGCTTCTCCTTGACGTGTAGGTGAGTTCACGGGGCTCTAACCGGGAGTGTTGCTAACACTGACCCTAGCAAGAGCAGTGCTTCGCAGAGTCTACCGCCCGCTCGGAAACGCGACCCACTGAGAAGATCCGGCGAGAAACACAGCTGGCTGATTCTTTTTCTTTTATAGCTTATATGCGTGGACGAGCTCACAGCCCACCTCGTGTTAAGTGGTTACTGGAACCCATAGACATCCACAACGTAAATGCGCCACCCACCTCGAGATATAAGTTCTAAGGTCTCAGTATAGTTACAACGGCCGCCCCACCCTTCAAAACGAAACGCATAACTGCTTCACGGCAGAAATAGGCAGGGTGGTGGTACCCACCCGCGCGAACTCACAGGAGGTCCTACTATCAGTTCTATGGGTTAATTCACTCGTCGAGCCCTTCGTCGCAGGCGATGGGTTCGACGGGTACGGTGACCGGTGCTTGTGGTACCTAAAAGCACCGCTAATGGATCGGGAGAATGGATGACGTGATTAGGGCGACCTCGACTGTTTCCATTCGGTCCACAGGATCGGGTATGAGGCCGAAATCGCGAGCCGTATACCATTATAAGTGTTATCTTAAAATGATTAATTCGACACTGTAGTTCGGGTACTGATAATTTTAGTTTCAATAAATGCAACGGTAATCTCACAATCATTACCTAAATGTCTACTAATTTTAAAATAATATAAGTACTATAAAAAATTACATTAATTTTTCATGTTTCATGAACGTATTTGATTTGTGCGCGATCCGAAAAATGCAATGACAACTTACGTAGGTATGCACATAGGTAGAACTTAGTTATGAACAATGTATATTACGTAGTGTAATCAGGAAAATGTTTATTGTTACACAATGTCTTTCCGTCTCATATCGTCTATAGAAAAAATTTTTTTTTTGTGAAATAAAGATGACGTTGTTTTAACGTGATATTGGAGGTAAAAAAGAGAGAGAATAACAAAATATTTGTAACAAAAAACATATCTAAAAGTTAAGTACACAAAAACATTTTTATTATTACTTAGATTTCTCTTTAATGTAAGGCTAAATCTAAAAATGTATGAGGAATTTTGCCTTCGTTTACGAAATTTTCGGATATTATTAACATTTTTTTTGCACATTTTTAATAGTATAAGTAAAGTAACGCTTCCATGGCTTATACCTATATTTTCTCTACTATTCCAAATTTTTTTTTTTGGGATGAAGGACTGTTTTCCCGGAGGCCTTTCCAATTTTGCCAGGACAGGTAGGCGAGTAAAGGTTCAGCCAGGAGAGAAGGGATTTGTTAACAGTTACACAGAGGATACCCAACAACTCAAAAGCAGCTGCTTCGCTAATGAACTTACTACCTGACTGAACGGAATCGCGAGACGCTGAGAAAATCCGATGAGAAACTCAGCGGGTTCATGATGTATGGGTTAGGTTGCACGTCGAACTTTTTGCGGAGTTCGACGAGTACGGTTACATAGTCCCTAAGCCTGCTCTCAGTGTTAGAGCTGAAAGCGTCTAATGCAAGAGTTATTGGATCTGATGGATTCGTTAAGGACTTATCTAGACCGTCGACGGTGCGTGGCTCCTGTGTTGGCAGGAGTCAGGGCTGTGTCTATTGGACATGTTTGTATTTTAATGCATCGAAATTTTTGAGAGATTGGATTCTAAGTTGTTTGGAGTCTCTGGGTCTGCGGAGGGACTTCGGTTCCCTTTGTATTTTGTACCGTATGTTCCATGGGGAGTGCTCTGAGGAATTGTTCGAGATGATACCATCATCTCGTTTTTACCATCGCACCGCCCGCCACCGGAGTAGAGTTCATCCATACTACCTGGAGCCACTGCGGTCATCCACAGTGCGTTTCTAGAGATCTTTTTTGCCACGTACCATCCGGCTATGGAATGAGCTCCCCTCCACGGTGTTTCCCGAGCGCTATGACATGTCCTTCTTCAAACGAGGCTTGTGGAGAGTATTNATTTACTTTCCCGAGTTACGAACTAAGCGATACTGACTTCAATGTTCATCGTATTCGCGCTTCATTGCATTCAGGTTTGACGAAGCTTGAAGCATTGTTAATTTCCAAACCATTGACGCCTTAGGATTATTTGTTGTGAGATCTAAATCAATAGTTTTACCACCGGTGGTAGATTCTGCGAAGCACGGCTCTTGCTAGGGTTCGTGTTAGCAACGTCGTCAGGTTTGAGCCCCGTGAGCTCACCTACTAGTTAAGGTTCCGCTGATATAGCATCTCAAGGCTATCAGCTTAGGTAAGAAAAAGAAAAAAAGTTTTCCTTATTTGTAGTAGGTCAGATAACCAGAGCTAATCACGGCCTACCCTTTGAAAAGCTGTAAATACAGTCTGAAGAAAGATACCTACGACGTAATAACCAGCCCACTTTGATACATAAAACTGGAGTCTCACGACAGCATCGGGTGCACGATTGCTTCGCTGCCAAAATATAGACTATGAAAGATGATTATTCCAATTTGTAAAGTCGTTTTTACCTAGTTTTCTAATTGGCTAAACAAATTTTACTGTGGTAAAAATGATAAAATTTTATCAAGGAACTTTAATCATGAAATAATATATTGTTTCACAAGATATATTGTTTCACCTGCGGTAGGCAGCGGCTAGGCTCTACCTCTAGTATTACTGACATCCACGAGCGGCGGTAACCTCTCATCATCAGATGGGCGGTATGCGCGTCTGCCTACAATGGCAATAAAAAAACGTAAATTATTTATTTGATGACAAGAGGGTTAGAAAAACAAATGCCGAATGCCATCTAGCGGTAGATAATGTCTTTCTATGATTAGTTTCAGTTTCGAACCTTTTCACGGCAACCTTTATCAATTCCCTCAAGGTTTTTCAAAAACCTCTTAAAGTTATTTTCTTAGTTCTTAAATATATTTAGAGACGGTTTAGTAAAAAGTAAAAATTCTAATAACATTAATTCATAGTGTAGGTAATTATTGTTAAAGATGTAAACAGCTTTATTTATTGATTTTTCATTGCGCGTAATGCGCATGTCCGTCAATGGGTACGAACTGAAAATACTACAGATACTATTAAATGATCGTGAAGGTTGTATGTTTTAGAGTTCACTTTTTGGCTCAGTTTTAAGTGAAACAAGATTTTCTTCCTATTTTCCGAACAGTATTCCCAAAATGGGAAATACACAAGCTAACGAAAAACAAATAAAGACGGGAAAATCACCCGCTAAAGGTAAACATTTTATAAGAAACCTCAATAGGAAATCGCCCGGTCGGGACAGCAAAAAGCACGGCAGAAAGAAAAGTGATGCGAAACGAGATGCGATCGACAGGTGCTATGATAAAACGCCGGATTCAGATAACCACGAGCCGGCCGATGCGTCAGATAACGATATGTTCGAGTGCGTGTTCAAAATATTGGAGCGGGAAGGGGGCGAGTCGAACGAGCAGTCAGAGGTAACGGTGACCAGGTGCGAGCCGTGCGCGGAGCCGCGGTCACCGACCCGCGACCAGCCACCCGCCGCGCCGCCTGCTTGCTCGCCCGCTGGCGACTCCGCATCAGAGTCAGTGTTCACGGACCCGCTCACGCCGCTCGCCGTCGAACTAAATCAGTGTTATTATTCCGCCGAGAGTGACAGCGCACTCGACGAGCACCTGCGAACCCTCACACCCTCCCCGACAGATGCGCGAGCGGCGCCCGTCGCGACCTCAACACCGCGAGTCATAGACATGCCGCACGACGACGCCGCCTCCCTGCTTCCTACCGATCACGCAGAAAAAGAAGACAAGCTTGACACATTCGACGACGTTACTGACAGGGCCGATAATGACAGAAACATGGGTGGAATATTCTCCGGGAACCGCATCGAAAACGCAGTACGTGACCCTCACGAGTGCAACCACGACTTCCGCGACAACAGACTAAAGGCTTGTCACACACAAACATCATTTACGCTGTCGAAACATAGAAAAGTGGAACTACCTCCGGTGGCTTGTGACCCGTCGCTTGCGTTACTTGACCATGGTCAGTGTTTATATAATTATATTTTTGTAGTTAATCCAAAACGCAACCTGTGCACCACTAACAAACAATGGTAATATAGTTCTTAAATAAATCATTGGTGTAAACGTGATCAAGTTCGGTTACAACAAAAACAGTTAGAGAACTTATTAACCATGGCATGTTCACAATTATGCAACTATTATCCACGGCATGTTCACAGTTAGGTATACTGATTTGTTTGGAGACTTTTATAAATCTTCACTGTTATTAACCGACTGTGAATGGTATGACGCTTCTTTTACCGTACTACGTTTTCTAATTATAATTCTCACACATCCGAATTAGGTTGATGAGTAAGATTCCATGAAAACAAACACTATTTTTTTTAGTAATATAGTAGTTTTTTTTACATTACTACAGTAGTACGGTGTTAAATATATAAATTCATATTGTTTAATTTTAATAGAAAGTTACACACGATGAAACAATTGTAAAAACCTTTATAGTGTAGTTTCCCATGGGTAGAGCTGTCTACTATTCTAATCATTTTGAGATCGTTGATAAGTACAGTTTCTGATATTTCTCGCAACGTTTTCAAACTGATAAAAAATTACAGATACTGTTATCGTTTTCGTCAACAAGTACAAACGCATTTAAATCATCTACCGGCATATCAACACACTACATAGTTATTCCCGCCTTATACTTATCTGTATATATAAAAATGAATCTGCGTAATGTATGTACGCGCATAACTTCAGAACGCCGACAACAAAATTGGATAATTATTTTTTTGTTGTGTTTATTATAGTCAGAAGGTTTTTATGAAAAAAAAAAAAAAATTCGCGGAAAATTAGAAAAGAATTAATTTAGGAAAACTTAGCCACCATATTAAATTTTGTAATGGAACCTTTTGGCGTTTGACATAACATTGACAGAATGCGTGCTGCAAATTTCAGATTTATATAAAAGAAAATTCATTAAAATCAATGATAAATTTTAATCCCCGAAGCGAAGCGAGGTCGGGTCGCTAGTTTTGTTTAATAAAATTCTTTCCAATTCCAAGTAACCTGTTTTGATGATCTTGAATGCATTGAAAGTGAAGGGCATCACCAAGCAATTTTGAAATCTATTACTATTCTTTAAAGATCTTTTTTAAAAGTCTTATTTTTACCCCTACCGTACGGCAAAGAAACAATGAGATCAAGTTGTGTTATGAAAGTTGAATGAGAAATAAGAAAATGTTTGTAAATAACAATGCTAGCAGCGTACAAACGTTGTGTACATACTTTTTGATTATAGATATATACATAAGCTTACTTAGATTCGGAATTACTTTCAGATTTATCGCTTTAATAATGCATCAATAACATTTTAACCGAGAAAAAATAGGAGGAGGTTCTCAAGTTGACTTAATATTTTTTTACCTTAGAACTTTTTCTAGGAGAACGATTTTAATGATTATTATTAGCATTCCGTTGCTTCTCATTTTTTCAGTCCTATTCAAATTTTATCAAAATCTGACCAGTAGTTTTTGACTAATCCTTAATTTTATTATTAATAATTCATATTTAGTTTACTTTGATTTCATTGATTGGTTTCCCATTTTATTTCCTATTAAATTTGTGTGTTACATATCCCTGTTTCTAGCTATTTCTGAAAAAGAGAAGCGGCCCGCGAGCGTCAGTGACGTTCCAGTCCTGCCAGAGTCGAACGTGCTCCGGAAGGTTGCCTCCTTGACCCTTGAGAAACACTCGGAAAACAAAATAGTACGACCAAAATTCGTTCCGGACAAACTGGATTTCAGGCTTTACGAGAAATTTGAAGGTAATTTTAGATTAAAGAGCAAAAATTTAATTTTTATCAATGTATTTATGTAAGCAACGTTGAAAATACGATGTTACTGAGCAAGAGCTGAATTTAAATTAAAATGTCTAATGACATTCTAAATGAAAATGTCTAATGACATTCTAATTTGTTCCTGGTATCGATTGCTAGATGAGCTCATGATACTGTTTCTAATAAGCTCTTATTAAATCCACGTATAATGAATATTGCTGCAGCGACATTGAGTAACAAATACAGACTACCCCTTAAAACTAGAACTAGGGATTGATCCTCGTCAGAAATAAGGAAAACTGTGCTAATAAAGTATTTTGTGGTTACCTATAATTGAAAACTTCTGAGTAAAAATAAGTTTTAAAATGTTATCGATGTCCTTCATAAAATAGCTATAACCTATGTTTGTATTTTACTCAAAGAAATGTTAGGTAAACATACCTATAGTATACCTATAGTATACCAAAGGCAAGTGCTAGTGTACATACCTAAGTATAAAATACTAACCTACTTCTCCGGAATCAACCCTAAGCTCAGTACAATAAAAGTCACATGGTTATAACGATTGTTGGACGTTTATATACCTTCGTATTTAAAATTCAGTCGGACAAGCGAATGAGAACTGCGTTAATATTCAAATTCTTCATACTTCTCTTTAATCAATATTTATTTAGGATAGGTAATAAAATTATTTTATATTTTTTAACATTTCTTATAATAATCACGAAATTTAACAATATGTACCTATTGTTGAAAATTTAGTTAAGCCAAAGAACTTAAGAGTTTATTTAGTTATTGTTTCTAACTAACTAATCATAAAAAATGCATTTTTTGCGTCAAGACTCTAACAGGTGAATGAACATGAATCCTTATCTTTTATTAATAAATAGCCCCTCATTCTTATCAGTGTAATCATTGTTCTTGTAAAGATAGGGCTCATTAGTAGCGACGATGCATACGTGACTAAACAGTGTCTTCTAAAATTGGAAACCAAGTAATAATTTGGTCATGCAAATTTCAACGAGCCGCGTCAATTTTACTAGTTCATCGGTGGCACAAATTAATTATGTCGAATTTGTCAATAAGTTCCGGACGACGAAGAAAGGCGTTCAAGACATAGTGACGATATTAGGTGTACACACTGAAGATGTTTTTACGAAAACCAAAAAGAAATCTCCCAAATCATTATGGAGGCTGTCGTTAGACAAGTGTTTAATAAAAAAAAGCAAACAAAACCAACTGGCGCTGGTAAAATGTGTACCGTTACAAAGGATAAAGGTTAATTTTGAGCGGACTTTAGAATGGTTTCAGTCTGTGATATTAAATATTAATAATAATGGATATAATACTGAAATGAGATGTGATTTACGAATGGCACTGTTGAAAACAAAACTTTGGATGAAAAATGAACGTTTATATGTATTTGTTTTGCAACAGTCTAATCGAGTTACGCCAATAAAATTAGAACGTGGTAAGCGGAATTATCCTATATAAAATTATTATCCAAAACTAAATCGAAATGAACTTTTTTACACCTATTCGAATTTACGTGTCATGGTAGTTTTCTCAAGTTCACAGTCGTAAAAGGAGACAGCCTCAAAGGGTCTTTTTTGAGAGGAAACACGTATTTAGATCAAACTGGTGTTAAATCATAGTTAATATAGTCTCATAACGTCACTAATAGTTGTGGTCAATTTGGCGATCTATGAGCAAAGATAAACATGCTCTCAGTTTGTCAGGTTTGTAAAAGTGAGGTTATACTTTAATTATACTACATTTCTTCTTGAAGTGCTACTGATTGGTGGTCATTTTTGGGTAATAATGATAAAGCGATAGTGATATGAAAAAAAAAACATATTTTTATAGCGCCAGAATGTTAAAACATATACCTAACTACATCGTATTTTAAAATGAGTTTAAAAAGGTTTTTATTTAATTTAAAAAGGTATACATACAAAAACTGAGATATGTCTTGATAGGTTCCTAGCCAAGCTTAGGCACCATACTATAAATGTTTTAATTAAATAGCGTTCTCCAGTTGTGTTGAAGTACGATTTGTTACCAAAAGTTTTTATCAACATATAAGACGCTTTCGTTCTCTAGCTATGTTAAGAGCCTGGCACAGAGATAGTCAATCTTGATACGGCACTTATCGTGAGGATGCACCACACTTTAAAGCTTACTAAGGCTTCGACTGTTAAAATGCTTTCAACGGAAATAAGTGCATATATAGTATAGTGATTTACAAATATCTATATAATTTTCGTCTAGAGATTTGATTTCAGCCTTAAATAAAAATACTTAATTGTATGGAATAAATTCCTTTTGCTAGTCTAACAAAATAAACAATCATCAAACGATTAAATGACTTTGACAATTGACAATCGGCAACTTAAATTAACATTATTCATTCTGTACCGTAATTTGGGATTTAATTTATTTCATGAGTTACATACCTACATAGCTTAGTTTAAATACAATGTTTGCAAATTACTTAAAAGTTAATTTTTAGTTTTTATATACGCTTCCAGGGCAAATGCTTCTAAATTGGTTTATGTCGTCGATATCAGAAAACAAACATCTCAAAACTGTGTTAAACCCACAAGATTTAAAAAATCTTGGAATACAATATTGTACGCATCTTCTAGCAGCTGGTGTACTCAGACAAATCTCAGATAAAGATGCCCCCACCGAAAATCTATTTAAGGTAAAGGTCACATTCTCTGCTATTTGTATTTAGTTAACATAATGATAACAATTATTAATTTTAATGACTCATGATTATTATGAATTTCAGCCTAATCTAATGTACTATTGGGCCCATATGGAGGTACCACCTTCACAGCCAGTAACACCTGGCAGATTGCAAAGTTCAGCATGGCCCCCAGATAAAGACAGTAATCGAATAGTGAATCAAGAAAATGTCACGAACGGGGCCAATGTGGACAACAGGTTTTTTAATCAAAATAACAGTGAAGATATTAGTGATATTGGTGAAGCAAAAATTATAATTGCTGACTTAAAACGAAAACTACAAGAACTTGAAAATCAATTGGAAAGATATAAAATTCATTCAGAAATTGACACACTTAATAAAAACTTGGAAAAAAGCTTTGACAATGTACCCGGATACAGTTTAGTTAAAAATCGAAATGATTTGATAAATAAGGAAGTGCAAACACTATTTGGTAATGAACATAAGTTGCTTAGTAAACCTGTGATAAATTTTCCTGAAAATGATCAACTCAAAGAACATATAAAAGATCATAGATCAATAGAATTAAGTAGTTTAGATATGAGCATTAAAGACTCTGTAAATAAATTAGACAAAAGATCTGAAAAAATAGAAAATTACTGTAAGCTAAATAAAAGTAGGGATTGTGAAAAAACATTGAAGAAAGACAGTATAAATGAAAATAGACAAGAAAAAGAAGAGATTCAAAACCAAGATCCCAAAAAAGACATTGAGAAGGATAGTAAAACTGAGCAAAATTTTGATAAAGAGTCAAATACATCTTTTGTTAGCACATGTTCATCTACCAAGATTACAGATACTCCTAGTACAAATTCTGAAACAAAAAAAATATATAATAAAGATATTATAGAAAAACCGGATTCAAATGTACAAGAATTATATGTCAGCATTGGTAAACAAATGCCGTCATCTGAGACTAACCAACTACCTTCTGAATTATTGCAAGCTGACTTATCAAAAGACGTAGATAGAAATAAAGAAAAATCTCCAGTATGTTCAAATGAAAACATTTCAACAAGCAAATCTCCAACTGTAGAAGTTGAATCTTCATCAATTCAGGATGATGTTTTTGTTTTTCCAAGTGATGTGAAAGTTCAACAAAGTATAACCCAACCTGTACCAGAAATCAAGTTAGATCTTCCTCTTCATTCACCACCTCCTATGCCCGGGAGGCCACCGCCCCCACCTCCCATGCCAGGAACATATGTAGACATTGCATCAGATGTAAACAAAAGTGATCTAAACCAACCTACATCTTCAATATCTGTTATGGGTCCACCTCTGCCACCACCCATGCCAGGCATGGAACCTTCATCATCGCTAATGACTGATATGAGACCACCTCCTCCACCTATGCAAGATATGGGACCACCACAACCCCCAATGCCTGGTATTGGTCTGCCCCCTCCACATATGCCAGGTACAGGACCACCTCCGCCGCCAATGCCTGGTATGGGTCCGCCCCCTCCACCTATGCCAGATATGGGACCACCTCCACCGCCAATGCCTAGTATGGGTCCTCCCCCTCCACCTATGCCAGGTATGGGACCACCTCCACCGCCAATGCCTAGTATGGGTCCGCCCCCTCCACCTATGCCAGGTATGGGACCACCTCCACCGCCAATGCCTGGTATGGGTCCGCCCCCTCCACCTATGCCAGGTATGGGACCACCTCCACCGCCAATGCAAGGGATGGGTCCACCTCCTCCACCTATGCCAGGCATAACCCCTATGCCACCTGCAACGCCAGGTGCACCCCCTCCTCCAGGTATGCCAGGATTGGGGCCTGGTCCCCCTCCACCACCGCCGACAGGACCAGCACCATTTCCAGCACCTCCTGTAGGTGGTTGGACTACACAACGATCAAGTTAGTGAATCTTACATCTTACCAATTTATTAAATTAATCTTTTGACAAAACTTTCTTATTTAAAACTTAAAACTTATTTTGTTTTTTTCATGTAGTTTTTAAGTTTCTCTTTCCGTCAAGAATTAAATGGTTACTAGAGTTTATAGAAACTAAAATCTGAATGTCTCTACTACCCTTCAAATCAGAACAAATTACTTCTTCACATTTCTTAACAATCTGTTGCCCCCAAAAATGTTGTTTTGAATATAATTTAAATTATTATTTATTATGTCTAATACATATATTAAATTATTATTTATTATGTCTAATACATATATTAAATTATTATGAACCACATATTACAGTATACATTTGTCTTAATTAAAAACATTTTTCAGCACTTCGAAAAACCCCAGTGAAACCTGCTGCCCCAATGAAACCTTTATATTGGACACGTATTTTAGCTCAACCCAGTATTCCAACGTGTCATGGAGAATTAGATTCTATATTGAAACCACTATGGTTAGAAATTGAAGAAACTAGTTTAGATAATATTGACGAGTTTACTGATCTATTCTCGCGTCAAGTTATAAAAGCCCCTACCAAAAAGAAAGTGGAAGTCAAAACGAAAATTCAACCAGTGAAGATTTTGGATAGTAAGAGATCGCAAAATGTCGGAATACTTGCCCAGAGCTTGCATGTAGAATTTTCAGAGATTGAAAATGCAGTTTACAATTTTGATACATCCGTTGTTAGTTTAGAAGCATTACAGCAAATTTATGAACTGGTAATTAATCTTTGTAATGGAATATATTATTTATTGTCGTAATTGTTGTATAGGCTAAATCATTAAATATTCTATGTATTGCAGCGGGCCAGTGAAGAAGAACTTGCAATGATAAAGGAACATCTAAAGTGCAAGCCGGACATACCACTGGATCGCCCAGAGGCGTTTTTGCACGATCTGTCCGGTATACCGAATTTTGCTGAAAGAATATCGTGTTTTATGTTTCAAACTGATTTTGAGGATGCCATAAACACAACCATGCACAAATTAGACAACTTGAAACATACATGTGAGGTATATCTAAATACAAGACAATTATTGGTATCTTATACCCACTGAGTCTCTCGCCGGATCTTCTCAGTGGGTCGCGATTTCGATCCGGTAGTAGATTCAGCAAAGCACTGCTCTTGCTACGGCTAGTGTAAGCAATTCTCTCAGGTTGAGCCCGTGAGCTCACGTGCCGGTCCGCGCGAAGTTGGAATAGCCCCTTAGGCTATCAACGATTAGGTGGGGGGAAAAAATCTATAATAAGCGAAACTTATTCTAAAAAATCGTAGATAAATCAGGTAGTGAAATTACAGTACTTTATTATTTTCAGAAAACCTAAATCGTCCGTTATTTTCAAATGAGACTAGAAGTGTTCCCCGGTTTCACCCGCGGTTCATTTGTAATTCAAAATTAATAAAACTCGTTGCCTTTTCCCGGAATATTGCGTTGCTATGTCACTTAGGTCCATAAATAGTAGATATAGATAGATTTTAGTGTTTTTTTTAAATCGTTAAGGTCCAAATAATTTGAAATTTAGTGACAAACAATTTTTTTTCCAATGTGCTCCGCATTGGCATCAGGATACTCTATTTTTTTGTTCTTACCCAAGTACACCACTATTATTTGATGGTACTGACTGACTTTATTAAAATTGTAATCCAGTTCTTTATTCATATCCGGTGCTTGAAGCAAATTAATGTATCCTTCTTTCAGTTTCTCATGACTAGTGAATCTCTGAAAAAATTGTTTGCAATTATTTTAACTCTGGGAAACTACATGAACGGAGGTAACGGACAACGGGGCCAAGCCGATGGATTCGGCCTAGAAATACTTGCCAAACTAAAAGATGTCAAGGTAATTAAATATTTTTTAATTAAATAACTCAAATTGATATTTTTGTTTCAGTGTTGCTATACTAAAAACTTTGATTTTGTGTTTTTTAGTCGAAGCAATCGAACGTGACGTTATTGCACTTCATAGTTCGCACGTACATGCGTTGTACGGGCGGCGCGTTGTCGGCCACCTGCGTGCTGCCGGTGCCGGAACCCGGTGACGTCACCCGAGCCGCCGCCATCGACTTTGCCGATGTCGCTTCGAATTTATCTAATTTAGGAAAACAACTTGACGGTTTGTAGATTTATAACTAGTTCGATTTAAAACATCCGAGAATATAAAAGGTTTTTTTATTTTTATTACTTAGGTGGACGAGCTCACAGCCCACCTGGTGTTAAGTGGTTACTGCAGCCCATAAACATCTACGACGTAAATGCGCTACCCACCTTGAGATATAAGTTCTAAGGTCTCAAGTATAGTTACAACGGCTGCCCCACCCTTCAAACCGAAACGCGTTACTGCTTCACGGCAGAAATAGGCAGGGTGGTGGTACCTACCCGCGCGGACTCACAAGAGTTCCTACAACCAATAAAATGATTGATTGATAAAGCACATAGTAACAGTTTTCTTCGTATATCACGCCTGTATAACCTCATGTAACGCGTTGTGTGTGGTGGTTAAATGGTGTTTAAATCAATACTAGAAAGTGAAACTATGATAAGAACGAAATATGTGAACGTTTATTAAAATGAAATTAAACTCATTTCATATACATACAGACATATTCAGGGAATCACCGTGTCAGAACAGTGATATCCACCTGAACTGCCAGTCATTATAAAAACAGTCCTTGCAGTAGCAGTAGCAACAGAAAAGATATTGGAGGGTTTGGAGAATTATATTATTTGGCCATTTATAACTAATTGTTTTTCCACAGCCTGCAAAGAAAAAACGAAAAAGGTAATAGAATCAGATGCTCAATCACGAAATACAAGCAACGAAGAACCCCCTGGTAATATGAGTAAGGGTAATCTAGAAGTGTTTAAAGACAAAATGACCACATTCCTAAATGCTGCTGAAGAGAAACTTAAGACTGAAAACGAAAATTTAGAGGAGTGTCGCAATAAATTTATTGCAACAGTAAAATTCTATCAATATTCATCAAAGTGCGGTAAAATAGAGGAATGCGAACCGAAGGAGTTCTTCTCTCTTTGGACGTCGTTCTGTAGTGATTTCAAGGATATATTTAAGAAAGAAGAACAGCTTGCTATAAAAGAAAGGTAGGTGGTATTTGTTGGATGTGCGGTTTGATAGTCTAAACGGTTCCCAATTCAGCATGAATGTTCAAGGTTAAAATAAAAAGTGCCGATCCGTGTAAAAGCTGATGTTCATCTTGAGATAGTGATATCAAATGTATTCATACAGCAGTTGCTTAATAGTTCTGCTGTAGTATTAAAGACAATTATGGGAGGCCAGGCTCGCATATTAACGACTAGCAATGGCAGATCGTCATTGGTAATAACAAGAGCATAACTATACGTCTTTCTAAAGAAATTGTGTTTGAAAATAGAACGTTTATGTGAAATGTTAATTTTTCAGATTAAAAGAAACCAGAAAGTTACAGGATGAGAGGAAATCTCTAACACAGCCCATTAAAGAAGGTGGACTCAAAGCTAGACTGCAAAAACTCTCCAGTTCTCGAAAATAGCTTTTAAATAATACTTAAAATATTAAAAACCGCTTTAGCTCATTTATATTTTTCAATTGTTACTAAAAGTATAAAATAAAACATAAAACATTACCCTCATTCAGCTGTCTGAAAAAAAAGGAATATTATGTCAAACTCAGCATTTACACAATACATTTAAATATATATCATATATTTCAAATATATATATCATATATTTCATTATCAACTTTACTGTATATTAAATTATTTAATGTGACAAAGTTCAGCATTCTTATTACAAACTATGATTATACATAAATATGAGTTTTCTATGAATACTTATTTTACAGGCCACGAAAACATTTCAATAGTGTTCTTATAAATAATAAAAATTAAAAATATAATGTTATAAGATTTGACAAAGAACTAAATAAGCTATAAATAAGCCTTGTTCTTCATGCATTCCAAACTAGGCAGACTTCAATAGTAATAATAAAAGCTTGTAAAAATTGTACCTGAACATGCTGTCTAATATCCATAGATATTTTTTTTTATAAAAATGGTGCTGTATTTACTGTTTTTGTAAATATAGTTAGTAAAAAATTTTTTAAATTCAATAAAATTTTATTCATTAATATAAACAATCCTCACATTTTTCTTTCCAGATATTTTTTATTTTCTTTTCAATGTTCTTGTTTCCTGATGTATTACGCAAATTGTTTAATGCCCTTTTCAATGATTCCCATTGCATAAAACTCAAATGGTTTGTTAATGACATTGCATTATTTTCATTTCTGTATATTTCTTCTTTGTGTAAAAAAGTCTCCAATGTTGGTGTATCTTTTATACCATTAATATCATGCTTACAAACTATAGCTTGTTTTTTAGTTTGGCAATTGAGTAACATGTTGAAAGTATCTCTAGAAACTGCCTCACCATGATCAATTTTGGTTTCACCTATATCTAATTGCTGAGTATCTCTCTTTTCATTTACAGTTAATCCTAAATCTATTTCTTGATTATCTTCACAGAGTTTACTTACATGACCAAGTAAATTCTCAAATATACCAATATCATTGTCATCATCTAACGATAAGTCAATCTCAACACCATGTTTTTGAGACCATTCAAATCTTCCAAAGCAATCCAAATTTTTCATATTGAGCCATAATTCTAAATTGTCAGGTAATGTGTAATTTTCAGGTAAGAAATTCAAACCTTTTATTTGTAACTGGTTTACATACTGGTGTAAAGAGTTGTACCATCTAACAGCATGTTTAGTAAGAACCAAACTTAATGACCAAATTCTGCTCAACAATGCATATGGCGTTAAAGACATCCAGTAACTTTCTCCATTCTTTACTCTATTCAAATAAAATATTGCTGCCTGCTTTGTACATATACATATTCTCACCATAATCTTAGAGAATGTCATTAACCTAACCAAAATATATTCTAGCATTTGTCGAGTAGGTAAATAATCATTGTTTTTTTCTGGAAGAATACCAACAAAATTTTCTATGTCTTTTAATAGTTTAATTGCCAAGTACCTCTTCAGTCCAATGTTGACTTTTTTAAAGTATCTGTAGCCAATATCGTGTCGAAACTTCTTGTCATATTTATACACAAGTCTAGAGAAAACCGCCCCTTCTCTATGTAATGGTGACTGTCTGGACAATATCAATATAATATTATTGCAGATATGCCGTAAATCTTTGACATCTGCAAATAAATTAGATGTTTCAATAAAAAATAACAGTAAGTGCTTTCGTTAATTAATAGGGGTTTCTGTTGAGGAATTCCACAAGTAAACCATCAAATCGAATTTGACGTTCCACTTTCATAATCAACCTGTCCATCTGACACTAAAAATTATGTTCTGGAAACTAATAAAAAATATATTTACCTGCACTAGTTTCACTTGAGCATGTATTAACCGGTGGTGGTTGAAGATTAGCATCATTCCACGGTTCTATCATCTTGATGTCAAACCTCGTTTTCTTTTTAATATACCCAATAATTCAACCACAAATTACCTCAGTACATAATGTTTCTAGTAGCTTATTGGCCGTTTAGCGTTAATAAAAGTAAGCACAACGTGGGTAAATGTAACTAAATCACATGGCTTCTTCTGTTAAAAAGATAATTGAACTCTTATTAAATTCGCACCGCTTTATTGAGAGTTTACACAACAACTTGCGGCTTCATTTCAATCATTTCGCTACAGATATGGCTTCATACTTCATTGGCTTCAGTGTTTGTTAAGTACTATGTACAAAAAAAAAGATGTACCGTAAAATGGGGCGATTAGGGATTGAGAGGCGAATCGGGAAAAAACCGGCGAAAATCTTTCGACACTCAATATTAGTTTTATATTCGTTGCAAAATCTTCCATTTTTTGTAGTTTAATAGTAGAATGTTGAAAGTTTACGAAACAACTCTGAATATGCATGATAATAGCTGCTAACTTATAAAAAATCGCGTTTCAAATTAACTTTCTGTGGTGGTCATTATTTTAGTGCTAGAAACTTTGCTCTCTTTTATTTATTTAATAATAATAGAAGACGACTGTGATTTATAAACGTTATTTAGTGTTTGAACCATCTTGTATATTAAAGGTAAGTCTCAGTTGTTATTGGTTTTAATGTATTTGATAAAATAAAAATACATGTAAAAATCTGTTGTTTTTGGGGATATTGGGGACGTCTTAGGTACAAATAACAACGAAAAAGGGGTCAATTGGGATGAGAATACGTGAAATGGAAACGACCTAAGTATAAATAGGTACAGGTTTCTAGGGTTGTCTATGTAGTTATAACAATATTTTTTAAATTTGTTGGTAAAAATCTGGTTTATTCATGATGTTTTTGTCTAGAACTTTTATTCAAAATTATCAATGTGTTATTTTATTGTTTGGTAAATATTTATATTATCAGTTACGTATTGTTTTCTATTTTTAGATATGCCTCGCGTGTACATATCAAAGNCACAAAACACTAATGCCTCCATCCGGCACGCAAGTGGAACTTCCATCCAGTACCCACTTCAACCATAAAACACATCGCAATGCCTCCATCCGGCAATAAAACGAACACATCACCTAAATCGAGCGAGGTGTTCAATTACCAGTCATAAATAACACTGAATACTGTTCTTTACTAATCACACAAAATAGGACAACAAAATCCTTACTTTAATCAGTCAGTTGTATCGTGGTCATTTGATCCTACATCTTCTACATCACTAGTGTCAACAAAATCGTATAGAACGCTCCTGGCCTGGCTGCCGGCGCAGCTAGTGACATTGCCACCCACAATATCATTAAAACAAATGATAAAACCAATACACATCACTTCACAATATAGAGTCAAGGTCATTAGTAGACCAACACAACAATAGTCTCCATTGAGACCCAGGTCTCCGCTGTACCAATCGATGGAGATACTCTCACCTCACTGATCAGTCTCGTCAGTAGCACTACTTAGAGACAACCTTATGTAATCATATGTTCTATTATCAGTTAAAGCCATCTATCTTCATTTCAACAAAATTGAACATCAAATTTTACTAACTTTCCAATGTTCTGGTCTCGTCAAAGTTAATCTCTTACTTTCAGTATCATTTTAAGTAAAAACCTTTAGGGATATGGCACGCGAACTATTAAGAATTCGAAGGGGCTCGCCTCTGTTATTCTTATGGTAGAACAATTTTAAAAAGATGTACGGCTTCTAACAATTCTATGAGCTCATCGCGAGTTTGGTCATCAATAACGCAAGTGTGGGCTTCGAATAAGGACACACTAGATTTAAGTGCTTATTTCGTTGAATGCTCAATCTCACTGAACCGATTAAAACAACTATCGGGTAGTACATGACATAAAAATGAGTAAGTAATAAACCATCGCAAAGGATTTGTTCCGTACAGTTTTGGTCAAAACAACAGACTCTTTATGAGAACCTTAAAATTTAACCTTATAAAATTCCTGAATTATGAAAACTACTACTACTAATAGATTTCCCGACAAGAGAACATTCGGCACCAGATTCCAAATAAAAATAATACGACTCACCAAATTGTTCTTATTTACCAAAATTGCCCGATATTACGCAGATACCGGCACGTCGCTCCGCTCAGCCGGTGAATAGTTGACCCATTGAGCGCCGACAGATGGCGCTTGCGTTCCATATCTCGTATTGGCTGCAGCAATCACGTGTCGATTGCGACACGGCCTTCCTGATTGTACACGTCCTCGTGTGACGGTTAACCTACAATCAAAAACATCCACGAGAACACTTGTTCCGCTCGATCACCCCTGACTACACTTTACGACTTATCGGAAAATTTAAAGTCATCAAAGCTTTAAACTGTTTTAATATCATTTTAACCAAATCAAACAATAGGATATACAAAGTTCACTATTCAGCAGCCAGAGCACGTACCACAGTCGTTCATCAAACTTCAAATTTACTCTGTACAAATCAGGCATAGCTTACAGGAACTCAGATCTAAGAAAACTTCCGAGTAAAAATATCTAACGCCACGGCTCTCCAGCCGACCAGCAATCGCAATTGCCCTCATGATGCGCATCCACAGCGTGGATCGCCCGTGTGAATCACCCGCTGACTACACACGATGGTCTTTACAGACCCCGACCTCCGCCAGAGCCAAACGCGCACCGCGCACCCACGGACTACTTGAGTTGCCTCAAGAGACACCGATTTCTACCGGGCTACGACTACGTAATAGCTACTGGTACGGTCGAACACAATACGGCCGATAGACTATCCTTACTCGAGTTTTCACCACAATTNGGTAAAAATCTGGTTTATTCATGATGTTTTTGTCTAGAACTTTTATTCAAAATTATCAATGTGTTATTTTATTGTTTGGTAAATATTTATATTATCAGTTACGTATTGTTTTCTATTTTTAGATATGCCTCGCGTGTACATATCAAAGAGTGCAAAGCCTATATATTATCCCTTAATATTAAAAACAGCAATTGGGCAATTGCCTAATTGGGAATAAGTCTTTAGTTGAAATAGCTAAGCAATTTAATATAAGTAAGTCGATTTTGCACAGACATGTAATAAGAACAATGAAATCTCAAGGTGGACAAAAATGTCTAAGTAATACATAATAAAATATTAAATATTTGTTCATAATGTCAGTTTTTCAATGTCTTTTATTGATGATCACTTTGTTGGTGCAACTAAATAAATAAATAAATTAAAACCAAGTAGCAAATTTCTCAACCCTAGCAAATTTCTCATTTCGTCCCAATTAACCGCAATTTTCGGGTAAATAGGGATTACACCTATTTTTGCTTTTTTTGCTTAAACTGGAATGCTAGTTGCATAGTTTTAAATTGGACAATAAAGATGCCCCCAAGACTCAATCATTTTGATCCTGATAGAGCATTATATACATCAACAACTACCTTAAAATTGGTCATAAAGTTGGAATTTGTCCCTAATCGCCCCATTTTACCGGTAATGAATAATGAAATATCCCTTTGCGTGATCAAGTATCAAGTGACAAGAAATTTCAATTTCAAATCTTAATCGTGTTGTCTATGGTACAAAAGTAGGTATGGTATCAGGCCCTTTTTGGCGGGAGCGCGAGGAGTGAAGTGTGATTTGTTTTATTTTGTCTATTTAGTGATTCTTCAGATTTAAATGTGTAATTACGGTGGTTTAGTATCTGTGAAAGTGCACAAATGTAAGAAAATTAAATAAAGCCGCTGGACATAACTTCTCGGAATCCTCCAAACAGTCCACTGAAAAAATTTCCGTAAATGATCACCATTTTACTGAGATTACATTTCATCCCATTTCATTTAATTTCATCCCAGTTGATAAATGCCTCAAATTAATCATGATCATTTCACTCCATATTCCATATTTTTCATAAAAATAAGAATATAAATTAAAATAAGACATGACCGAAAGGTCTCAGTTACCAGGTCCTAAAATCCATTAAAAAAATACGTACCTATCATTAACGGCGTTTTATGGCAAACATTAGAGTTTAAAAATTACTTCTACCTTCCTTTTGTTTTTTGGAATTTTCCTTTAAATAATAATAGAAAAAAAATTTTTTTTCCTTAAACAAATTAATTCTACCTTGTGGTACTGCCGGTTAAGTTTAGTTAGGTTATATCCTATACAGAATTCAATCGTTTGCAATTTTCAATAATGCCTAAACAAAAGAGAGAAGAAAAACCTAAGAACAAGAAAAACGATAGTTCTAGTAGTGACAGTGATGACGGCCCTGAAGATGTAAGTAACTTTAATTCTATCTTTATTATTCAACGGCAGTATTTTTTGTCTACGTGGATGACAAAAAATAAAAAAACATGCGTAAAGATAGGTTGCCGGTGTTGTGGCTTTTTGTCATATATAAGATTGATAATGTGCATCGAAATAAAGTTTCACTTCAAAATTACATATATATATATATATATATTACTATTAATTAAATTGTCGGCGTCTTCATTCTCTCCAAATCTTTAAGTAATTCCTTGGGTACTTCATTTTGAAACCCTATATTCTCAACATTTTTTTCTCAATATCTGATCACTAATTACCTACCTACCTTTAGCACTGGAAAAATAACTTAAAAAATATTACCTCCAAAAATAAGAACTTGTCTTTTGGTAAAGTAACTGATATTATTTAGTGGGTTTGTTTGCTGCAGACTTGTTGGTACAATACTGAAAAATTGCTAAAATTTTTAAGTATTAAATCCAGAGTTTTCGAGGGACTTAGTGAATTAGGAATACATAGATACTATGCCCTGCCAAGGTTTAGAGGTAAAACCAATTATACCCCATCTTTTGAACAAATAAAAATGACACCTAATAAACCTAAAATAAACTGCTCATGTACTGCTTCCATTGACCACTGGGCTATTCACTAATTTAGTTGGTTACATGAAGAACTCTTTGGAAGAGTTGGGATCTCAGTGACATGCCACCCATCAGCAGAAAATCATGAGAATCAGAAAACTATGCAAACGTATGCCTGTCTGTGTATAGACATCTACTAAATAATGTAATATCCATATTAAAGGGTCTTGACTATGCCCCTGACATTGCTGAGGTCTACGAGAGACACAATAGCAACATGATGTGTGTTGTACGTTCATGCACATGTACATGTTGGACCAATAAAAAAGCCTACTAAGTTGACTATTTGTATTTAATTATAGATTTTATTTATTTCAGATTATAGTTTTATTTATTATAAAATTACTCACTTTTCATCAATGTAAAATTTTTGCTCCCAGAGGAACCCTCCTGCTGAAAAAAAGGCAAAAATGGCAGACAGGACTAATGATAAAGAGCCAACATGGGTGTTACAGGGCAAGAAATTACTGAAAGTCCGAGAATTCAAAGGAAAAGTATATGTAGACATAAGAGAATTTTATGAAAAGAATGGTGAACTTTTACCAGGTAAAAAAGGGATAAGTCTCACTCCAGAACAATGGAGAAAATTGTTATCAATAGGTGAAGAGGTTAATGAGACTGTTAGTTCCATGTGTTAATTGTTTTTTTTGTTAATAAATGCATTGATTATAATATTAACCTTGTTTTTATTTCTGCTGCTGTTTGTGCGGAGGTCAAAAGTCGACCATAATTTTTAACACCAAATGTTTCTTTTATTTATATTGCTTAGAATAGCTTAGATGGGTAGAAGAGTTTACAGCCTACCTTGTGTTAACTGGTTATGGTAACACAAAAACGTCAATAATGTAAATCCCCATGAACCTTAAAACATATGCACTAAGTGTCAATTTTATAGTATAATTGCTGCCACACCCGTCAAACCGAACCGCATTGCTGTTCCATGCCAGAAATTGGAAGACTAGAGACTATTACTAGTGAACCATGCAGAGTAAAATTATGTATTGCGAGTTTGATTTTCATTACACAATTGTTGCTTCTTTACTATGGTAGTTATTCGTGAACATGTTTTAGGTGCGTATTTATTAGAAAAAAATATACTGGCCTGCGTGATTCAAACACCAGCGCAGTTGCAACGATCGATACCGGGCGGCACCAGGCGTCCTTATCCTTTAGGTCACAACGACTTCAATATTCATCTGTCTAATGCATTTTCTCTTTTGTATTATTAATATTTTATTGTAATTGTGGATTTTTTTGTATATACTAAAACATTTGCCAATTGCTAAAAAAATTATATCTGTTGACAAACGCAGGAAAATAAGTTGCGGTTCGAGGACGCTTTAAAAAATAGAGGTTTCATTTCTTAAGGCGATTAATCGCCACCAAATTCAACTTAATAATAATCTAATTTAATTTATTGCACTGGACCACCACCATGACACTGGAGAAATTTATACTTTTTTCCTTCCTAAGCTGATAGTAAGAAACCATATCGGCGTCACCGGGCTAGTAGGTGAGCTCACGGGGCTCAAACCTGATGCTGTTACTAACACGAACCCTAGCGAGAGCCGTGCTTCGCAGAACCCACCACCGGATCGGAAACGCGACCCACTGAAAAGATCCAGCGAGGAACTCAGTGGACGAAATTTATACGAACTCTGCGTTTACATACGTTTACGTTTAATGAGTTGAGTAATGGCTGCTGAGTACGGTGTCTACTAGATATATTCTTCTTAGTCGAATACTAACTAGGTACCTTGCTGAAGGTCGTGTCCCTGAAAGCCCTTCGTGGCTCTTTGTACCGTTTGCGTCGGTTTTCGGCTTTTCTCAGGGCATTTGCAACAGAGACCAGTGAGCGCAGTTATCTGATCCGACCAACGGTACTAGAGATAACTGAGTTAAATTTTGTACTGCACTCTTTTGTATTTGCTTATTTGTTTTGAATTTTTTTCCTCATTATGTATTTTTTTTATTGCTCAATATAAAGGCTTCGTCAAACAGAACGCGTAATTAGCGCGCGTCAGAGCGCTAAAATGACGCCGCGCTATTACGCCGAGATGTGTTGTACTACTATGGTAACATACCGTCACACAGAGCGCCAGCGCTATAAGCGCTATAGCACTGGCGCTCTGTGTGACGGTATGTTACCACAGTAGTACATCACATCTCGGCGTCATAGCGTAGCGCTCTGACGCGCGCTAAGTACGCGTTCTGTTTGACGAAGGCTTTAGATAAATAAAACACGATCAAATTGTAAATAAATAATCTTTATTGCAAAATAAAAAACATTGTCACTTGAAAGATCGTAATTTAATAACATCTACACAATCTTTATGTAGTCACCATAACATAATTTAACCCCCAAAATAATAAAGTCCACTAGCTTTGATTATATACCTACATAATCGAAGTCCACTACTCCACAAAGTCTACTAAATAAAAACGAAAAATATAATAAATGGAATTATGATATTTAAAAAAATACCATTTGTTTGAGAACATTTACCATTTCAAATTAAAAGAAAATTTGCTATAAGCATTCATTGGGAAATGTTAACCGTTGCGTGGCCTCCGCTCAGTCCAGGATGAGCACAGGAACAAAAATTTGGATTTAAAAAATAAACTGATAGCTTGCGAACTTTTTTTTTCTCACTTATTGTTACTGTTAAATAAAAGATAGCAACTTCAAACAGTAAATTACTGATAGAGGCAGTAAGATAATCCACTGAGACCATATTCAATCATTGACAGTTTAGTGCATAAATTATACACTTCATATATTAGGTTTTTTTAATTGGTAATAGAACAAGACGTTTATCGCCTTCACATCAATATTTCATAGTATCAATGTTAAAGAAAGTAGTGACGTATGCAGATTCACAAAATATCCATGATTAGTAATTATAAATTTAACTCCACCGCCTCCTTGGTCAAATGGTTAGTTATTCTCACTACGGGGGATACCTGTGTGCTTAGTGCGAGTTTCTTGACGTTCTCCATAGCGTAAAAGTGAAGCCAATTTTGTATGCAGTTGGAACAGCGCCCCTAGCGGCAAACGTAGGCAAACGATCCCATTCCATACAAATATGAGCTAACTTTTACGCTATCGAGAACGTTAAGACGTAAGAACGTTCTTACTGGTGGTAGGACCTCTTGTGAGTCCGCACGGGTAGGTACCACCACCCCGCCTATTTCTGCCGTGAAGCAGTAATGCGTTTCGGTTTGAAGGGTGGGGCAGCCGTTGTAACTATACGTGAGACCTTAGAACAAATCTCAAGGTGGGTGACGCATTTACGTTGTGGATGTCTATGGGCTCCAGTTACCACTTAACACCAGGTGGGCTGTGAGCACTACCACCCATCTAAGCAATAAAAAAAAAATCGCACTAAGCACACTGTTTGGATTCCCAGTCGATCACCTTTGTGAAAGTTATTTGGAATCTGGCTGTACTTATTTTATCGTTTGTATTTCCAGGACCCATAAAAACATTAGAAAATCCTACATTGAGGCTATTTTTATTACATTGCGAACATTGAGTACTTACGTATTTTTTTACAAACGTGGGTATAATGCTTGTTCCAAATGGTTATAATGCCTGTACAAGTACACGTACATTTATTAGGCCACTGATATTTCTGGCAATATCTGCTACCACATATTCGGGTGTAGCATATTTTGTTACAATGAGTCCAATATTTTTGAATATTCTTTTAAATGTTACATTGGAGTAAAACCTGTTGGAATTTTGGATAATTTTAAATTCATCATTGTGTAGCTAGTGTAAGTGATGCTTTTTTAACATTATCATTTCTTATTTATATATTCAGAATTCGCATCGCAACGATACAATTTATACATTAAATTGAAATAATAATAAGAGATTCCATTTTGAAGACAATGTAAAGAAATAATGTGTGTAAGAAACAGAATAACGTTCTTATTACACTAGTCGTGAGTAGAGCATTCAAACAATATATGGACCGTTTATTTTGAAAGTGCTGTAAGTTCATTTTTGAGAAAAATGAGAAAAATGATTCATTTTGAGAAAAAATAATCATTTTTGAGAAAATCACGTAATTCATGCTTAATTTAATGTAATTTTTTTATATATAACTAGTCCGTGTTTAATTTCTCAAAAAAAATCCCATGTTTTGTACAACTTAAAATCGGTCGGTAAATGAAATTGCATAATCATCGATTATGAAAGTGGTGTAAGTCCAATTGACAGAGGTTGGTGGCATAGCCAGACCTCATATGATTTGCCTGTATTTGCCTGTAACAAAAGAAAATGGACTTACGCCACTTTCAAAATAAACGGTCCATATATGCAATGCTATTGAGTGCTGTGTTGCCTTTTAAATCAGCATGCACAATTTCATATACCAAAAGCATATAATAAACTATATCTAAAATAGTACAAAATAAACATTGAAATCTAATATATTATCATAACAAAATGAAATGTCAGATAGTTTTTTAATTCATTTTTTGTACACCTATAATTTCTCACAGTGATTAATTTTACTGTAGTATGTGACATAATATTGTTTAACCAATGTCCAATATTAATGGTTCCGGAAAAAGTTCAACTCATTACAATCCTTTCGAGTACAATTTTACTATTTAAAATATAATGGTAACATGCAACAAACACTACTAATTCAATTCCACATGAAATAAGTTTTCTTGTAAATGCTTAAGCGATTTTTGGTATTGAAAAAATATAATACACCAGGAGACAAAACAGTGTATATTAGAATTAAAGATCACGATAATTATTTTCTAAAATAGTAGGAGATAAGGATCTTTAGTTACATGAATAATTTAATTCAGATTCGTATTACAGTGGATTCCACACACTGCACAGTAAAATCAGTTTATTGAAATTTAATCTGAAGCACACCATTCTGATGGTGGCTACAAGAGTCCTACATACTAGAATTAATGGCAAATTAAACAATATGTATATATATATTTTATAATTAGGCAAATAAAATCGATAATGACTAGTTTCACTAGTTTTATGACCACAAAGATCAGTCCCACAGAAAAATTAATAATAAAAATAATGTTTAGTAGACAAAAAATTCCTACAATTTGTAATTTTGAATTTAATGTTAATTTCTAAGTCTTGACACTTCCCAGGTCAATCCAAAATTATAATGGTCTACTATAAACAAGACCACAATGGGCTCGCCCTTCCAATTATTAAGGTATTCATTATTATAAATTTAACTATGAGTCCGTATATCACATAACAATAGTAATATCTAAAAGACTTGCACATTCACCTACAAAATTTCAAATTTCTAAACGTTTACCATCACAAGTGACACTACCACTACATTAACTATGTAACATTAAATACACATACAACCACACAATTTTATAGAGGTATAATATGTTGATCAGATCAATAGATTAAAAACTAATGGAATAACATAGTTACTTTATCTTTGGCTTGATATGGAAACATTCGATTTTGAAATGTTCGCACATTTCTTGCACCTGAAAAATTTTGATTAATTCAGTACAGATAAACTTGTAATTTCGTTTTTCTTATCTATGATTTCTTATCTAAATTTTCTGTATTTTTATTGTGGTATAAAGTTAAGTTTCTTAATTTCATTCTCTGAGTCGAAATGCTTTAATTTTATAAACTGATGGTAAGGTATCTCGTGAGTCCGTACACATAGAAACCAACACCCTTTTTTTTAACGCTGGGGAATCCATTTACGGATACCCGGTCGAGGGGGGTAACGGACGGGGTTATGTCGGACTCCGGCGCCTCCTGAGAGGAAGAAGGGGAGAAGAGAAGGGCCGAGGTGATACCACCACCCTGCTCATTTCTGTTGTGAAGCAGTACGTACTGCATTTCGGTTTGAAGGGTGGGGTAGCCGTTGTACTGTAAAACTGAGACTTAGAACTTACGAATCAAAGTGATTGACGGTATTTATGTTGCTGATGTTTTTTTTTATTGCTTAGATGGGTGGACGGGCTCACAGCCCACCTGGTGTTAAGTGGTTACTGGAGCCCATAGACATCCACAACGTAAATGCGCCACCCACCTTGAGATATAAGTTCTAAGGTCTCAGGTCAAAGGCTGCCCTCACCCTTCACCGAAATGCATTACTGCTCCACGGCAAAAATAGGCAGGGTGGTGGTAGCTATCCGCCCGGACTCACAAGAGGTCCTACCACCAATAACCAGACCACCAGTCTATGGGTTCCCGTGAGCTGGTCCAGAGATTTATACACGGTAACCGTACTCGTCGAACTCGACAAAGAGGTCGACGTGCAACCTAGCCCATGCATCAGCCCACTGAGTTTCTCGCCGGATCTTCTCAGCGGGTCGCGATTCCGATCCGGTAGTAGATTCATTCGCGAAGCAATTGCTCTTGAGTTGTTAAGTCTCCTTCGGAGGCACTCGGGCAGCTGTTAGCAAATCCCACCCCTCCTGGCTGAGTGTTTGCTCGCCCACCTGTCCTGGTGAAATTGGAAAGGCCTTCGGGCCACCAGTAATCTTTCAATCATAAAAAAAAAGATTTATACACTAAATAGAAACTCACCACTTTAGTGCCATAGTATATGTGTGCGAGGGAGCTGGCGACACACAGCCCGGCCAGCATCATGAGCTCGGTGGAGGCGGACACGGGCCGGCACAGCGCCACCGCCACCACCGCCGCGTACGGAACCAACAGCTCGTTCAGCGCCTCACAACGAGTGTCACTCATCTGAGACACGATTAGGCGACACTAGAAATCAACAAAGACGTGGTCATTGGAACCCGTAGACAACACGTGAACAACCGCACCCCAACTGTGAGGTCTAATTAACAAGTTTAATATAAGAGAGAATACACTTTTATGTACACCAAAACACAATTTACATTCAAAAAACAATCAAAAAAGCAGATACATTTGTACAATAGGCGGTCTTATCGCTAAAAGCGATCTCTTCCAGACAACCGTTTAATTTACAGAAATTCTGGAAAATATAAAAATATAGCAGGTATTTTGCGGTGTACTATAGATAATACATTATTATCGAAAATATATACATACAATAAATAAAATATATACCGTTTACATATAATATGAAATATATACTAATATTTATATACCAATATACATACTTACATACAATACATACTAATATATTTACATACACATAATACACCAACAGTATTGAAATAATAAATGATGATGCAAACAAACAGCACTAAGCAGATAAGTAGTGTTTCTTCATCATTCTTTTAAAACAGTTAAAAGTTGGAACACTTCTCACTGCATCCGGCAGAGTATTCCACAATCGAACCGCTTGGACGGTGAATGAATCATCAAAGATATGATAAGATATGATACTCTTCTATGGCATATGATATATTTCTGGTGCTCAGTTAGAACTATTTAATATAAAATTCAATGTATTGCGAAAGCGGTCACAACTTATTAATAAACATGGGAGGGATTATCTCACGAAGTTACAGATTTTTACTGCCTGTAAGTAGCGGTTACTAATTTTTAATATTATTTAACATCTGATCAGTTGATATAAACAGAGAGACTGCGTTAGTGCGCCAACTTCGAACTAGAGGTTCGTTGTGCGTTAACTATGAGAGTAGAGGTAAGGAAAACACTCTGTGTATAAAAACTTGTCAAAATAAGATGGCGCCACCGTAGCAAGTGGGGTCATTTTAAAGATAGCGCCAAAAATATTGTATTAAATCGTTTAACTCAGCAAACTTCACTCTAGGTACAATTGCTTCATTCATACCACTTGCTACGCTAGCACTGCTTTGGTGGGTTTTTGAGTTATGATCCTCCTCTTACAGCCCCACATTTACTCAACTTGTAAATTTTTTTATGTCTACCCTCCATATTAATATTAACGTATATTTATTTTCGAATTGTGTACATATATTCATTTTGATGACTGTAATTTGTAGGGTTTTTTTCTGTTATTGCTCGTGTAGGTAGACGAGCATACGGCCCACCTGATAGTGAATGGTTACCATCGCCCATGGTCTTCAGCAATGCCAGGGGCAGAGCCAAGCCGCTGCCTACCGTTAAAGCTATCATATAACGGAAGGCAGATTTATTGGATGCCTGAATAGCGCTAACGACATTTCAGGATATGTTTGCAAATAATACTTTAATCGTTAATCATTTGTTGTTTTATAACTTACTTGTTGTTACTTGTAATTATATTGACATTTCTTCTATTTTGTTTTGTTTTTGATATGACATGACATAATTTATTAGACATTACTGGTGGTAGGACCTCTTGTGAGTCCGCGCGGGTAGGTACCACCGCCCTGCTTATTTCTGCCGTGAAGCAGTGATGCGTTTCGGTTTGAAGGGTGGAGCAGCCGTTGTAACTATACTGAGATCTTAGAACTTATATCTCAAGGAGGGTGGCGCATTTACGTTGTAGATGCCCATGGGCTCCAGTAACCACTTAACACTAGGTGGGCTGTGAGCTCGTCCACCCACCTGAGCAATAAAAAAAACATTCATATTAATATTTCAACAATTATTACTGTTTTACTTGTTAAATTTGAATCTCAAAGTATGTTTTCATTAATTTTTTTTAATATTATTGTATTCCATCTTCGAGCCGATGAATTCCCGATGATATGTACGCCATTATTTTCACATGCATGTCAGGCCATAAATTAAATAGTTTAAGTTATTTTCAATGTTAAATGTTTGTGATGTGGCAGTACTTTTTTAAATAAATAAAAAATACAAGTTCCGAATAACGTTTAGACCCTCCGCCTGTCTACTGAGCAATTTCACTCGCACGATGTAATGATCTTTCCACTAACATTGATATTGGAGAATATAGTCCCGGTGAGCACGTAGAACAGTCTGGGCCCGAGTTCGATGATGTTGTTCGGCGAGTAGACCGCCCAGGCCGTGCTCAGCGCCAAGAACGCGACCAGAGGTACCAGAGGACGTATCGCTTCGGTAAACGAACGCATCTTGCCGGTTCCGTCGCGGTACGATCTGGAATCAACACGATGCACATTGTACGTGACAATGTTTGATTTAGGTACACTTTTTTTTTTATTGCTTAGACGAGTGGACGATCTCACAGCCCACCTGGTGTTAAGTGGTTACTGGAGCCCATAGACATCTACAACGTAAATGCGCCACCCACCTTGAGATATAAGTTCTAAGATCTCAGTATAGTTACAACGGCTGCCCTACCCTTCAAACCGAAACGCATTACTGCTTAACGGCAGAAAATGGGCAGGGTGGTGGTACCTACCCGCGCAGACTCACAAGAGGTCCTACCACCAGTAATGGTAAGTACACAGAATTTCGTTAAAGATCTTTAATTAATTTCGTTAAAGATCTTAATCTTTAATCAAATAACTAATCTTATTATTAATGACTATTACTTAAACTAATTTTTAATCAACCAAGATGGCGCACGCCGGGCAATATGCGGCCAAGGCATTCACAGTCACACAGACNCCCGCGCAGACTCACAAGAGGTCCTACCACCAGTAATGGTAAGTACACAGAATTTCGTTAAAGATCTTTAATTAATTTCGTTAAAGATCTTAATCTTTAATCAAATAACTAATCTTATTATTAATGACTATTACTTAAACTAATTTTTAATCAACCAAGATGGCGCACGCCGGGCAATATGCGGCCAAGGCATTCACAGTCACACAGACGAGCATCAAATTTACAAAACACTAAATTAATAAATTCAGAATATACTTGTAGATATTCCAGAGTATGACCGTTTGGCTGGTGATAATTGCGGAGAAGTACAGCACGAACTCGAACACGATGCCGGGCGTGAGGCCACCGGGCAGCGGCACGTGCCACGCCTCCGGCCCTGTCGCCGACGTCACCAGCAGCAGTACACACGAACCCTACCATAAGGAATATCCGACTATCAATTTATTTATTTTTTTGTTATTGCTTAGATGGGTGGACGAGCTCACAGCCCACCTGATGTTAAATGGTTACTGGAGCGCATAGATATCTACAACGTAAATGCCGTCACCCACCTTGAGACATGAGTTCTAAGGTCTCACTTTTAACTACGGCTACCCCACCCTTCACACCGAAACGCGTTACTGCTTCACGGCAGAAATAGGCAGGGTGGTAGTACCTACCCGTGCGGATTCACCAGAGGTCCTACCACCAGTAAACTAGTAATAATAGATAACAATAAAGAAAATTAAATACATAAATGAATCTAAAAAACGAGAGATTAAGGTCGAATTTCGATAATCGTGAATTTTCGTATTAAAGGGACATCGCTCGGTGTCATATGTTTTATTATGAATACATATGAATACCTAGGTACAATGCAAAGATTGTTTTTTTGCAGCTTTGTTACAAGAGGAGATCGTCACTTATCGGATCAAACTTTCTAAATAAAAACCTTTTTCATTCGGCATTTAAAATTCGCGCCAAAACCGAAGGCGAAATAAATTTTCAACGGGAAATCGAAATTTGATTTAGCTACAAAAACCGTACATAATATGTAACTTTAATGTTTTTTCTAATCGAATATTCAGGATTTACTTTTTTATTGTACGAGTATATATGATTGAACGACCTTCCGTCTCACATGTTGTTAATATTTTTTTGCTACCTAAGCTTAGTAGCCTTAGAGGGCTATGCCAGCGCAACTGAGCGAGTAGTTAAGCACACTGGGCTCTAGTGTGAGAACGTTGCTAACACTAGTCCCAGCAAGAGCAGTGCTTCGCAGAATCTACGACCAGATCGGCAGCGCGACCCACTGAGAAGATCCGGCGAGAAACTCAGTGTGTGCTCAGGCTGTGTCTGTGGGTTTATTTACTCGCTGCAACAACGCAAGCGACGGGTTCGACGAGAACGATGACCGGTGCTTGAGTTACCTAAAAGCGTGACATGTTTAGGGCGACGTCGACTGTTTACCATTCGCTCCGCAGGATCGGTATGAACATTACGTGAACCCCGCTATCCACAGTGAGACAATGAGGGTTGACAGGTTGAAGTCTCAATCGTATTGTATACCGGCTTTTGCGGTAGGCAGCGGCTTGGCTCTGCCCCTGGCATTGCTGAAGTCCATGGGCGACGGTAATCACTCACCATCAGGTGGGCCGTATGCTCGTCTGCCTACAAGGGCAATAAAAAAAAACAAAAAAAAAAACGGCTGCCCCGCTATTCAAACTGCAACACATTGCGGCTTTAGGTACCTATAGGAAAATCGGTACCTGTCTGCGGTATAGTAAGCATCTCTCGATACAAGCCCATTAGGCCACGACGACCTTCAGAAAAACGAAAAAACAGGTAGACGTTCTAAATTTCTAGTAAATTACCAACTTACGAGCATAGTGAAATCGTATCCCCAAGGCAAGAACATGACGCCGGTGTTGTACTTCTCCCAGTGCGTCAAATAGAAGTTGATGAAGATATTCCATATCACGAAGAAGAACCTCAGCGGGCTGACCTCGTCCCTGTAACATCGTGTTGCTTGTGACAACTTGAAGTCGGGAACGAATAAAGAAATCAGTATTTTCAATGGACCCAAACGAATTCGTTGTAGAAGTTGGAAAAATGCACCTTTTAAGACAAGAAGGCCGGTACGTTCGGATCGCGAATGCAAATAAATATGTTTTAAAAATATGTCTACGGGGTCCGGCGACCCCTAGTCATATAAAATGGACTGTGGCTGGACAAGTGCTCTTGTAAAAACTAGACGAAACTGATTTAACTCATAGACACAGCTCACTGAGGTTGTCGTCGGATCTTCTCAGTGAGTCGCGATTCCGATCCGTTGGTAGATTCTGCGAAGCACTGCTCTTGCTAGGGCTATTGTTAGTAAATTCTCTTGAGCCTGTGAGCCCCTTAGGGCTACCAGCGAAGAAGCAAGGAAAACAAAACGAAAATTAATGTTTTAAATTCTAACAGCGCATAGATTTGATGATTTTTCTTATCAAAAAATCAATTATACAAAATCTGCGATGACGTCACGTAACAAAAAATTCACGCGCGACAGCGAGTGCTATAGTTGGATTCTCGACTTTAATATTTGGTGCAAACTGCTTATATTGGAACGAATGTTGAAGATATAGACAAAAAAATAACGTACATCATTTAATTTAAAAATGATAGTTTCTTAATATTCGATATTCTTGGATTTTATTAATAAACTCACTATATCGAAAAATTTTATGATTCTTATTATTATTTTTTATTTACTTTTTTATTTTTGTAAAATACTACAGTTACAAAAACTATAGTATAAAACGAATATTTACTATAGTATGTAACGGACGTGACGTCACAGCTGCCGCCAGCCAAGCCGCCATGCCATGTTAACACGCCCCCTTCCGCCACTGCCGCTAGCCAAAGCTATGGAGGGTAGAAGTACCCTCCATAGCCAAAGCCAACGAAGGGGGGATAGTGTTAATAAAACAAACCATGCCGGCCATTTCTACCTGCTTTCTGCTTTCTCGCACAAATAAAAGAACTTGTCGTTACGCTGCTGGTTTTTTATTGTCACATCATTTGCAACAAGTATGAAACGATTATTTCAGTCTTCCTTTAGTATGTGTTTGTTTAAAGTAATTTTATCAGTTTGCGTTTCTAATCACAGAACTAGCGTTTTTATCACAAAACATGGTAACATGGTGACATAGATGATTAAAATTGTAATTTGTAAATGTTTAACTGATAAAATAACAGCTGTACGCATACTGGACGAAATAAGTGTTTTGTTTTTCTTTAAATTGGAATTAATAAACACGTTCCGATGTATTGCGTATTGGGAATGAATACTAAGTATGGAAGAAAATTCCAAAATTTTTAATGCAAATGTATTCACACGATTAGGTACATTTAAAAACACAACACACAATCTAAATTAGTCCAATAGAGCGCAATGCATAGATTTGTACTGTAAATTAGCATATCCTTGCTATATTATTCAAAATTCATTGTTAATTGTGAACGTGAATTATTTCGATATGGCTCGAGAAGTTTTACCTATACATGCAAAGAAAGATAGGCGACGGTCTTTTGTTTTAAATTCAGGGACGTTTTTTTTTTGTTTTTTTTTCCTACCTAAGCTGATAGCCCTAGGGGCTATGTCAGTGTAACCCTAACTTTAGTAGGTGAGCTCACAGGGCTCAAACCTGATGACGTTGCTAACATGAACCCTAGCAAGAGCCGTGCTTCGCAGAATCTACCACCGGATCGGAAACGCGACCCACTGAGAAGATCGGGCGAGAAACTCAGTGGGCTGTGTCCGAGAGTTAATTTACTCGTCGAGCCCTTCGTCGCGAGCGACGGGTTCGACGAGAACGGTGACCGGTGCTTGAAGTACCTAAAAGCACCGTTAGTGGATCGGGAGGATCCGAGATGACGTGTTTTGGGCGACGTCGACTGCTTTCCATTCTGTCCGCAGGATCGGGAATATTCAGGGACGACCTGAAGATATAGGTAACGTTCAGTTGTGACGACTAGAAGGTCAATCAAGAAGCGATACTTGAGAGATAGACTATAGACGATATTTATTTGAGGCAAACTAATATTGTGCCCAGCGAAAGAGACCTTGTCTGCAAAAAGGTTGAGAACGGTGTAATTGCTGCTAAAGCCTTTCGCTACGGCAGGACTGTAGCTGTAGTGTTTCGCAGGAATAGGAACTCCGTGGTGAAAGTGCGCACATCACCCATCGTGTATAGGCATTGCTTTCATCAGGTGACTATAATCACCGATAGTAGCGAAAAGGATAATGGATTGGATAATCGGATCAGCGAATTACGAATACGTGGTTTTTTTGCACATGTGAAGTGGAAAGTAGTGGAAATCTATGTGCGTTCACTTTAGGGTTCATAGCATCCGAACTAATTACAAATTTGTTTTGAAATTTTGTAAACATTCATGGAATAGTTTTATTAATAAGTTATTCGTTATTTATTGATTATATGTTTTCCCCCTTTAACAATAAGATTAGAAGCAGTGCTGATTGCTTCTAATCTTATTGTCAGTGAAATTATTCCAAGCGCGAACCAATTTTAAGCTGATTTCTACTATATTTCATTCGAGTCTAAACATAATAATATGTCTATAAGTGTAACATAATGTTTCACTTATACACGGTTCGGTAATACACGAGCAACTTAGCATGAAACCATTATTATGCATAACAAAAAATATTTTGAATTTTTGTCATCAGCAAACAAATTATGAAAATATAGCGTTGGTGATGGAAAAAAAAGCGTACACTTCAAGGTCACGCATTCTTGAAAGACAACAAATTATTATCAATGAAAATGGTGATGTTTAAGTTAATAATANACTTATACACGGTTCGGTAATACACGAGCAACTTAGCATGAAACCATTATTATGCATAACAAAAAATATTTTGAATTTTTGTCATCAGCAAACAAATTATGAAAATATAGCGTTGGTGATGGAAAAAAAAGCGTACACTTCAAGGTCACGCATTCTTGAAAGACAACAAATTATTATCAATGAAAATGGTGATGTTTAAGTTAATAATACATTGTATACCTTCCGAATATACTGTAAAGACATGTCGGTATGAGGACTGCGGAGTAGGAATCAAGTCCGTGGTCGAAAAGTTCGCCCAAAGGACCGCTTGTACCGGTGCGACGCGCTTGTTTCCCGTCGATACCATCTGCAATGGAATTTAATATTATAAATAGAATGAGCTTAAAATTTAAAATTTTGTTTCCATTACGAGACTAAGCAAAGGGTTTAAAAGATTTGTTTGACCAAATACGTAAATAACTTACAAAATGAATAAAGAACATGAACTAGACTAGGCGAAGGTCTCCTGATACAATGAACGACATTAGGAGTGATTTTTTTTGAGCACTTTTTCTTTAAATATACTTCTATATCTATACTAATATTATAAAGAGGAAAGATTTGTTTGTTTGTTTGTTTCGAATAGGCTCCGAAACTACTGGACCGATTTGAACAATTCTTTTTCCATTAGAAGCCGACATTGTCCCTGATGAACATAGGCTACTTTTTTTATTATTTTTTTTATTTATTTTTTGGTTTCATGTGTGTTTTAATGTTTCCGAAGCGAAGCGAGGGCGGTTCGCTAGTCTTAAATAAAATGGCTTTTTACAGTTTTCATCGTGTCGTTTCATGACATAAATATAGTTGATATGAATATAGGCGAATGGTCATTTTTATTTTATTGATGTAATGAATTTATCAATTATTATTATTATTAACTTAGCGCGGCAATGTAACATTAAAAGTTTTTCTAAACTTGTCAGTTTAGAACCCATACGAAAATAAAAAAACTAATACTAAATTACAGAACAGAAGCCTCTTGTTATAATTCAAAAATAAATGAATAATAGTTATATGAGATATAAAAAAACTAGTGTCAAACCCGTTTTTTTTTATAAGCCGCCAATTCTAAGCGGCCAAGGATTTTTGCGGTATGTTTTTTCAATAATTTTCGCTGTACTACAATCCAGTTCAGCTGAATTTTCGAGATGAGGCCATGTCTCGTACCACTGTTCACAACTGGTTTAACGAATAGAACCGTGTACGTGTGGCGGTCGCGCTGCAATTGCGACTACCGTTCAATGGTAAAAGCATAAACATATTGGCTTAGTTATATGACCTTAGACCTTTTTTTTTATTGCTTACATGGGCGGACGAGCTCACAGCCCTCCTGGTGTTAAGTGGTTATTGGAGCCTATAGACATCTACAACGTAAATGCGCCACCCACCTTGAGATACAAGTTCTAAGGTCTCAAGTATAGTTACAACGGCTGCCCCACCCTTGAAACCGAAACGCCTTACTGCTTCACGACAGAAATAGGCAGGGTGGTGGTGCCTACCCGGGCGGACTCACAAGAGGTCCTACCACCAGTAAAAAGACCTTAGTGGCTTCATCGAAGAAATGGTTGAAATGTTTGGATTTAATTAGATACTTCAAGTAGAGGTGTGCTTATTGTTTTTTTTTTTAATTTATCATACCAAGTCGTAACAGATGAGAGGACATTGCGAGAGGAAACTTTTTTAGGGTTCCGTATATTGTATACAAAATTCAAATTGTATAAAAATATGTCATTTTTTGGCTGTTGAAATGAATTCAGAGTACGTTCGAGTAAATATGAATGACTTCGAAAGTAGGTTTTATTTAGTTGTACATTAGATTCAAATTACCTTATCGTTCAAATTTAGCTTAGCAACAGTTAGTATTGGCCATAGAACAGCTATAAAATAATCAATTAACAAATCAGATTTATAGCGATCGTTCACAGAAATAATCGAGGACATAATGGTCTAAAATATAAGACGCTTGGAGTACTAGTATCTAGTGATGAGACTATACTAGGGTTCAAATTCCGCAGGCACTGCGCGGGAATGCCGAATCCACACACTGAACAACTGCATTGCATTCAGGCCCGGCGTTCGAACTTCAACTGGGAGAGGTAGGAGAGGCGACCACGGTCAACATTGTATCCTGTACTTCAAGGACAAAGCGATGGGTCGAGCCGTCCGGATGGTATAGCTGGTGTTTCTGAATATATCGCTACTAGGATGTCTCTAGCATCGCATCTACACTAGGACGACACTGCTGATCGTTTGATATACGATCTGCTCTGCGGCATGCTAGAGCGAACCCGTGTCACCCAGAGTTGATTTGACTGGAGACGCTGATTTTTAGACGATTTTAGGCTAATTTTGTCAGACCATTTTTCTCCCTTCGTTTTATAGGATTATCCTGGGTTTTTTGGTATTAGGAGAATGCGTTTAGAGATAAACCAATTTATCCTTTCTCCGCGTTTGTAAATATCCACGCAATCCACGTGTTTACATTTACTTTATTAAGATGATTAAAATCCATTAACTAAACAATTCATTATCAGTTTAGTTTTAAAACGGCACAAAATACGACTTCACCAGCTAGACGAACTTGTAGTCCACGTATTTTATTCTCGTGAATGCCCTTTCTTATCTAATGTTAAAATTTAATATGTCGCTTCGATAAATTTACTGGTTCGTTTCTTAACATCCTCATTCCTTAAATAATGTTTACAAAAACTTTATTATCAGAGTAAGAAGTGTCTATGAACAAAATTTTTTGCTCGTTTACGTATCTTTGATTAGACATTTGGGAAAACATAGGTAAATTTAATAGTGTTTTAGTGAACTGACTTATATTTAATTACACTTTAATGAGCAAGACCTCGTAGATACCCGTGTTAAAGCGCACACTTTTCCTATTTTAATCCACTGAATTCAAATAGGACTAGTTGACCCGGCAGACTTCGCAGTGCCTCGATTGATAAATAAAAGACCTAAGCTTTTGTATAAAATAAACTTAATACAAACAAAATGAATCCGTCCGACACATCACAGGAAAAACAAAATTGCTATTTTTATTTAATTCCGAACATTTTCATATTTATCTACCTTTTAAACCTTCTCTAGACTTCCACAAATAATTCAAGACCAAAATTAGTCAAATCAGTCCAGCCGTTCTCGAGTTTTAGCGAGACTAACGAACAGTAATTCATATTTATATTTAAATAGGATTGAATTTAACATAATAATTAAAACGGGATTTAATTTAAAATTAGAATTTAAATTGGTACGTGAAGAAAAGCTCTGTGGTTGTTACCGATTTGAAAGAATTACTTTTAAATTTTATAATATTCGTTTGATATAATAAAAGGATTTAATTTAAAATTAGAATTTAAATTGGTACGTGAAAAGCTCTGTGGTTGTTACCGATTTGAAAGAATTACTTTTAAATTTTATAATATTCGTCTGATATAATCAAACAATCTTAATATGATCTCCAACTATTTAGTTATTTGTAAAATTGTTAATCATCTTGATACAAGATGCGTGATTAAATTACACACTCAGTTCCATTATAAGGCGAAATTTAATGAGAATATCAAATAATGTTGTGGACAAAACATCATAGATAGAAAATAAGTAACGTTATGCGGTTTCATCTCATTCATATTTTACGGGATCACGTTCGATTCACGCCATATGCGATGTGAGGTACGCGGTCAAAGTTTATTTTTAATATGTATTCTTTTGACTTAATTAAAATCACTATACCGTCATGATTTCGATCGCTTTATGAATACAAATTTACAATAATACGCAATTCCCACACGAGCTATTAACATCACGTATAAATAACGTGACCATTTATATTTTTACTCAAAACGGGACGTTGGTTTATTTGTATTGGGACAATTGACAGGAAGATAATAGAAAAAACAGTACTTTTTTAAATTATTATTCGGCAAAGTTAGCTTGAAATTTACGAATTAAAGAACATATAGACTCAAGACGTTTAGTTATATTTGTATTTATTAGAGGAACAAATTTGCTTCAATATAGCTTACACCGCTCGGGTTCGGCCGAAAACGGGACAATTTTGCGTTCCAAAGTTCATTTCGGGGACACCGGGACTCGTAATTATAAAAAGGAATAGTGCCGTTAAAAATGGGACGTCTGGTCACGTTACGTATAACATAAAATCGGTGAAGGAATTTAACATTTTGTACAAATACATTTTAAAATTTTCGAACGTTTTGTCAATTTAAAAAAAAAAAAGGTTACCTATTTAGTTTTAAGCAGAAACCGCGAATAATTCTCATGGCCGTTCACTGTATGATGTCGACTATTATATTAGACCTTGGCTTATATATACCTAGACGCATAAATGTATTATGTACGCACATTTACATCATGCAACCCATAAATATGTTTTCATTACGAATACTACATATGTATAAAAGTATTCTTTGGTTATGTTTATGTTTAGGTTATTTTCTACGGATTTATACGAATTTATATTTGTAAGGAAATTAAATAAATGAATGTGCCTGAGACGTAAAGTCCCCATTGTCATGGTCATGTCATAGGTATGTAGAGAGAAACAATGAGTAGTTTAACTTGGATGAACTCAAGAAAATCGCTTCTCGTATTGCAATAACAATAAAGGATAGCAGTAGGCAACACTGAAATATTGTTCGTACTATTAAATAAGAGATTGTGTTATATTGGTGCTTTTTAGCTCTCCAAGCATTGGTCAGCGTTACGTCGAATACGACGTGCGAATACGAAGAATTCAACGTGCAAACTAATCCATAGACACAGCCCACCATAGACACAGATCACGCCGGATCTTCTCGAGTGGATCGCGATTTCGATCCGTTGATAGATTGGTAGCCTTTTTCCAAAGTCTGCTCAGTAACTTCGAAGAAAGTAGGGCTGCACTGCATTTTGTGCGCCTATTTCAATCGCATCTTCCCTGTTATTGGTGTGTGTTACATGCACTGTACTGTACAAGGTACCGGAATTTGGCCGCTGCTTTGTACTTTGTATTTTCGAGAACTAGGTCTTCTCACTTTCATCTAACATTTTTATATCGACGCATGGGAAGATATTCCGTCTTTTCGTGGCCCTTTGATTGGACAATCCGAGAGACTTCCTGTTGGAGGCAGTTGAATCCGTTTATAACGTGCTGCTTTCCTTTCTCCTAGCAGCGCAAGGTCAACGGTGTACCCTATAACCTTATTCTATTCATTGAGACGCACTCCGCTATTAAGTGGATACACTTTCCGTATAACGTGTTCAAGTGCCAAGTTGAACAGCATTGGTGACGGAGCGTCTACCTTCCCAAGTCCAGTCACATCGTCAAACTCATCTGTGAGAACAGCGTCAACTCGTACCGTCATTCTACTTTCCCCAGTAGCAACCTCTACCATTCTCACAAGTTTCCGTGGGATTTAAAAGCTGGCGAGGATTCCATATAGTCGGTCTATCTATGCTGTCGTAAGCCTTAGCAAAATATACAAAGATCGAATGTTTGCTTTGCGTACTCTAATTTTGTCTCCATTAATAGTTCCAAATGATCGACTGCGCCGATAAAACTGTGCAAATAATTATATTTGTTCGCATCGAAACTAATAACTATTATAACATAGCAACAGTGTAAAAGATTACGTTTTGCATGAAATACGTTGATAAATACGTAACACTATCTTTAAAACAAGAGCCGCGAGCGTCGATAATTTTGAAGAATATCTATTTAAAATAGTCCTAGTCTGAAGAGATTTTTGAAAGGGAAAATGTTACTTAATAGGTTTATTTCTTTGTTGTTACATAATAGATTTATTTATTTGTTAAACACCAAAAATGGTAAAATTGGTTACTTTTGGAAAAAAGTTACTAATTTGGTTTTGCCCAATGTTCAGGGGCATTTATTTATTTATTTTATGATTACATGGATGAATGGACGAAGTCACAGCCCACCTGTTGTTAAGTGGTTACCGGAGCCCATAGACATTCACAATGTAAATGCTGCCACCCACCTTTAGATATGAGTTCTAAGGTCTCAGTATAGTTACAATTTGCATGGATAAAATCTGCTTACGCTTCTTACAAGAAACTGTAGGTTTGCCATAATTTTCAGTAGCATAACATATTGTATTTTTTTAAAGAAGGCTAATCCTGCTTAATTTTGTTACATTTTTAAATTTTAAATTATATTAATTGTATAATTATTATAATCCAAGTTTCACACGTTATACCTAGTCAGGTCGTAAATTCTGTCACATGTTTAATGTAAAATAATTGAAACAAGTGTATTCATTATGTAACCATTCATATACCAAAATGAACTTAACAAAACATAGATTCTTATGACACTAAAGTTTATTCAAAATGACCTCCGTGATTTTGAATACAGGCCTTCAATCTGCGCGGCCAGTCGTCTATCGCAGCACGAACGAGGTCCATGTCAATATCGGCGGCTGCCTTAATCAAGGATGTCTTGAGTGACTCCAAATTGGGATGAGGCTTTGAGCACGCCTTTTCCTCCAAGTGTTGCCATATCTTGTAATCTAACGGATTCAAATCTGGACTGGAGGAGGGCCAGTCTTCGTGCCGGATGAAGTCGATTTCACGCGCCGCCAGCCAGTCTTGTGTGCTCTTCGCTCTATGAGCTGGCGCCGAATCTTGTTGGAATACCCAGTGCCTGTTATTGAACATGGTATGAGAAACAGGTTCCACAAGGTTCGTCAGGACTGTATTTTGATACACAACTGCATTCGTTTTTACACCTTTCTCACAAAAATGTACCTCTGTTAAGCCCCAATAAGAAACTCCCAACCATACCATGAGCGAGGATGGAAAATGACCTCGTTGGACACGCGGAATACGGTTGCTCGCTTCTTCACTACTGTGTGCGTACACCTTATCATTTTGTTTGTTGTAGCTCTCTTCTACGGTAAAAATTTTTTCATCCGAAAAAAGAATTTCCCGATATTTTTTTCCCGCGTACCGCTTCAACAAAGCGCGGCATCTCTTCAGTCTCAGGTCCATTAGACGAGCATTCAAACGATGTCCTGTTTTTCTTCGATATGCCCGAAGCCCTAAGTCTTCATTTAACACCCTTTTCACCGTGGTTCTGCTTAACCCCATCTGAAGGGCCAACAGTTTCTGCTTACGTTTGGGATTTCTTTGAATTCGCGCCTTCACAGCTTTTATCACTGCTGGAGTCCTAACAGACCGAGGGCGACCACTTCTTGACCTGTCATCTACACTAGAGTCTTCATTGTATCGTTTGATGGTACGATAAACGAATCTTTTGGTTATATTCAAATTTTTCAGTATGTTAAAAATTTGAATTGGCGCGTAACCGCAACGATGCAACGCAATAACTGCAACACGGTCTTCTTTAAGCGTCCACTCCATATTTAAAAATGAGTAAAATTCTAAAAGTATACATTTTTATTTTCATGAACAATTCGAAATTCGAATTCAATAAACTTTTTTGTGGCCAGCATTCTAAAAGAAAAGTTTTTACTGTGTGACAATACTTATGACCTGACTAGGTAGATTGCTTAGATAGGTGGACGAGCTCACGGCCTGTTAAGCGGTTACCGGAGCATAGACATCTACAATTCATTTTTATATTTAAATAGGATTGAATTTAACATTATAATTAAAACGGGATTTAATTTAAAATTAGAATTTAAATTGGTACGTGAAAAGCTCTGTGGTTGTTACCGATTTGTAAGAATTACTTTTAAATTTTATAATATTCGTTTGATATAATCAAACAATCTTAATAATGATCTCCAATTAGTTTAGTAAAATTGTTAATCATCTTGATACAAGATGCGTGATTAAATTTCACACTCAGTTCCATTATAAGGCGAAATTTAATGAGGATATCAAATAATGTTGTGGGCAAAACATCATAGATAGAATATAAGTAATGTTATGCGGTTTCATCTCATTCATATTTTACGGAATCACGTTCGATTCACGCCATATGCGATGTGAGGTACGCGGTCAAAGTTTATTTTTAATATGTATTCTTTTGACTTAATTAAAATCACTATACCGTCATGATTTCGATCACTTTATGAATACAAATTTACAATAATACGCAATTCCCACGTGACCATTTATATTTTTACTCAAAACGGGACGTCGGTTTATTTGTATTGGGACAATTGACAGGTACATAATGGAAAAAACAGTACTTTTTTTAAATTATTATTCGGCATAGTTAGCTTGAAATTTACGAATTAAAGAACATATAGACTCAAGACGTTTAGTTATATTTGTATTTATTAAGGGAACAAATTTGCTTTAATATAGGTTACACCGCTCGGGTTCGGCCGAAAACGGGACAATTTTGCGTTCCAAAGTTCATTTCGGGGACACCGCGACTCGTAATTATAAAAAGGGATAGTGCCGTTAAAAATGGGACGTCTGGTCACGTTACGTATAACATAAAATCGGTGAAGGAATTTAACATGTTGTACAAATACATTTTAAAATTTTCGAACGTTTTGTCAATTTAAAAAAAAAAAGGTTACCTATTTAGTTTTAAGCAGAAACCGCGAATAATTTTCATGGCCGTTCACTGTATGATGTCGACTATTATATTAGACCTTGGCTAGATATATATACCTAGTTAAATGTATTATGTACGCGCATTTACATCATGCAACCCATAAATGTGTTTTCATTACGAATACTACATGTGTACAAAAGTATTCTTTGGTTATATGTTTATTTTCTACGGATTAAATGATTACTGTGTAACACGAATTTATACGAGTATATCAAAGGAAATTAAAAAAAATGAATGTGCCTGAGACGTAAAGTCCCCATTGTCATGGTCATGTCAATGGTATGCAGGGAGAAACAATGAGTAGTTTAACTTGGATGAACTCAAGAAAATCGCTTCTCGTATCGCAATAACAAACAAGGATAGCAGTAGGCAACACTGACATATTGTTCGTACTTAATTTAATAAGAGATTGCCTTATATTAGTGCTTTTTACTTTTTAGTCACCGTTACCGTCGAATACGACGTGCGAATACGAAGAATTCAACGTGCAAACTAATCCATAGACACAGCCCACTGAATTTCAGGTCGGATCTTCTCGAGTGGATCGCGATTTCGATCCGTTGATAGATTGGTAGCTTTTTCCAAAGTCTGCTCAGTAACTTCGAACAAAGTACCGAATGTAGGGTTGCACTGTATTTTGTGCACCTATTTCAAATGCATCTTCCCTGTTATTAGTGTGTGTTACATGCACTGTACTGTACAAGGTACCGGAATTTGGCCACTGCTTTATACTTTGTATTTCCGAGAACTAGGTTTTCTCACTTTCATCTTACATTTTTATATCGACGCATGGGATGATATTCCGTTTTTTCGTGGCCCTTTGATTGGACATTCCGAGAGACTTCCTGTTGGAGGCAGTTGAATCCGTTTATATTGTGCTGATTTCATTTCTCCTAGCAAAGCAAGGCCATCGGTGTACCCTATCACCTTATTCTATTCATTGAGACGCACTCCGCTATTGAGTGTGTACACTTTCCGTATAACGTGTTCAAGTGTCAGGTTGAACAGCATTGGTGACGAAGCGTCTAACTTCCCAAGTCCAGTCACATCGTCAAACTCATCAGTGAGAATAGCGTCAATTCGTACCGTCATTCTACTTTCCCTAGCAGCAACCTCTACCATTCTCACAAGTTTCCGTGGGATTTAAAAGCTGGTGAGGATTCCATATAGTCGGTTTACCTATGCTGTAGTAAGCCTTAGCAAAATCTACAAAGATCAAATGTTTGCTTTGCGTAATATAATTTTTTCTCCATTATATGTTCCAAATGATCGACCGCGCCGATAAAACTGTGCAAATAATTATATTTGTTCGCATCGAAACTAATAACTATTATAACATAGCAACAATGTAAAAGATTACGTTCTGCATGAAATACGTTGATAAATACGTAACACTATCTTGAAAACAAGAGCCGCGAGCGTCGATAATTTTGAAGAATATCTATTTAAAATAGTCCTGGTCTGAAGAGATTGTGAAAGGGACTTAAATGTAATAAGTTTATTTCTTTGTTGTTAAACACCAGAAATGGTACGATTGGTTACTTGTGGAAAAAAGTTATTACCTAATTTGGTTTTGCCCATGTTCAGGGACAATTTTTTTATTATTAGATTAGATGTATGCACGAGCTCACAGCCCACCGTTGTTACGTGATTACCAGAGCCCATAGACATTCACAATGTAAATGCTGCCACCCACCTTTAGATATGAGTTCTAAGGTCTCAGTATAGTTAAAATTTGCATGGATAAAATCTGCTTACGCTTCTTACAAGAAACCATGTAGGTTTGCCATTATTTTCAGTAGCATAGCATAATGTTTTTTTAATGAAGGCTAATCACACTTAATTTTCTTAGATTTTTTATTTTAAATTACATTAATTGTATAATTAATATAATCAAAGTTTCACACATTATATATATGTATTAGCCACTCAATTATTTACTATAATTAAATATAAAATATTTGAGTGATATTGTCTTATTATTAATCTCATTAATATTTTTCAAACATTTGATGTATTTTCCTCATTTTATAGTCATTCTTGGATCAATTATGAAAGAAAATTCTATTTCATCTCTACTTATTGTTTATTTTTAGCGAATACTTGGTTTTTTTTTATGTTTAATTTACTTATCCCGTTATAGTAAATTAGTTCAAATAGAAGATTATAAAATTGTAAAATTACATTTACCACATCTTCTGGAGATCAAACCCAAAGTCAAATCAACTGTCAGGCTTAAATATATTGTTAGTTTTTTTTTGTGTATGTAGTAAATACCAATAAATATTTGCATAAAATTAGTGCAGTAGATATGCATAATGTTCAAACTTCAATACATAACACTGGAATCACATAAGTAACAATGTCATGAAACCAAACTGTAAGTATTAAATACTTTAAAAATACTACAATGAAAATAATAAAAGCAAAATTTAGGCTGTGTTAGAAGCTTGAGCTGTTTTATGACACAAAACGAAAAAACTAAGATAATAATACATTGTAAATCAAAATTTGATCTTTCAACTTACTATTAACTTAGTTATTATATTTTTGTGTTTTATACAAATTATTATTAATTACTGAATTAAAGTTAATTGTTAACTCACTCACCTAAAGTATATGCAACAAAGAGATTCACAGCAGACGCGGCCCACACCCAAGGTGGTATCCTGCCTTTGGTAGCATTATCTCCAGTCAAAGCGTAGAATCCATAATCATAATATGAGAAAAGCAAGAAATTAAGGACCGTGAGGAGGAAGCCCATAAACGTTAGCAAGTTCGGTGCTACCCACACAGGACAAAACTGCAAATTAATTATTATTTACAGTGCTAATGTGTATTAAGCAATTTTTTTACGTATATTTGCATGAGGATGCCATTAGTTTCGAAACATTTTTTGAATATTTAAAGGTATTATTTTAATAGAAAAAAATATTTTGATTTTTTTTTAATTTTTTTATTGCTTAATTAATCGAGTTAAAATTTCAAGAGTTTGTAAATATTTATAAAACTAAAATCAGTGAATTTTATACTGCTGATTTACAGCATGTCAATTATTTAATCAAGGCTAGTTGGTTACTTACTTGGACGCACCAATTCCAAAAAGGGTGCATAACATAATTGCTGAGTACACTGGTGTCCACTGAGTTGTACTGAAAAAAATCAGCTTTACAATTAAAAAGGCAATTTTAATTAAAGGCTTTAAATTAAACAATTTTACTCACTTTGTATTTCTCGAACCCTTTCAATTTATCCTCAGACAGGAAACGAACCATGGTGTTCGAAATGTATGTTCTTATTATATTTTAATTTACTGACATCTTTGTATGATTTGTCAAATAATCTAGAATTAGTTGTCTTTATATTTAAAATTTTATTTTTATTTTTCGTATTGTTTCTCAGAGAAACGATACCTTCACGCTCAACTCAAAGTGACAACTATCCATAGAATATATATTTTTTTTACAATTAGACCGGCAAAGAAAACAATATCACATACAGCCAAGTATTATATTATATTTGTTTTATAGGCCGATAAATATGAAGAAACTTGTGAACATTCATAAATATATAACTTTATTACTTTGTTTGATTTGTATAATTAGAAATGGACAAGGAATATAAACAATAGGATATATTTTTTAAATAAGAGCCTGAAGCTATTTCTATGAGTATTGTGCAAAAAGAGCGAGATGTTAAGTTAAACATTAAATGACTCCGAAAATTACGCAGAGAAGGCACCATTTCTATTAATTTCTTGGAGCACTATCCCTAGAATAATGGCCATATACAAATAGAAATGCATTACTGCATTATTAGGCACGGGTTACTTCAACTTGACACTGTCTCGACTAGCTAAGAACCCCTAACTTCCATAAGGCTTCTTAACTTTTGCCTTTCGTGACCATGAGCTTTGATATTGGGAATCGCTCGGTATATTAACGTCAATGATCCCAATATCCTTGTAGATTCTCAGTGGTACTTCATGGGATGGAGGTGCCCCGGCAAATGGATTGTTTGGATAGACTGATTCATATCTTGCAAACTGTAAATAAGCTTCAGTTACCTTAAGTGGAAATCATTCTAATTTTAATACGTCTCTTCTGATGTGCATCAAGGTCCATATTCTTAAATCATAAATTCACAATATACCTAGTGCAGCCATAAAAGTTCGGTTACAAACGATAATGCATTTTTTGAAATGAAGTAATATAATTTTATTAAAACTTATACATACATATTTGTAGTCTAAGCAAAAAATTTAATAAAAAATTCTATTCGAAATGGCCAGCTTTAGCTTTTAAGCAGGCCTTTAATCTGTTTGGCCATGAATCTATAGATTCACGTACTGTTTCCAAGGGAAATTTCACCACTGCTTGCTCCAAGGTTTTTAAGAGACTCAATGTCGCCGTGTCGGCTATGTCCTCTAAAACTGACAATAGTTTGAAGTCTAAAGGGTTGAGGTCTGGGCTAGACGATGGTCTGTCTTCAGCCCTTATAAAGTCCGGAACGTTGGTTTCAAGCCAGGCTTGGGTAGTTTATGCCTTGTGACCAAGTGCAGAGTTCTGCTGGAAAATACACGTACGGTATGTTTTTAAAAAGTTTATTGCTCAGAGGTTTTATATGAACCAAGACTGTATCTAAATACACTTTGGCTGAAGTTTTCACTCCTTTTACACAAAAATGTAGTTTTGTGACTCCTTGATAAGACACGCCCCACTAAACTAACACTGACGCATAATGATGACCACGTTGTACTTTTCCGACCACTTGAGCAGCTTCTTTATAACTGTGAGCGTACACTTTATCATTTTGCTTAATGTAGTGTCCTTCAATCGTGAAAAATTTTTCATCGGTAATGAGGAATTTCTGTGCCTTTCACCTGCGTATCGCGACAGAAGGCGTTTTGATCGATCCACTCTCTTTACTTGTAAATATTGATTTAGGGCATTTCCTGTATATCGACAATAAGCACCGAGCTTCAGGTCTTGTTTTATAATATGCGACAGAGTCCTAGCGGGAATCTTCATTTCTCGTGATAAGATTATTTGCTTCCGTGCCGTGAAGCAGTAATGCGTTTCAGTTTGAAGGGTGGGGCAGTCGTTGTAACTATAGTGAAATCTTAAAACTTATATCTCAAAGTGGGTGGTGGCATTTACGTTGTAGATGTCTATGGGTTCCGGTAATCACTTAACACCAGGTGGGCTATGAGCTCATTCACCCATCTAAGCAATAAAAAAAACTACTGCTTACCGCTAAGTACTATCCGATAATATAAGTTGAAGAAATACATGTCACAGCGCAACATTGTGGAGGGAAATTCATTCCAAAGCCAGATGTTATGTGGCAGAAAATATATCTGGAAACGCAGTGGTTCTTGGTAGTATGGGTGAGCTTGTTCAGGTAGCAGGTGGCGCGATGGTAAAAACGAGGTGATTGGATCTTATTTTCTTCGAATTACCACCCTACTCCTAATGCTCATATACACAATGAACTAATTGTGTAATTCTTTATTACTTTAAGTATTTAATTTGTCAGATAAATGTTCAAGCTTAGAAATTAGAATAGAGTATTTAATCTGTAAAATATTGATAGGAGGCAAATTTATCTAATAAACACGATTATAAATCCACTACGTAGCAATCTCGTTCTGTAAAATCACTTATTGACGTGTAAGTTCGGGGCGAACTGGCGGGCTATCGTTGAAGTGATAATGCCGAGCTGATTGTTTTCTTGAAGTAGCTTCGCATATAGAATATAAACACAGTTCACCAGAAGCGGTACTGTGGTTTACTGGTTCGTTATCAATTAAATTCACTGTGAAGTGTTTGATAATTTTAAATTACAATGTTACACAAATCGGCGACTCTCCGTTCAAAGGGTCAAATAATTCAAAACGTTGCTTTTTATTCTTCGACGAAGGTGAGTTATGGATTTTTTTAATGAATGAATTTTTTTTATGTAATTTTACAGATTTAAAATCCTATACTAAATATATTGAACATAATATGATATTAAAATTGGATTGTTACCATTTGAAATATACAATTTATTAAAGCTTCGAGCATTTTTCTTGAATTTCGGTCTGAAAATTATGCGAGAACTTAAAAACCATTTAAACAGAATCTATACTTTACAAAACCATAGATTTAAACAAAATAAGCGTTAGAAACGTGTGTATTAACCAAACAGTTATCGGTCACTTGCAAGTTGCAAGTGGACTGGCATTCATTATTTTGAATTCAGCTTAATTTTACTATAGCGAAGTATAGATAGTAGGTATGTCGAAGTACGGTAAAATTATTTAAAAAGAGCCACAATGTCGCCGATATTTGAAAAATACTTAGGCATAACAAATGTAAAAAAAAATAGATTCAGTGAGGGAAAAAACCATCTGTGATTTAGCAAATCAAAGGCGTACTTGGGGGCAGAAAATATTTAGTCGGAATTTAGGACTTTTTCATTTTTAACTGAAGCTGATATTAATTGTCTCTACAAATCAATAGTAGGTTTTCAGTATTCAATTGATGAACAATATTAAGGGTGCTAACAATATTAAGATCTTTTAATTCTGGAGAAAATATACTTGACCTGAATTCGGGGGAAGATGTGATTGGCATAAATCCGGATTTTGACAAGGTCTTTCCGATAATGGATAGTGATGATTTTGTTTACATTATTTTCTAATAATTGGGATTATAGAGTTGTGTCGAATTGCTCGTAGATTACGAAGCGCTTGCAACATATTTTTAAGTGGATCTTGAAAATATGGACGAACGCAGAAACCAAAGATGTACCAATGAATGGACTGATTAAGACCAATTTTGTCAACTCTTTGGTAAATATCAATGCTTAGTTTATTAACGTACATTAATATCACTAACGAGAAAAACGTTTGTTTTTGTATGAATGAATATTTGACGGTCGAATCTATGAACTAATCAAAGGAAAACTTTTGGTTCTTAGTAATTTAATAAATAAAAAACTAATCTAATTTTATTACAAAATTACTCGAGTGTAAAGTTTCTAAGCATAATACGGACCATTCAAGTAATTATCTTTAAGCTGATTATAGTCATGGCGACCGCTTATAGTCTTCGTTGTAGAGACGCTAATACTGGCTTTATCTATCTATCTATCTATCTGTATATATAAAAATGAATTGCTGTTCGTTAGTCTCGCTAAAACTCGAGAGCGGCTGGACCGATTTGGCTAATTTTGGTCTTGAATTATTTGTAGAAGTCCAGAGAAGGTTTAAAAGGAAGATAAATATGAAAATGCTCGGAATTAAATAAAAATAACAATTTTGTTTTCCCTTTGATGTGTCCCCCGTCAGACGGATTCCTTTTGTTTGTTTTAAGTTTATTTTATACAAAAGTTTAGGTCTTTTATTTATCGATTGAGGCACTACGAAGTTTGCCGGGTCAGCTAGTTATTTATAAATATCTAAAAACATAGAGGTCGCAACAAACACACCGCTAAATTTAGTTAAATAATGGAATCATAACAGAAACATTAGCGGTGGGTAAATTTTGGGGAACGGTTAATCATGTCGGTGAGAGATGAGAAACACTTGTCCTAAAATATCGCGAACTCCAGATCGGCTGACCGTTATGGCTTAGTAACTATTACGTTCTTGAATAATCTTCTTGTTAAAGATGCTCCATTTCTGTATGTAAACACGATGAAAAACACCGAAAATTTACACTGNTCATAACAGAAACATTAGCGGTGGGTAAATTTTGGGGAACGGTTAATCATGTCGGTGAGAGATGAGAAACACTTGTCCTAAAATATCGCGAACTCCAGATCGGCTGACCGTTATGGCTTAGTAACTATTACGTTCTTGAATAATCTTCTTGTTAAAGATGCTCCATTTCTGTATGTAAACACGATGAAAAACACCGAAAATTTACACTGAGCGCAGGACATGGGCAATAAGATAGTCGGAGATGTGGAGATGACATTAATATACCTAGATACCAGCTGTAACGTGAACCAGGAAAACATAATAAATAATACAAACGACCGGAAGGTTTTAACGCTATTCGATTTTGTGTCTGCTGCAGAGATACCTAGGATAAAAATTTGCGATAGGTACATCAATACATACTAGTGCCAAAAAATACTAGGTGGCTAAATTAAATACTTTTTCTTACATAAATCGGTGAGCAAGGTCACGGCTCATCATATTATACCGGAGCCCATAGACAATTCTACCTGAATGCTGAAACCCACCGGAGATCGAAATCTCAATTATATATTCCTTTACGATAGATAGGATAGGATAGTGGAAGTTTAACTGCTAATGATGGTTTGATAAGCATTTCGTTTTGAGTTGTGAAGTTCTGAAATGTAGTCACATACCTTGATTATTTTCACTTGTCACAAATACTAAAGGAATGGTGCTAGTAGTAGACGCTAAACTTATCAAAACTAGCCTTATGGTGTCTCTTGATCTATTGATACATATGAATTGATACTTACACATTGATATTGAATACATTGATACATATAGGTAAATGAATTCTGATACAGATGCGATATTTACCTATTGATCGTCTAGCATTCGATCAATAACAAAAAAATCCCTATGAGCTAACCTATAACTATTAAATTTTTAAGCCACAGAATTTAAAATTAAAAATCGGTCTATGCCAATATTTTTATAACGCTGTTAATAAAACGAAGTATACATACATAAAATAGTATTTCATAATTGCAAATATTAGTTAATGAAAATGAAAAGAAATGAGAATGAGCGAAATGAGCGAAATAAGAACGCCTAAATAGACAATTTCAACATGTTCATTTAACCTTATTCATTAACTAATATGTATTAATTGTGGTATTTTAATGAAAAGATTTACATACAGCCTCGTATAATAATAGCTTATTTTCTTGATTTGAGCCGCCGGTGAAACAAGCGCACGTCTGCTTGTAACATTCACTTTAAGAACTATGCATGCAAATTTGGTAAATGTTTACTCTGTAAAAATGGTGTTTTAAAACTTTCGCGGTATTTTTAGAATACACAGACGTTCTCCAAAATGAATTTTAATTAAACATAATCGCGGCTTTAATCTTAAGATGTTGAAATTATTTGACTACTTATAGAGCAGTCATACACGTGGAAAGAAGCACTAAAGAAAAAATCTGAATTAATATTTATTATCTCATGATCTATATTATATACACCGATACTAATATGTTTATTATATTATGAAGTAGGTTATTCTACTGACATGATAAAATTACCGATACCGAAGTAAGAACTTTAATCTTTATTATAAAATGATATGTGCAAATCATCGCAGTAATTTCGAACGTATGTCCTATATATTATTAGTATTAATATTAAAATAAAATAAAATGGTTTTTGTTGTGGTGGTTTGGTTTGTGGAGCCAAGATAACCTTAGTAAAATTTAATTTGAAAATTAACAAATCATTTTAAGAAAACGAATCAATCAAATTGAAGAGTTCGCTAACGGTCTTATCAACGTTGTGTAAACTAAGAACAGTTACACCGAAACCTATGCATTGCTATTATGAAGGGCCGTCAAACATTCATTCGCAAACTTAGCGGCTGTGCAAAATTGGGTTCGGTACTCAATTTGCGAACCCGTTTGCGCTTCCTCCTACACTTGTTTACGAATGTCTCACGAATTTCTCCTCCTTTTTAATTCGTCAATAGAACATTGAAGAGAAAAAGAGTTTTGAATTCTTTCCCAGACATCATTAACAGCCATGCTGTTTTTATGGGATTTCTTTTGATGAAGATACGCTACACAGTAGACNCGGTACTCAATTTGCGAACCCGTTTGCGCTTCCTCCTACACTTGTTTACGAATGTCTCACGAATTTCTCCTCCTTTTTAATTCGTCAATAGAACATTGAAGAGAAAAAGAGTTTTGAATTCTTTCCCAGACATCATTAACAGCCATGCTGTTTTTATGGGATTTCTTTTGATGAAGATACGCTACACAGTAGACGTCACGATCTATGGAAATAGCGAAATGTCCGTTGCCTTCGCAATCCTGGGCACAACTGGTCACACGAATGTGTGGGAGACTACGCGAAGGATCGCGGTTCGCGCGCTTTGATGTCTGTTAAAAAACCGACAGCTTGGAAAACCACGAATGCAGGGAAAACTTTGCATAATCATTTGCAAATGTCCTCCTACACTTGCGGGTTTGCGTATTCATGCAAATGTGAGTGACCGGTATTACAGTAAGTCCTGAAAGAAATATTTACTTGTTTCCCTTGCTACGGTGTGATCTAAAAATGCCACACGTGCAGACAGTTAATTTCATTTCGCTCTCCACACGTGAATTCTTCGCGAGATAAATCGTACGAAATATTGGTATTTTTTTTATAGATGAGCATTTTTTTTACCGTTCAAGATAACATACAGTCGTCGTGGCCTACAGGATAAGACGTCCGGTGCATTCGAGTTGAGCGATGCGCCGGTGTTCGAATCCCGCCGGCGGGTACCAATTTTTCTAATGAAATACGTAGGTACTCAACAAATGTTCACGATTGACTTCCACGGTGAAGGAATAACATCGTGTAATAAAAGTGAAACCCGCAAAATTATAATTTGCGCAATTACTGGTGTTAGGACCTCTTGTGAGTCCGCGCGGGTAGGTACCACCGCCCTGCCTATTTTTGCCGTGAAGCAGTAATGCGTTTCGGTTTGAAGGGTGGGGCAGCCGTAACTATATTGAGATCTTAGAACTTATATCTCAAGGTGAGTGGCGCATTTACGTTGTAGATGTCCATCGGCTCCAGTAACCAATTAACTCCAGGTGGGTTGTGAGCTCGTCCACCCATATAAGCAATAAAAAAAAAACATACCGGTCAGTCAGATCTTAAATGGTTACTGTCGCCTCATTAATATCTAAAATGCTGGGCACGTTATTAGCCATTTTAGCTTTGACGGGGCTCACAATGCTTAACAATTTCTTAATCTCTATTTTACCTGAGTCGTTTCGAAGTCCACGTGATATGAATACGTGCACAATAACAATCAAACTGTTATCTGTAAACGTAAACATAAGGATTTTCTCTGAATTAACTAATACAAACAATATTTCTCTGTGATTTTCCACTCCGACGCCATATTTGATAAGCTTCTGCACGAAACTGTATCGACTTTAAAGTCATCGAAATGTTAATTACGATTATGATGAAAAATTATCTTCTCGTAATATAATGGACCTTTGGTATTTTATTTACAATGTGTATACAATTTTTTTAAATCTATGTAAAGTTTTCAAAGCTGTCACTGTTATTGTGATTAGTGATGATAGCCTTAAGCACCAAGGAGGCGATGCGTATAGAATTATTAAAAATCTAAGACATTTTTGTTTATTAACAGTTTCTTAAAACGAATCGTATTAAAATTAGTATCGATAAATTGTTGCCACGATAAAAATAAATGGATTATTTCAAATATTTATCGATTGTTATCTAAATTCGTTGCTTTGCCTTATTGACTTTCTTATCTTTAGGGTGTGTCAAGAGCTAGCCACTGCAGCACTCGGTTGCTTTCAAGCTCGATAACAACTGAATTTTTTGTATTTTTATCATAACCCTTGATAAAATTTGACCCAAGCGATGGTCGTATTTTGAAATTGAGAATGGTTGTATTGTAACTTATGGAAGCTATAATTAGAGAATTGGTTCACAGTCACCGTGTGTAAATATCTATAATTCAATACAAGCAGACCTACATATTTTTACTATATATTATTTCTTCCTTATTTATTTATTATTTTTATGCTTGATTAATAAAAAATACTTAACTCACAAAATTAGGAAAATTGCGCACTTTTTTCTGATATTTTCAGACATTCGGCATAAAAATTTAAGTGCTTTTAGGGGTAACAGACAGACAGTGGGAAGTTTTTGCACCGAGCGGGTGATATTGCTCGGTATACCGACAATCCGAATGTTATTTATTGTTCGGAACTTGTTTCTTTGCAAACATATCCTAGTCCAATGTCGGAGATGTGTGACCTTAAGTGTTGATGATACGGTCGTGAACACCTTGGACAGTAGCTACCTGAACAAATATGTCTATCCATAGATTTTTATATCCAAACACTAATGCAGGATTTATCCGGGCGATGTTTGGATATACAGGACAGGGGAATGATCCAAAGGGTTGAAGCGTTGGGCAATCGTAGTCCCCGTTCGTAAAATCACGGATAAGATAAGATAAGATGGGCACTATTTACAAAACCGAGTTCAGGGTTATATTCGATTTTTATTAAAACCCTCTCGTAGCTTCTTTCGCCATTAAATGAAAAGATTTATGTTCTTAGCCATCTCCTGAAACTCAGCTGACTTCCGTTTTTCAGGTGTAGTGAAATTTTCAGTTAACCGATAAAAATGAGGGAGTTCTCAATTGAATTATACTTTTTCATTAGTGTTACCTCAGATCTCTTTAAAAATTTAACCGGTTTTGATTATTATTTTTTATTTGAAATATGGTGCTTATGAGGTCCATTTCGTGATCAATTTTATCAAAATCTGATCAGTAGTTTTCGAGTTTTCCGTAATACATATTGAACTATCTTCGACTAGGTACATACATTGATGATCTTCTCATTTTATTTTCGGAAGTCGGTTATCTTTTTCGTATTATTTAAGAGTACGACCACGGTCTTGAAATCCAAAACAGTATTTAGTGTTGTAGCATTTTGAATTGTGAAGTAATAGATGTTTGTTTACCGAATTTAATCAGGGTCACGTTTTTTGTACATGATAAGATTCATGAAGGTCGTTCCTCAAGTGCGGTCACTAAGGAGAACGTGGCTATCGATAAGTGATAATTTGCCAATTATATACACGTCTTTATACGTGAACACAGATCCTTCATTATTTTTTTATTTTTTATTGCTTAGATGGTTGGACGAGCTCACAGCCGACCTGGTGTTAAGTGGTTACTGGAGCTCATAAACATCTACAACGTAAATGCGCCACCCACCTTGAGATATAAGTTCTAAGATCTCAGTATAGTTACGACGGCTGCCCTACCCTTCAAACTGAAACGCATTACTGCTCCACGGCAGAAATAGGCAGGGCTGTGGTACCTACCCGCGCGGACTCACAAGAGGTCCTACCACCAGTAAAATTGTGATCGTGGGACATACACATTACAGTTCGATCGGTTGGTTTATTTTGCTCTGATATTCGCAGTGCCCGTGAATCAAACAGTTTTCAAATAAACTAGAAAAGCCTTTGTTCTGTCTATTGAGATAATTTCACATGCGCCTCACAAGTCCTATGTTAGGGTGGGCTATAAATTTCTTCTGTCATACTGCTGCTGCTATGTCGATAGAAAAACAGTCTTTGAGTCTGTGTGGATACGAATCATCATCGTGCCTATATCAAATTCCAAGCCTCATCGTTTTTGAAAATTTTAAATGTAGTGGAACAATACCTTTGTCTCGCTTGTAATAAACCTTGTTTTATTGGGTCGGTTTCAACTCTAGTAATACAAAGCAATTCAGACATTTCACACGGTGGGCGTGTCATAAACATTTTTAGAAGGCCTTTATTAGTTTGGTATGTATATATGTATGTACGTATGTACATATGTTTGATTGTATGTAACGGAACCTTTGATCGTCATTTTCACCGAAAACAAGACGACCTTTTAACTTGAAAATTTACAGACTCATCAAGGGCCAATGACAATGCAATAACTTTATTACTTCGCTCTGATATCCTGACCAGTTTAAGATAAAAGATTGAACTATTTGTTAGTTCGGTTTTCTAGTTAAGCGTCTCTTTTGTTTTTGTTTTTAAACTCAATTTACTCAACTTTTTTTCAGACTCGTCGAGTAATCGCGATAAGAAGAGAAGATCAGTCAGTATGGGAAAGACGAGCGCCATTTTCACCATCGAACGTGAAAAGTCTCGTCAGAGAAGGAGTGAAGGTCATCGTCCAGCCCTCCAATCGGCGAGCATACCCTATGCAGGTAGCATTCAGATTTCTGCCGAAAACAAAACATCGTGTCTGCAGTTTGATCATCGCCCAAAACACGTCATTACGGATCCTCCCGATCCATTAACGGTGCTTTTAGGTACCACAAGCACCGGTCACCGTCCTCGTCGAACCCGTCGCTTGCGACGAAGGGCTCGACGAGCAAATTAACCCACAGACACAGCCCACTGAGTTTCTCGCCGGATCTTCTTAGTGGGTCACGATTCCGATCCGGTGGTAGATTCTACGAAGCACTGCTCTTGCTCAGTGTTAGCATCACTCCGGTTTGAGCGCCGTCAGCTCACCTACTAGCTAAGGTTACGCTGAAATAGCCTCTCAAGGCTATTTGTTAATATGCTCCGAGAAGTGGCCCTACTATTGTACACGATTGACCAAAATCCAGACACCATCTAGGGTTAAGTGACTCTCGTATCCTGGACATCACAACGTGAAACCAACAAATAAATACGTCATAAAAATATGCATCTTAAATAAGATTATGGATTTTGAAAATTATTTAAAACAATGGTATAGGTGGTAATGATAGTATAGTTAATTGAAAGTACTCTTATAAATATTCGCATATAAAATACTGAACCTTGATTCACATAGATCAATATACAAGAATCAACAAAAATATACTGCGCAAATTTAGTTTTACATTGTTAGACTTTACCATTAAATTTTATGACGTTCGTGATCTATCTTCATTTGCAGTCTTACATAAATGCTGGGGCGATAGTGCAGGAGGACATCAGCGAAGCCAGCGTTATATTTGGAGTGAAGCAAACTCCTATTGATCTACTTATACCTAACAAGACGTACTGTTTTTTCTCTCATACAATCAAGGCACAGGAAGCCAACATGCCAATGTTGGATGCTATGCTGGCAAAGGTTGGTCATATTAAAGTTATCGTAAATTTTTTATTTTTTATTTTTTTTTTATTGCTTATATGGGTGGACGAGCTCACAGCCCACCTGGTGTTAAGTGGTTACTGGAGCCCATAGACATCTACAACGTAAATGCGTCACCCACCTTGAGATATAAGTTCTAAGGTCTCAGTTTAATTAAAACGGCTACTCCACCCTTCGAACCGAAACGCATTACTGCTTCACGGCGGAAATAGGCGGGGTGGTGGTAGCTACCCGTGCGGACTCCCAAGAGTTCCTACCACCAGTGACAGTGTAGAAGTAATTTAAGCTTACTGTTTAACCTAGTGTAGCATAAATGGAGAAGATAAATCTGGTAAAAAGAAGATCTTAAGGAAGTGCCTTGAACAAGTGAAAACGTTATTCTCGAAACAATAAAATGCTTTCCTAGTTTCTAACGTTTCTTAAGTTAAACTATATAGTCTATGACTACCCAAGTAGTTCACTTTCTATAGTTCCTTGAGAACTTTACTTCCACAAATTGTACGCTATACGAACGATTTCTTAGCAAATTTTTCTTCTTGTTAAAAACATTACTAATCTTACTAGAAGGTTACTTTAATATCGCTTAAATGTATTCTTTAAGCTCAATACTAAAATTAACACCTATAACAACTTTAGTATTAGTGTTAACCAAACAAGTTTATTAGCTTACGGAAAACATTAAATTGTATGCCCCTTTGGCACATTGTTTGTAGAATATATAGCCTGGGATCAAACATTGTCGAATTACAACCGTGCATCGGAAGACGTAGCATGGATGTACCCCCATAAATAAGGTAAATCGATGACAGTGCAGGCAGCATAAGAGCAAACGTTGCGGCGAGCCTTAGTGGAAGCCTATATCCAGATGTGGACCTCTGTGGGTCGATAAATATATAGATGCACCCTTAAACAAAACTGGCTGTATTTAGGATTTGATGAACGGACTGGAAAGCCGCGAAAAGCGGTTTAAGGCGGTAGGCAGCGGCTTGGCTCTGGCCCCGGCATTGCTGATGTCAATGAGAGACGGTAATCACTTACCATCATGTGGGACGTATGCTCATCTAACTTTTTTTTTAATTGCTTAGATGGGTGGGCGAGCTAACGGCCCACCTGGTGTTAAGTGGTTACTGGAGCCCATAGACATCGACAACGTAAATGCGCCACACAAAATATGGAACAACATATACACAATTACAAACAATACATAATAAATCTACAATTTTCAGAACATTCGTTTAATAGACTACGAGAAGTTGATGGACGACAAGGGGAATCGGGTAGTCGCCTTCGGGAAGTACGCAGGAGTTGCAGGAATGGTGAACATTCTGCACGGACTCGGTCTGAGGCTATTGGCTCTCGGACACCACACTCCCTTTATGGTAAGGATTAGGTGACCAGATAACGATTATTTTGAAAACAACTGATAACGAAATCCAATGGAAAATAGCACAATTAAATGATAAAGAAATATTTGTTACGATTATAATTATTTATACGAGCTTTATCATATAATTATGTAAAATACATCCATCATTACTCGTCGTGATCATANGAGGCTATTGGCTCTCGGACACCACACTCCCTTTATGGTAAGGATTAGGTGACCAGATAACGATTATTTTGAAAACAACTGATAACGAAATCCAATGGAAAATAGCACAATTAAATGATAAAGAAATATTTGTTACGATTATAATTATTTATACGAGCTTTATCATATAATTATGTAAAATACATCCATCATTACTCGTCGTGATCATATAATTTCGTTTGTTACGTCAAGAAGTGTATCGAAAATGTTGTCGTTGTAATTTTGTTTGTTGATGATTCTTCTATTCAAATTATTTATTTATTTATTATTAACATAGAAGTAGAAACACAAACATAGTGTGCATCTGTGCTTGAACTAGGTGATAAAACCTGTATCTCAAGCAGCAGTGCTCCTCGTACAAAGAATACAACAGCTTTACTTCAGATACACAAAAATAGAAAGTTAATAGACAAAAAATACACTGAAATTCATGGTTTGCATAAAAGTGACAAAATGTGAGCTTAAAAATATAAAAATTACCAAAAAATATTGAAATGTATGTATTAATGTACCCTCTGTGTGTAATGAGTCTGAGCGTGAGTGAGTGTAAGAGGGTGTGTGTCAAAACATCAATGCTATTTCATCCGTTTTATTTAATTGAAGACGTTCCCAGCATATAGGTCCCGCTCACAACTACCGGAATTCTAGTATGGCCCGCCAAGCTATCCGGGACGCGGGATACGAAGTTGCCTTGGGAATGATGCCCAAATCCCTTGGACCACTGACATTCGTATTTACGGGATCCGGAAACGTCTCGCAGGTACCACCACACTACATACCTTTCAAATAACTAAATAAGTAACCACTTTACACCAGGTGGGCTGTGAGCTCGTCCACGCATCTAAGCAATAAATAAAAAAAAGCCGTAACACCAATAGGTTATTCACACAATTTTGTGTGCAATCAATCGCTCTCAATAGTCAGTCGAGGAGAGCTTTTGGGAACATTTTTATACTAGTAAGTTAAATGTAAGATATGTTTCGGCATGTGCGCCATCTTGAATCTCCCCAAAATGTGCATTTGTTTACTAATATGTGATTTTTTACTGGTGGTAGGACGTCTTGCGAGTCCGCACGGGTAAGCACCACCACCCTGCCCATTTCTGCCGTGAAGCAGTATGCATTTCGGTTTGAAAGGCGAGATAGCCGTAGTTAAAACTGAGACCATAGAACTCATGTCTCAAGTTGGATGGCGGCATTTACGTTGTAGATGTCTGTGGGCTCCGGTAACCACTTAGCATCAGGTGGGCCGTGAGCTCGTTCACCCAACTAAGCAATAAATAAAAACTAACATTGCGGCTCTCAAATTGTAAAGTACAAGTTAAGCCCTCGTTTTGTATGACAGGGTAGTCAAGAAATCTTTCAAGAACTCCCACACGAATACGTTCCGCCTGAGATGCTGAGGAAAGTCGCAGAGCACGGGAGTAAGTATCATTAAAAATGTATCACATTTTTTGAATATAAGAATATAAAAAGAAAATAATCTGTTAGTCCATTAATCCCAGAAGACCATGGTACTATAGTAATATTAATATTTAATAATATGTATGCAAATAATACTTCACCGTCATCCGACAGTATTGGTATTAACTTTTTTATTCTTAATACCTTTAAATTTAAGCTATTCGATACTTTTGATATAATACCAACTACCTTTTAAATCGAAAAAAGTTTCTGAACGTATTTTTTTTTATGTTTAATGTATTGCAATTCTAAGAAAAGACAATCATATGAGTTTAAAAACAAACAGTTTTACAGAGTATTATCAGTTCAAATAATGTTGAACAGTATTTACAGACAAACAAAACACATGTATCAAAATGAATAATCTACAATATAAATTGTTTTCGAATGAACCCATCTTGACGATTTCTAATACTCCCGGTAAGCGTTCTTTTAAACCGTACTTTTGTAGTCAACAATATTACAGGTGATAGGGTGAACGGTAAGTGCGTACTGATAGGTATCATCCTGTCTATTTTTGGAGCGAAGTAATGATAAATTTGGTTTTGAATGGTGCGATATACTATACAGTAGAGAGTCGGACCTCATGTCTCAAGGTGGGTTCTCATTATGATATCTACGTCTCAGTGACCGCTAAACTGTCCAACGATTTCTTCTTCTTCCACCACCTTCGACCACATGTGACGTTCTTCCACTGTGTTCGATTATGGATGGCATGGACCGCATGGTACAGATTACCAGCAAGTGCTTTTTTTTAAGGGATTTTATGACCTGGTAACTAAGACCTTTAAGTCATGTTTTATTTTCATGTATATTCTTATTTTTATGAAAAATGATAGTATGAAATGAAATGGAGATGATTAATTTGAGACCTTAATCAACTGGGATGAAATGAAACGAAATGAGATGAGATGATATGGGATGAAATATAATCTCAGTAAAATGGTGGTCATTTACTGAAATTTTTTCAGTGGACTTTTTGGAGGATCTCGGTAAGTTACGTCCAGCAACTTTGTTTCATTTTCCCACATATGTGCACTTTCACAGGTATTAAATAGTTAATAAACCACCGTTATTACACATTTAAGCCTGAAGAAACACTAAATAGATAAAAAATAAAACAAATCACACAACATCACTTTTCGCGTTCCCGCCAAAAAGTCCACAAGTGCTTCTCTTACTAGATCTGACCAGATTTAGTGCAACAAAAAAATCGTGGCTTGGTATTAATGGTAGAGTATCTTTAGGTCCAAACAAGATATACGGTTGCGAGGTGCGCAGACGTCATCATCTGGTGCGGAAGAACGGCGGCGGTTACGACGCTGATGAATACGAAGAGCATCCAGAGAGATACATATCCACTTTCGCTCAGAAAGTAAGTGTTATTATTGTGTTAATGTAAATTAAAGTGTTCATTTTTTTATTGACAAAAAAACCACCACCCTACCTATTTCTGCCGTGATGCGTTTCGGCTTTCAGGGTGGGGCTGCCGTTGTACCTATACTTGAGACCTTAGAACTTATATATCAAGGTAGGTGGCGCATTTACGTCGTAGATGTGTATGGGCTCGGGTAACTACTTAGCACTAGGTGGGCTGTGAGCTCGTTCACCCATCTAAGCTATAAAAAAAAACATTATTCAGAAATGCATATCATTTCTGAAAACAAACATACGAAAAGTATTTTATTTTTGTTCCCTACTCAATTATTGGTAGTCTGAGGGGCTATTCCAACTTCGCGTGGACCGGTAGATGAGCTCACGAGACTCAACCTGAGCCAACTTGCTCAAACAAGATCCCTAGCAACATCAGTGCTTCGCTGAATCTACTGTAGAGATATACGACAAAGGGAAGATCTTCCACCGAGCGGGTGATATTGCTCGGTAGACCGACGGTCCGAATATTCTTGTTCGGAATTTTTGTATATGCAAGCTTATCTTGAAAATGTCGTAAGCGAGATTCAGGTATCTGTCAAATATCTTGCGTTGTATGATGGCTACCCGCCACACTACTACCGGAACAAATTCAGAATCCACTGAAAAGATCCGGTGTGAAATTGAGTTCGTTGTGCCAGCTATTCGACGGGAACCGTAACAGGTACTTCGCGAGCTAAAAGCATCTAGAGTGGATCGGGAGAATAAGATTTTCTTAGGACGACGGCAGCTCTGCGTTGTCTCATCGTCTGTGTCAGTTACTTATTCTTTATAAATAAGGATAATATTACAAGAGACAAGAAGACTTCGCCAGAGACAAGAATACATGGAGAAAGATCGTGCGTGCGAAGGTACCTATGTACGAAGGGTGTACAAAAGGGTGGTCACGACCCTCAGCAGTGAGGAATACGAATACGAATACACAAGGAGGATTACAAGAGATATACGAATTTAAATGTGGTCTTTAATTGAAGTGTTCGAAGGCCGTATTGTCGTTAATCCCATTTCCGTAGATCGTTCGGAGTATCTCGTAGGTACTGTAGACGGACTTTGATTCTCTGTGTGCTTTGTGTCGTATGTCCCATTAATAGTGCTTTGAAGGCTTTGGTCAGGGTATTAAAATTTCCGCATTTGCCATGCATGCGCATGTGCCATGTTTCTTCTTCATAAGAGACTTGACGATATTTAGCGTTTTAGCTGTCCTGACGGTGACCACCCGTTGAAACATGAGCCGTATGATGTTCGACTTGCAATGGTAATAAAAAAAATCTTACAAGAAAAACCGATGCTTTGTTTGTTTACATTTTATCATTAAAAATGATTGTGGATTCCATGTTTTGAAACCCGTGGCCTAACGGATAAGACGTCCGGCGCGTTCGTGTTGAGCGATGCACCGAATCTCAGGCGGGTACCAATTTTTCGAATGAAATACGTACTCGACAAATGTTCACGATTGACTTCCACGGTGAAGAAATAACATCGTGTAATAAAAATGAAACCCGCAAAATTATAATTTGCGTAATTACTGGTGGTAGGACCTCTTGTGAGTCCGCGCGGGTGGGTACCACAACCCTGCCTATTTCTGCCGTGAAGCAGTAATGCGTTTCGGTTTGAAGGGTGGGGCAGCCGTTGTAACTATACTTGAGACCTTGGAACTTATATCTCAAGGTGGGTGGCGCATTTACGTTGTGGATGTCTATGGGCTCCAGTCACCACTTAACATCAGGTGGGCTGTGAGCTCGTCCATCCATCTAAGCAATAAAAAAAAAAAAAAAAAGACTAGCTTCTGGAATTCGACTTTATTTTCGGGCGGGTAGTAAAAGTAAATAAACATCCAGACCGCTTGAAGATCTAAGCATCGCATATATACTATCAATAAATATGTTATAAGACGCACATTGCTGATACAATAATATTGTTATCATTAATATCGGTCAAAAGCATTTGTAGGTCAACGAAACAGTGCCATTAAGTAAAATTCACTTACCGTCTTATCGAAAAGTCAATTTGCGAATACGATAAGCTACAAATGATGCATAGATATAGCAATTTTGTCTTCAGGAACAGTATTCTGACCATATTAAAAACTTTGGGGTTAAGGTAAAGAGACTTTGATTCTCTTTATGTTCTGTACAGCGTGTTTCGTAGAAGGTTGTCTGTGAAATTGTTCAAGATAATGTCGTCATCTCCATCTTTACCGTGCCACCATTCGTCAGCAGCGCAGACTTCATCTCTCACTAACTAGAATCAAAGCGTTCTTCCACAATTTTTGATAAGAAATTATTTCTTAAAATACAAACTATTTCCTTTCTTTTTCTTTAAACGAGGTTTGAGGATACTATTCCTCAGTCATCATTCTCCTGCCCTTCTCCCAGTCACCTGGGGTCGGGGCAACATATTTTCTCCTTCGATACTCTTCTATCATACACCATTTCTTCGCTCACTTCCCTCTTACCCATATCGTCTTTCGTCTTTCGATAGTATTTCACGGTGTGCAGTTAAAATTGTTGATGGGGCTCTATGTTTAAATGCATTTTAAGAGAATAAAAATAAAAAGTTCTTAAATAAAATTTAACACCACATAAACTGCAAAAGCGTTTAGAAAACACAGTCAGGTTTTTTGAATTTATCTGCACCAGTGTTTTCTTACTTAGATCTTTGTTTAGATCGCACCATACACATCCGTGCTGGTCAATTGCATCTATTGGGCAGTTGACAGTCCGAAACTACTCACGATACCTGATGCGAAGCACCTCATCATGCCGGCACATACCCCGTGGTTACCGAAGAGCATCGGAGCCCCGGCGTTACCGCACAGGTAATTTTTGACATTCACGAAAAACGTTCATATCCCGTTCTAGTTACTCAAAACCTAACTGGAATACAAACTTTCTTTTTCTTCGGTATTCGCGAGTAGATTATTCCAAACATCACAGATAATATCGAGCGGTGAAACGATATTTGGTTTAGGCGACATATTTGCAACTTTATAGGAAGTTGAAGTTGAAGTTGAAAATTTGGAAACAAAAAAAACTTCGTCAGGTATTTGAATGAATATCCTTATTGAAGTTCACTTCAAGTATCTTTAATTGAAGTTCAATAAAAAACATGGAACTGTTGATGCTAATACCAGATAAAACGCACCTTGAAATACAAAGATAAATTTCGCGTATTAAGCGAAATGTCGCTTAAGCCACATAGCCTTTCACCCCTCGATATAATGGCAACATTAGATTAAATCGTAAAACTTGTTTAAATTGATATCAAGCACAATAAAGGTAAATGGTTTACGAATTCTGTGACCAAACATTAAATTACAGAATGCTGGCAATCTGTGACATATCAGCAGACCCCGGAGGTTCCATCGAGTTCATGAATGAGTGCACTACAATCGACACGCCCTTCTGCTTGTATGACGCTGACAGAAACAAGGATACGAAGAGGTGGGTTCCAGTGTTTATTTTGTGATGTCTGCTTAATTATCGTTGCAATCTATATATATATATATATATATATATGACGGAGTAGATACAAAAGCAATGTTTTCAAAAAGTGTGACGTCAGCACTAGTGACGTCACGGTTATTACTTTCTTGATGGTGACTCATATTTGGGTTACTAAAAGAAAACTTCACGAGAACTGCGTATATTGCACGAGAAGCGTAACAACTTTACAGAGAGATCCGTACAGTACAACGGCTCGGACACGAATGACTAAGCGCTCGTCGTGGGGTCGTCGCGTCCCCTTGCGGGGGCGCGGAGCGGGCCTCGGGGAAACCCCTCTACCCGGACTTGTAGCTCCCCGCCTATGATGTGATAGGGGTGATGCACTGCGGGATGGACTGTACACAGGCTCGAGATGAGTGGTGGGACGATTTTTGTCTTCACTTCTTCATCTTCTTTCTTCATTCTTCTTTCTTCCTTTCTTCCTTTCTTCTTTCTTCCCTTCTTCTTCCGGGGGCGGCTGCTGCTCTCCTCCATATTGTTTTTTTTTTTTTNTCAGCGGGTCGCGATTCCGATCCGGTAGTAGATTCATTCGCGAAACAATTGCTCTTGAGTTGTTAGGTCTCCTTCGGAGGCGCTCGGGCAGTTGTTAGCAAATCCCACCCCTCTTGGCTGAGCCTTTGCTCGCCCACCTGTCCTGGTGAAACTGGAAAGGCCTTCGGGCCACCAGTAAACTTTCAATCATAAAAAAAAAAAACCATCACTGAAGTCGGATACTGCCCACGTTGCACTCTGTTGACTAATTAGGAAGCTTCCTTTTAGCTTTGAGCATAAATACCGTCATTTTATTTGTTAAAATGTTGCTCAATTGTATAAAAAATCGCATCCGTATACAAATTTTTTCTATGATCTCCCTTTGCGTACTGCTTCAGTAGTTGTTTCGATTTTATCACCCTATCTTCTTTTAAATTATCAGTTAAGAAATGACAGTACGTCTCTTATAGGCTGTAGGTCCTAAGCCATCTTTTAAAATACGCAACATGGTTCTAGTTGCTATCTTCATCTCCCGAGATAAAATCTTTTGCTTTCGGACAGGATTTCTTCGAATTCTTACCCTTGCTGCTTTGACCACCTTTTTCGTACGAACACAACGTGGACGGCCAGATATTTTTCTGTCACAAACAGAAGAGGTCTCATTGCACCTATTAATAGCCCGGTACACAAACATTTTACTGATACCAAGCGTATGGAGAGTTTTAAAAATTGTATTTGGCTCCATACCTACTTTGCGTAATGCAATCACAGCGATTCGGTTCCCTTTATCACCCCACTCCATTTTAATATCGCAAAATATTTTACAATGTATTGGCGCCAAAATGAGAAAACTCAATGAGCAATCATATAATAATGACAAATTCCAAATTCAAATGTAATATTTTGTTTATTTTTAATTGTAACAGTATTTATGGCCAGACTAAGTATAAATATAATCTGAATCTCGAAAACGGCTCCAACGATTTTCATAAAATTTAGTATACAGGGGATTTCGGGAGCGATAAATCGATCCAGCTACGATTTATTTTCAGAAAATGTTGTTTCATTCGTGGTTTCAATAATCAACTCTTCCCGACATCTATTGGCGAATAATATTAAATAATATTCTATTTTTCTTAATTGAGGGCAACTAACCGCTTTAAATATACAAGATGGCATTATCAAAAAAAAAACGACCAAACCTCGGTCATCATCTAGTAAATAAATAAAACATCCTAGCAGATGTGTTTCTACAGCTTTTCTTTTGTCCAGTTTCAAAGGTGCAGGAGTACTTGTGTGTTCCATCGATAACATGCCAACTCAACTGCCTCGTGAGTCGACCGATTTCTTCGGGGACCTACTCTATCCGTACGCAGAGGACATCATGAAGTCTGATGCTACCAAACCACTGGAGGAACATAAATTCTCGTCCGTTGTTCATGGGGTGAAAAACATTCTTAATTTAAATTTAAATTTGAAGTCGTTATGGCCTAAAAGATAAGACGCCCAGTACAAAATATTGAGCGATGCGATTAGGCTAGTGTTCAAATCACGCCGATATGTTGTGTACTACATTTTTCTAAGGAAATACGTAGGTACATAACGTGCGTTCAAGAGTTCCTTCCATGATGAAGGAATAAACATCGTGCAATAAAATAAAATCCGTATAAAATATAATTTATGCAATTACTGAAGTCTTGTGAAACCGCACGGGTAGGTACCACCACCCTACCTATTTCTGCCGCGAATCAGTAATACGTTCCACTTTGAAGAGTGATGTAACCGTTGTACATAGAACTGAGAATTTGAACTCCTGTCTCAAACCGAGTAATGGCACTTAATATCAGGTAGGCCGTGCCCACCCATCTAAGCTTTTTTTAAAAATTCAATTTTTATTGAATTTGATATGAAAACGTTTGTCCCAAATTCCAGTTAGTTCTTTTTCATTCTTTATTTTCATTCCAAGCTATTTTTAAGATTTTAGCCTAAATTTAGTATATTAATTTTGGTATAAACGTTTATAAATTATACTCTTATTTCAGTCTATCATCACTAGCAATGGAAGATTGACTCCATCTTTTGAATACATTAATGAGCTACGCATGTCGAATACGTAAGTGTTTTACATACATGATCATTCTAACAAAAAAAAAACAATTTTCGTCACGTAAACAATTCCAAATTTCGCAGGCCTTCTTTAACCAATCGATTTACTACTAGGCTGCACTAAAAGTATCGGGAATGGAATATTTCCACTGTTCCTGTCATATTAAAATCTTTTTAATTGAAAACTCCTTGGTTTTAAAAATCGAATACCATTTATTTATTTAAAAAAAGATTCTCGGTTTGTCAAACTTGTTTAGTCGTTGAGAAAATGGAATTGACTCGAGAAAATTCAAGAGCGATGATTTATTATGACTTTCGAAGTGGTTTAACACAAAAACAGTGTGTTGACCGGATGATTTCTGCATTTGGTGATGAAGCCCCATCCAAAACCACAATTTATCGCTGGTTTGCTGAGTTTCAACGTGGACGTGTCAAGCTCAGTGATGATCCCCGTCAAGGTCGTCCAAAAACTGCAGTCACCCAAGAAAACGTTGATGCTGTGCGTAAGCTGATTGAGGAAGATCGACATGTGACATACCGCGAAATTCAGGCAACTTTAGACATTGGCATGAGTCAAATACAAATAATCTTGCATGAAAAATTAGGTGTAAAAAAGTTGTTTTCCCGATGGATACCGCATTCGCTCTGTGAAGAGCAAAAAGCGGCTCGCGTTACTTGGTGCGTCAGAACTCTCGAAAGATTCCACCAAAGATCCTCAAATGCTGTATACAGCATTGTATCAGGTGACGAATCCTGGATATACGCGTACGAACCCGAAACAAAAAACCAGTCACGAGTTTGGGTTTTCGAAAATGAGTTAAAGCCAACAAAAATTGTTCGTTCACGGAGTGTTGAAAAAAAAATGGTGGCCACGTTTGTCTCCAAAACCGGCCATGTTACGACTATTCCTCTTGAGCGACAAATAACGGTTAATGCAGAATGGTATGCTAGCATTTGTTTGCCACAGGTCGTTTCTCAACTCCGTAAAGAGAACTGCAACCGTCGCATCATCCTCCATCACGACAATGCGAGTTCTCACACCGAGCACAGAATAAAAGAGTTTTTAGAGCAAGAAAACATAGAATTATTAGACCATCCGCCGTACAGCCCCGGCTTAAGCCCTAATGATTTCTATACTTTCCCTAAAATAAAGAATAAATTGCGTGGACAGAGATTTTCATCACCCGAAGAAGCTGTGGACGCCTACAAATCGGCCATTTTGGAGACCCCAACTTCCGAATGGAATGGTTGCTTCAATGATTGGTTCCATCGTATGGAAAAATGTGTCAAATTTCGCGGAGAATACTTCGAAAAGCAATAATGTATTTCTATACATACTAAACATAATTGTGATGTTTCTTTTTAAATAGCAGACAGGAATAAAGGAAATAACAAATTACCTGAAAACAAAAGATTTGTGAAATTGTTACCAGGCTCCATAGACAATACGTCGTAAATACCGTATGACATATGAGTCGAAGTCTGAATTGTCTAATATAGCAGCTGCTTCATCTTGCAAAACGGAATGCATGATTGCTTCGCGGCATAAATAGGCAGGACGGTGGCAGCGACCCATGCGGACTTACAATACGTCCTACCACTAATTAGCCGGAGTACGCTGGTATATGCTCTGCAAACGCTGCTAACCATTCTCCCTTTTTTTCTACCTAAGCTGGTAGGCTTAGAGGGCTATGCCAGCGAAACAAAGCGAGTAGGTGAGCTCATGGGGCTCTAGCCTGAGGACGTTGCTAACACTAGCCCTAACACGAGCAGTGCTTCGCAGAATCTACCACTGGATAAATAACGCGATCCACTGAAAAGATCCAGCGAGAAACTCATTCTCCCGTGAATTAAGAAACGATGGGGCAGTACTGTTCTAGGTCATAGCCAAAATAACTAGAACCCTAATGGCCTATTGCAACGTAGATTCAGTACAACGGTCAAACAATTGCGTGAGGTACTAACCAGAGAAATATGCTCTATTTCAGTCGTTCCCGTCACAAAGTGGAAGGTAACGACCAGCAGTCGCCAATAGTGATCCTCGGCAGCGGATTGGTGTCCGCTCCCGTTGTGGAATACCTGTCCCGGGATAAAAACATTGCTGTGACAGTCGGTATGTTCTATGAGTATATTTTATTGACTGTTGATTGGCTTAAGCTGGGATGTGAAATGAAATATGTCGTCGTAGTGATGATAAAATTTGGATCATTCACGTGATTATGGCTCACCGAGTAACTGACATCAATATTTTTAATGTGAAAGTAACTTGGACATGGGTCTTTGGACTAGAGGAGAGCAGAGCAGGCTGAGAAGCGCGCTTTGGTAAGCCGTAACCACTTCAATGAGGCAAGCTGCTTTCGATGATAACTTTCCTACGCCAAGGGTCATTGTCTATATTAAAGACATGAAAAAGTTATTATCCACAATATCCGGTACTGATTCTGATAGTATGATATTTTCTTTTTCATGCTTATTTTTATTTTCTCATTATTCGATTGCTTTTGCGTGTTGCAATTGCTCACCGTCGCTCAAGCATACCGGTTATGACAAAAGTACAGCCAAGTCGCTGTGAACTATCAATAAATCGTTATTAATTATCCCTTGGGCCATTAAATGAGAACACAAGACTACTTCGCATCAGTTAGAGGCAGGAGGGTACCCGTACTAGCTCACTAGCTTTACATTTAAATATCGTATCAGCCTTACTCTCTTAATTTATTTCCAGCATCAGCAGTGAAAGAGGAAGCAGACGCTCTAGCAGAGAAGTACGGTGTCTCATCCGAATACTTCGAAGCTAATGACGAAGCAGCCCTTAAGGCCCTTACCTCTAAAGCCAGACTGGTAATTTCTCTTTTACCCTATGGCCTGCACGGGACTGTGGCTAAGGCCTGCCTCAATTCTGGAGCACATTTGGTTACCGCGTCATATGTTAGGCCCGAAGTACAGGAATTACACAAAAGGTACGTATTTGATTTTTTTTTAAAAGCTGGTAAATATTATTGTAGTTTTCATTCTTTTATCGATGTGAATTCGATCTTTTAGCCACTAAAACGTTTATATTTTTTTTCTTTCAATTATTTTGCTATGACCGTATATTTAAAAAAGTTCATTTTTTCGTAATTTATACACTGCCATACTGTTTTATCAGATTGCGATCAGTTTTGTAGGCTTACTGCTTGGACTAACGAAGCTTACGGATATAATAGAAAATTTTGGATGTAGATTAAATCGGCTCTGACTCTATTTCTGCGTCTGATCATCGTTTTTTTTGAACTTTAATTTGTTCGTAATCGATAATAGTACAGAATCAAATAAAATTATTAATATTAAGTATTATGTGTCTTAGCGCGAAAGAAGCGGGTCTGACGTTCCTCAATGAAGTAGGACTCGACCCCGGCATCGACCACTTGCTCGCGCTGGAGTGTATTCACAACATACAGAGCCACGGAGGAAGGATTGACTCGTTCGTCTCTTACTGTGGAGGTCAATATTACTTTAATCGATTATATTTGTGAAGTGAGGCAGTGATTCGAACCAATTTGCTACCGGTAGTACGCTGACCTAAAAGCCCGCACAAGTAGGTACCACACCCTGCCTATTTCTGCCGTGAAGCAGTAATGCGTTTCGGTTAGAAGGTTGGGGCAGCCGTTGTAACTATACTGAGACCTTAGAACTTATGTCTGAAGGTGGGTGGCGGTATTTATATTGTTGACATCTAAGGGCGCTAGTACCCACTCAATATCAGGTGAATCGTGAGGATAACCTACCATCCAAGTAACAAAATAAACTGAATTTAAAATTACTTAACAAACGCCAATTAGCAAATAACATGGTCTAAAATGTAACGATTAACTAGAGCGACTGTTTAGTTTGGTCCCGCTCTATTCCATATTGCACTCTAGATAATAATTTAATGGCGCAGTAGTTAGTACTTTGACTGCTAGGCCGAGGGCTATGGCTTTGATTCCCATTGCGGGCACACATTGTGGCGAACAGATTTGTTTGCGCATTGTTTCGGTGTTCAATAACTAAATAATATAGACGTACTAGCTGTCCATATATTGTGGTCCAATCATGTCAATCCGTTGCTTCATTTCGATGTGAAAGAAGAACAGACAAAGAAACAAACACTTTTTCAAATATATGTATAATATTAAAATAGTATGGATTGCAGTGTAGAATCTCTTGACTGTAATATATATAATATATTTTTAAGGTTTACCGGCACCGGAATTTAGTGACAACGCACTCCGTTACAAATTCTCATGGAATCCTCGTGGAGTTCTACTGAACACGATATCCAGTGCTAAATATCTGAGTAAAGGACAGGTCAGTTTACCAATCAGTCAGAGTTGATCTGATTCATTTATTTACGAAGAACACAGTTTATTGTGTTATTAGAAAGGAGACAGACAGGTATACATTATATATCGCACCGTTAGAATTGAAGTGACTTAATCCAAAATTCATGTAATAAGAAGCAAAACAGAAAAATGGGCTAAATTAGTAACTGAATAGTAAGTACCCTCGCGAGGGGAAAAGATTAAAAGGACGACCGTTCCAAAGGTGGGTGGGTAGACGATATAAAAGCCGTTGCAGGCTCTTTTTTTTAGTTTCGATTTTAATACTTTAAGCCTTAAAATAAAATAAAATTGCTATAAAAGAGATTGAAAGTGTACTTTATCCTTTTCTAGACTAAAATTTAAATTAAAAAATTAATATTTATAAACTGATAGAATACATGTTAATATAAGTCATTTAAAGTATAAAATTCATCGTCATAAAAATTTATTTACGCCACTTCAATTCAAAAGGTGCGATATATATTACATAATATGTGTATATTGTAGTACATATGTAGTATGTGTATATTTTTGTATAAATATTTAGATTTGTGTTTTTAATTTATACTTGCACAATATACGATGTACCTACTAATAATTAGTCTGCATTACCTTTGGTTGAATGGTAGAGAATGCCTTAAGCATTAAGTACGCCAATGTAAATAATATATACACTTGTATTAAATAAATAAATAAATATTGTTTACATAAGCATCTCCCATATAAAATATGACTTTTAACTTTACGAATGATGTGACATCCTTGTCACCTGTTACTTAAATGAAACTTAATGAAAAAAAAATTTTTTTATTGCTTAGTTTGGTGGACGAGCTCACAGCTCACCTGGTGTTAAGTGGTTACTGGAGCCCATGAACATCTACAACGTAAATGCGCCACCCACCTTGAGATATAAGTTCTGTATAGTTACAACGGCTGCCCCACCCTTCAAACCGAAACGCATTACTGCTTCACGGCAGAAATAGGCAGGGCGGTGGTACCTGCCCGCCACCAGTAAAAAAGGTTACGTTGGGCTGTTCATATTCAGATCGTAGAAGTGTTGAGCGGCGGTGAGCTGATGTCAGTGGCTCGAGAGCTGGACTTCCTCCCTGGATTCGCGTTCGAAGGGTTCCCCAATAGAGACAGCACGATCTACTCTACGTTATACGGTATAGAAGAGGCACACACAATGTTCAGGGGCACTATCCGATACAAAGGTGAGATTTGAGAGAGATAGAAAGAGAGGGAAGATTTTTTATATTACGTGCGGTAGGAACTTGCGTAAATTGGTCAGGAGGAACATTTCATCACGAAAAGTTCTTGTGAAATTCTTAATGTTTTTGATTGTATTTTCTTTCCATGCTTTTTATGGATATATATACATCTGGTGGTAAATGGTCACCGGAGTTCATAGATATGTGAGTTCATAACGCGAATGCTTGAGGTATAAGTCGTAGTCTCAACTGTATAGTGTATTCCCTTCAGATCTGAACGCATGACTGCTTCACGGCAGAAATATCTACCACTTTACGCTTTGTAATTGAGTTTTCTCTTACCAGGATTCGCTGAGACGATGAAAGCCTTACAGCTCTTCGGTTTGGTGGATCCAAACTCACATCCATCTCTACATCCAGACGGACCTAACATTACATGGGTACGATACGGATAATTTCTCAGCTTACCGTCTATCTTATCTTATACCTTTAAACGAGCAATTCTTGTATATTAATATATACTTATATAATCTGAATCTCGGAAACGGCTCCAACGATTTTCATAAAATTTAGTATACAGGGGATTTCGGGGGCGATAAATCGATCTAGCTACGATTTATTTTCAGAAAATGTTTTCAATAATCAACTCTTCCCGACATCTATTGGCGAATAATAATACTATTTTTCTTAATTAAGGGCAACTAACCGCTTTAAAGACACAAAAAGATGGCGTTATCAAAAAAAAAAACCGAGCAAAGCTCGGTCATCGTCTAGTAATTCATTAAGTAGTAAAACTAAGGAGCTAGTACTCAGTCTGAAGACAATAGCAGTAGCCTTACTATATAAAAAAAATTCACATCTCTTGTATTTTGTAATCTAGAATAACATTTTAAAAAGTTGTACGTTTGGTTTCATCGAAAGACAGTTTTACTCTCTGGGTCTTCTATATACTTGTTCTAAACTTTTGCAGTTATACTACAGCTAAATAAAAGTTAAAAGCAGTTAGATTATGCACAGTATCTAAAAAGGCACCAAGATTTTCACAATGAGTTCCCGATATTTTGGCACTGTTACAAGCGCCGATCAGGGGCGGGCTGGTAAATCTAAATCGACTAATTCGTCTTAAGTACACATTAAACAGGAGATTGTGCATTGTGTCTATATGTTTTGTTACTTGCGTGCTTATTTGTGATTAGCGCCAGACATTTAAAGTGTTTCTCAGTTTTAGTGACGACGAAATTAAACTACAAACCAGTAATTCATCATCATTTTCCTGCCCTTCTCCCAGTCACCCGGGGTCGGCGCAACGTGTTTTCTCCTTCCATACTCCTCTATCATATTAATTATACCATTTCTTCGCTCACTCCTTTCTTACACATATCGTCTTTCACGCAATCCATCGTTTTTTTCTTAGGTCTAGCTCTTCCTCTAAAGCCTTCCACATTCATAGTTAAAACTCTCTTAACAACCTCAGTGTCATTTCGTCTCATCACATGTCATACCATCCCAAACGCGCGCTTCTCAACTTCTCTGTCACAGATGCCAATTTCAGACTTCCTCTACCACAAACCAGTAATTGTAAGGTTCCAAATAATAAGACATCAAAATGATATTGACTTAAAATTCACGAATATTATCCTCTCTAATATTCTCACGAATATATATATATGATTTTGTATATTTTAGCGTCAATTTGCCTGTGAACTTCTTGGTCTGCTGGACCAGTCGATATTCTATGACAACTTGAAGTCCCGGGCAGCAGAACAATTGGGGCCAGTCGGAGCTCAAGCCGTAGAATCCTTGGGACTGCTCAGTGATAGCGAAATCGTCAAATGCGGCACTCCGTTGGACACGATCAGTCATTACCTTAGTAAAAAGCTGCAGTTAGGTGAGTTGGAAATTATCCATTGAGCACTGTGAAATTATTGAAAAACTTGAAGGCTAGAAGGAACCATCATCCCGTCCTTTTCGAAGAGCAGCATAGCCATAGCAATTCAATTGAGTCTTCGATTTCGTGCGATGCCATGTCTAAGGTATCTGGGAATGAGATACTTTTTTTATTATTACTGCATGGCGCTACCCTCTTTCAGAAATGATCGAAGTATCAAATGTATTAAACAACTTAATTCCATGGGGAATGCTCTGAGGAATTATTCGAGATGATCCCCTAATCTCCTATTTATCATCGCACCTCCCGCATATTATCTGGAACCGCTGCGTTCATCGACAGTGCGTTTCCAAAGATCTTTTTTGCCACGTACCATCCGACCTTGGAATAAACTCCCCTCCACGGTGTTTTTCGAGCGGTATGACATGTCCTTCTTCAAACGAGGCTTGCGGAGAGTACTTAATGGTAGGCAGCGGCTTGGCTCTGCTCCTGGCGTTACTGACGTCCATGAGTGACGGTGACCACTTACCATCAGGTGTGCCGTATGCTCGTCTACCTACAAAGGCAATAATAAAAAAAAACAACGGTTGCATCGAACCGAAAGGCATATTCACAATACGTTCTATTAATAAATTTCAAGTACAAAAAATTAACGAAATTGACTGCTGTAAGCCTAGTATCTGCTCAATTTATTTGTACTAGTAGTCGTCCGGTAGTCGAAATTCAACTATAATTAATTGAAATTAAAAGTTTGTACACTATTATGATTCTATTTTCAAAGACTATTATACTTCTATAATCACAAATTTCGCCAAGAAAATACTATAGAAAAATATTAATAAAGACAAACAATATTTAATCTATTCTCAATTTGACCACAGACGTCAAGAACAAGAACAAAAAATAAATAGTATGCATGCGTGTGTGTGTCAAATACATGGTAATGGGTGTGTAATGTTTTTTTATTGATTTAATGTATTTTTTAAGCATAATTAAAAAAAATATTAACATTCTGCACTCCTTCTCTATATTCTCTATAAGTGTGGGAAATTTCATACCCCTCCGTCCGCGCAATTTTCGTAAAAAGGGATACAAGGGCAATAAAAAAAAATACAAAGTTTTTCCTTCACGTATTAATATATAGATTCTAATATTTCGTCTACATCAATTTCTGTCAATAAGTACGTTAATTTCGATTAAAATGCTGCTTGGCAACAAAATCACTTAAAACTATGATTTCACTGTAATGGAATTTAATTGGATACTTATTCGAAAATACATTCAGTAGTAAGTTGTTGTTAAACAAGAGTCGGCAGATTGCACGATAACCTAAACAAAAACTGTGCGTCTGATGTGTTTGTGTCAACTTTGAACTCCACTTGATAAAAACCAATGCATTTATTGCATATTAGCTTATGATGAAAAATGTATTTAATTTAACGACAGCTTTTAAAACTTTTGTTTTGTATTTTGACCGCAACAGACTCCAATTGGTTCTTAAGTTATATTTTCTAAAATCATATGTCACTTTGCTAAGAATATCGCTCATATTGATTTTACTTAGTTTTTAGCCGAGACAAAAAATTCAATAAATTTTAAGAATTTTGCCAGATTTATATTATGATTTCATAAATATGTAAACATATGCTAGATTAACAATTTATAGACGAGTCACATTTATCTAATACCAGATAGATCAGTTTTTAGTTACTTATTTACTCATATTATGTAAGTACATATAGCGCAACGACAGATCATCATAAATAGGTAGGCTGCGGCTTGGCTCTGCCCCTGGCATTGCTGAAGTCCATGGACGACGGTAACCACTCACCATCAGGTGGGCCGTATGCTCGTCCGCCTACAAGGGCAATAAAAAATAAATAAAAAAATTACAATATTTTTTACACACAGACAAGGACGAGACAGACTTCGTGGTTCTGCGACACGAGCTCGGAGTTACGTGGAGCGACGGTAAAAAGGAGAAACGAGAGGTCACCATGACGGTCAGGGGAGATCCTGCGTCTCATACAGCTATGGCCAGAACTGTAGGATTGCCGACGGCCATTGCCGCTAAGATGGTACTTGATGGTAAGAAAATAATATATCGAGGGGTGAAAGGCTATTCGGTTCAAGCGACGTTTGGCTTAATACCGACACTTGAGTCGTCTATTATCAAAGGTGGCAATCTGTGCATTTGGACAAAAAAATGTTATTGATATGGCAATACAGATTGATTTGAATATCAATCGTCTCCTTCAAAGAATACGGTTCAAAACCTGCATTAAATAAAGTATTAACTTAACCTGTTATTTATCTAAGATATCGTTCAGAAGAGTTTTGTGACTGCCAATGGAATACAAAGTCAATAATTCGTTTTTCTGATTTAACAATAATTGTCCAAAAGTCACATTGCCGGCTTTGATAATAGTCGACTCACTTATCCTTGTAATTAAAGGTGCGTTTTATTTGGTACTAGCGACCCGCACTCGCTTCGCTTCGGAAACTGTGATTTATTATTGATTTCTCCACTATTTAGTGGATGTTCTTATACTTATAAACCTTCCTCTTCAATCACTCTATCTATTAAAAAAAACCGCATCAAAATCCGTTGCGTAGTTTTAAAGATTTAAGCATACATAGGGACAGATATAGGGGCAGAGAAAGCGACTTTGTTTTATACTATGTAGTGATTAGCATCAACAGTTCGATGTTTTTAATTGAACTTCAATTAAACTTACTATATTCAGATAGCTGAAGAAGTCTATCGATATGTTCGTTTTTCCAAATTTGAAAAATTTTAAATGGCTCTCCTATAAAGTTGCAAAAATGTTGCTTAAAATAAATAGCCTTTAACCTGTTGATATAATACTGAATCAACGAAGGTTTTTTTTTAAATAAGGTGTCATTCTTAGTGATTCGATGCTCACGTTCAATCATACATTAAGGTACAAACGTATTTATACATACATTTCTTGAAGGGACGTAGACGGGCCGACTCCGTTGTAGACACAATACCATAGCACTTTACCGTTAACGGTACATAGTAAGCAAGCACTATACATAACAAGTTCTCGTTCATGTGCTGTGAAACATACTTGATCCTGTGGATCGAATGGTAAACAATCGACGTCGCCCTAAACACGTCATCACGGATCCTCCCGATCCATTAAAGGTGCTTTTAGGTACCTCAAGCAACGGTCACCGTCCTCGCCGAACCCGTCGACTTGCGACGAAGTGCTCGACGAGTAAATTAACCCATAGACACAGCCCACTGAGTTTCTCGCCGGATCTTCTCAGTGGGTCGCGTTTTCGATCCGGTAGTAGATTCTGCGAAGCACTACTCTTGCTAGGGCCAGTGTTAGCAACAATTCCGGTTTGAGCCCCGTGAGCTAACCTACACGTCAAGGCGAAACTGAAATAACCTCTCAAGGCTATCAGCATAGATAGGAAAAAAAGTGTTGTGAACTCAATCAGAAAAGTTGACTGCTGGCCAACGAATTCGGTAACGTGACATCACAGGTCAGCTCCGTAATTTGTGATCCATTGCGTGCTACTAAGATGATACAGTTTTAAGTTTCACGTATCAGAAATCACTAGCACGACCAAACTATGTTTTCGTTTTCGGGAGTCGTTCTAATATGTTCATAACAACCAATCATAATATGTGTTAGTTACTAGCTACTTTTTACTACATATCGTCATTGATATATAAAAAACGCTTTTTAATACATTCATAATTTTTAACACATGAATGACCGAATGATCATTGTCATTGTTTAACGGCCGTCTGGTGTGGTGGTAAGTGACATGGTCACTACACAAGGAGGCCGCGGGTTCGAATCCCGCCAAGGGAAGATATTTGTATGATAAATTTTAATATAAATGTTTTTTCCAGGGTTATGGATGTATATTAAATATATGTATGTGTATAATAAAAATCTTACATTTATATCCGTTATCTGATACCTGTAACACAAGTTCTTTACGAACTTATCACGGGACCAGTTAACGTGGCGTGATTGTAAATATTTATTATTATTATTATTTATTTATATTTATTTAAAATCTTATTAATTACATAATATTTTTTAAAAAAGATATTAAAAATACAATTTTTTAAAAAAGATATTAAAAATACAATTTTTAAAAAACACTATATAAAAATAGATTGCCGCTGATGGCGGTGTCTACGACACAAGCCACCAGTGGTTAGGACTCCAGAGTGAGAAACCTCCTCACAATGCGTGCAGTATCGAGGATAACTGCTTTCTGTATTAGGCCCTTAACCCAGCTGGATAACGAAAGTTTCTTAAGATGTTGATCGAAACTTTTCGCTATCAAGCCGTGTACCGATACAACTATTGGAACAATGATGGTTGAATCAACATGCCACATGGCGGTAGTCTCGTGGGCCAGGTCTAAATATTTTATTAATTTGTCCTTTTCTGCCTTCACGAGGTTCTCGTCATGAGGAATGGTGACATCAACCAACACTGCTCGACGCGCAGATCGATCTATTATCACAATATCAGGTTTATTGGCAACAATATACCTATCCGTGATAATAGATCGGTCCCAGTAGAGCGTAACATGACCATTATCAAGAACTGGTTGAGGTTGGTATTGGTAATAAGGTACAGCAGAATCAAGAAAACCATATTTCAGAGCAAGTTGTTGATGGATAATCCTAGCCACTTGGTTATGTCTATGCAAGTACTCGCCGTTAGCAAACCGAGAACAGCCAGAAACAATATGTCTAATAGACTCTCCCGGACGGTGGCATGCCCGACAAATGTCGACCGTCCCATCCTTTAGTATATATTTCCGGTAGTTGTTCGTCATGATAACTTCGTCCATAATTGCAAAGATAAAACCTTCAGTTTCCCCAAAGAGGTTACTGAATCGTAACCAGGCCACGGAAGCTAATTGGTCTACATCAGGCCCTGTGAGAGCCCGGTAGAACCTACCGTGTAACTCCTTGCTCCTCCATACGGTTATGCGATCTGAAATACTCTCTACCTTCAGCCTCTTCCAATTCCCGTTAGCTAAGGATAGCGGAGTTAGCCCCTTATCGACTGCAACGACATCCCGATACATATTCACGTTCATCTTAAGGAAATATTCCCTAAGGTTGTATATCTCTCGGTTATGTAGATCCTTGGCATTCAAAATACCACGACCCCCACATTTCCGAGGAATATACAACCTCATTACAGACGAACGTGGATGATGCATTCTGTATGCCGTTAACAATCGCCTGACTTTTCTGTCCAGTACGTCCAGCTCTGATTGCGTCCACCTTAGTATGCCAAAGGAATATGTTAACATAGGCATGACCCAACCATTAAACGCTCGGATTTTGTTTCCGCCTGATAAATGGCTTTTTAAGACCTTTATAAGACGACCAAAAAACCGATCTCTAAACGATTGTTTCATATCTGCGTCAACAATATTCAGCACTTCAAACATACCAAGGTACTTGTAAGTTTCCGATTCACAAAGAGACTTGAGGACCACACTATGGTTAAGTAGTAAGCAATCTGAGCTTACAACTTTACCTCTCTGTACATCTATGAACGCACATTTATCAACACCAAATTCCATCCCAATGGCTTTACTAAAACTGTCGGTTATTTTAAGTAAACTCATTAAGTCTGGTTTTTTGGAAGCAAATAATTTGAGATCATCCATGAACAAGAGATGTGATATAGCCTCAGCTCCTCTGCGAAGTCGGTAGCCTAGCGTTGAATCTTTAAGTAATGTACTTAAAGGATTAAGCGCCAAACAAAACCACAAAGGACTCAGACTGTCGCCCTGAAAGATACCCCGCTTAATCCTTATTAAATTCGGGGCAGCAGAAGAAGTCATCTGACCTGGTTGACTAAGAAACGTAGACCATTGACCCATGCATGAGCTAAGAAAGGAGCATAGTATGGGATTTATTTTATATAGCTCTAAAACTCTCATTAGCCATGTATGAGGCACAGAGTCATACGCTTTCTTATAATCAATCCAAGCCATATGAACGTTCCTCTTACCCCGCCGAACTTGTTGAGTAATGGTCATGTCAATGAGTAGCAAATCTTTTGTACCTCGAGACCCAGCCTTACATCCATTCTGATTAGGTGATAAAATGTTATTATTAAAAATGTGGTTTTGAATTTTGATTCTCAAAATGGATGTAAGTAGCTTATAGATGGTAGGTAAGCATGTAATTGGTCTGTAATTCTTGGGATCCGAGGTATTGCCAGATTTATAAATCAAATAAGTGATACCAGATGTCATGAAATCTGGGAGTGATCCCATCTCAAGGGCCTGTTGGAATTGAGCTGCCAGGCGTTCATGTGAACTTCGGATCCACTTGATCCAGTAACTGTGCAGTCCGTCCGGTCCCGGACTTTTCCAATTTGGCATCGAACGTACTGCACGAGAAACATCAATGGCGGATATTGTTATTGGATCCATCTCTTTATACGATTCACATTCCCGCCTGACAGTTTGTATCCATTCCCCTTCAGAGTGACCAATGGGTATCGACCAAATATTTTTCCAAAATGTTGACATGTCCTCTTCATTGACATTGTATGGCTCATTGGTCACTTGGGATTGAGACGACTCCCAGTTTCTGTATACACTTCTTTGATCTCTTTGGAAAACTCTATTCAAATGGTATCGCTCAGATCTTAGACGATACCGACGAATACGGCTTGCCCAAGCATAAACTTTTTGCTTCCAGAAGTCTATGCGCTCAATAATACAGGTCATGTATTCGTTTGAGCTTATTCCAGTTCCGGCAAAGGCCTGATCAACGAAACACATAACCCGTGGACGAGTATTTCCTTTCTGGAAGCACATAAGCTTTGCTATAAGAATCCTGGCCCTATCAATTCGCTTCTCAATTCTGCACTGCCATTGTGGTTTAGTAGGGGGTCGATAGGCTGTCTGGGTTTTATTATTATTATTATTGTTCTATACGCTCCGTATATACTGTGTTACGTATAATATTTTGTATTCAACTTTAACAATATTTGCTATGTGTATGTGCATTACTATAATTCTCATCTTGTATTTGTTATTTTAGTTATGTGTTATTTGTTCTACACACACTCATCACTTTTAATTATTATTGTCATAATCCTCTCGCAGGTCTGCTGGAAGAGATTTCTTAAAGAAATAAGCAGCGCCTTTGTACATAATTTTCCTATTACTCTGTACTATGTCATCTTTTCTGTGTGTACATAAATAAATAAATGCATATCGTACTAATATTTTTTAAAGGGATTCTCATTTCTAATGTAAATGACGGAAAAGAAATTTATATAAAATCACATCAATATATATATTATAGAAATTATATCAGTTTGATCTAAACGCGACGGTAAAGTATTAATTTTTTTATTGACCATCGCCTGTCACTTGTCGTGTGAGTACTCGTGAACACATTATACGTTATGTACATATAACTTTCAGACTAAGCTGTAGACATAATCAAAGACAACATGAAGTCCGAAAATTATTACATAAAACTTAAGCTTATGTAATGTAAGGATATTCACATTTTTTTACTTTCAGGTGAGATCCAAGAACGCGGAGTGGTCCTTCCATTCGCGCCGGTCGTGTACAAGTCTCTGTTGTCCAGACTCAGGTCTGACGGAATCACAGCCAAAGAAACGTCAAGGCCACTCAACTGAATCTTATTTGTAAACAATAAATACGACAACTGATATTATCAATTCACTTTCATCTGTAAATATAAAATCAGTGACAATCGTTTTATGCGTAATCAGTTGTAAATTAAATTAAGTTTTGAGATTAATTATACGTGTTTAAAAATAATGATTTTCATTTTATTTATTGTTTTATTTTTTTATTACGCTGGCAGAGATAACCGGCGCAGCGGCAGCCTAAAAATTTAAATAATAATAATAGCAATTATTGTGTGTTCGAACATGTACCATCTGGTATAGGAGCGAGATGAGTATCAGCCCGGGCTAAGAGTTCATTTTATGTTAGCGATTTTCACAGGTTGTCGGTATATCGGTTTGCAAGCCCTAATTATAACCAGTATTTTTTAAACACACATTTAAACCGGTTTTTGGCATATGTAGGTAGCTTTATTACAAATAAATTATTTATTATTCATACTTATTTTATTTCTTAAACCAGACATCATTTTTTTTTATTGCTTAGATCGGTGGTCGAGCTCACAGCCCACCTGGTGTTAAGTGGTTACTGGAGCCCATAGACATATACAACGTAAATGCGCCACCCACCTTGAGATATAAGTTCTAAGGTCTCAAGTATAATTACAACGACTGCCCCACCCTTCAAACCGAAACGCATTACTGCTTCACGGCAGAAATAGGCAGGGTGGTGGTACCTACCCGCGCGGACACACAAGAAGTCCTACCACCAGTAAAGTAAACCTCGATTTTATATCTACTTTATAAATGACGTACTCGTAGTAGCGTGACGTAGAGGACAAAAGCTAGTGCCGTTTTTAAAACTCGAATCGAATATGAACAAAAATCAGTTAGATGTTTGTCCTTCGTCTGGAACTCGGTACATTTTTGTTGGCACTCCAAGGAGGACCATAGTACCATTAACGTGCGAGAGGTGGCGTTCGAGTAGTTTCAAGAAATGCATGATATTCTAACAAGTTGCGATCAGCGGAGTATGACTGCGTTTAATATACTAGTCTATTTATAAGTGTGACACTGCATTTTAATATTGTATTCAAGTCGTTGTGAAATAATAAAGATAAACCTTGTTTTCTGAAATAGAAAACGGGCCTCCTTCGTAAGAGCACGAGAGCACCCATAATGAAAAAGCTATTTAACACAAGTTTGGCAACAAAGCCAACACTGAAAATGAAAATCTTGTTATCAAGCAATGTCATCTGGAAAAAAAAGGTGTGACATGTTTGACATTTTGAAATCATTTTTTTGCTAACCTAAAATGTTTTATCAAATGACTTGATTATTTATTTTCGAGTTATTTTTTACGGTTTTATTTTTTATTAAAAATTTATTTGACTAAATCTCGTTTGTGTCGCGACAAGTTACTTTCGTTACGCGATTTTTTTGAAAACGTGACCTATTTTAATGATGTCTTTTACCTGAACGCGCAAAGAAATGGAAAACGACCCAAATAACAATGTAAGTTTTATTGTCCTGAATTGGGAATTGAGAATCAAAACAGTTGCAAGCTCAGTGCTGAATAAATAGATACGAATAAACAGATTAAACCTATTCAAGGGTCACTCTGTTTTCTTTAGTGTTTTATTATTATATTGTTAAATTGTTGTCGGTTGGATTTGACCCGTGTTTATCAACAATAACAACAACAGGTTGTTCGAAACATTGACTACTACGTCTACATTCTGATTATTTTACATAAAGAGTTTTTATAAAGCTGTAGGTTTTTAAAAATTGAATTCAATAAATGATTTAGTACAAAATACTTAAAAGTCTAAGAGCTGGTACTGATCAGGAATTGGTATAAGAATCGTGTATTTTGTTTTATTACTCGTCAGACCTTCATCGTAGATTTATCTGACTATTATTTGGCGTAGCCGAACAGACAAGCTCACGATTCATTTGATGTTAAGTCTTTAAGGGAGTTAATAGACCACAACGTGAATCCTGCATCCCACTTTACGACATGAGCTTGAAGTCTCAATTGATTGAAATTTACGGTATTTCTGCTCTTCAAATAGAAATAATTGCTGTACGAAAACAAGATTAGCAGGTTATATAAATATAATATGTACAAGCAATTATTTTCTTTATAGCATTTACAGTCGGAATCAGAATAGACCTTTAGTTCGCTGTATAGACGAAACTACACAAAGAATGTGTTTTCGTTGAAGGTGAACTTTTATCGATTTAAAAGTCATAATGTTATATAAACAAAGTTCTCTTATAATGTTACTGAACCGCGCTATTTAATAATAAAGACGGTAACATTTTCCATACCTCTCTTCAAATGAGGATTGTGGAAAGTACTCAGCAGAAGGCAGCGGCTTGGCTATGCCCCGGGTATTGCTGATGTCCATGAACGATAGTAACCACTCACCATCAAGTGGGCCTTATGTGTGTCTGCCTACAGGAGAAAAAGTAAACTGATTGATGCCTCATTGAAGTGTATTGATGGTACAATAAAAGTATATTTTCTATTTTATTATCTAATATGGTGGATCGCTACCCACAGACACAGGCCACTGAGTTTCTCGTCGGATCTTCTCAGTGGGTCGCATTTCCGATCCGGTGGTAGATTCCGCGAAGCACGGTTCTTGCTAGGGCCTTGCTAGGGCTAGGGCTTGAGCCCCGCAAGCTCACCTACGTTTTAGGGCGAAGCTGAAATAGCCTCTTAAGGTTATCAGCATAGGTAGGAAAAAAAAGTTGATCACTTTACTTCAACAATTATTTTTCCTAACCTCACAGCGTAACATAATGCAAACTACGAATATAGTTTTTAATGTTTTAATATTGTAATAAGTACCAATAATGTGGGAGATCNGGGCTAGGGCTTGAGCCCCGCAAGCTCACCTACGTTTTAGGGCGAAGCTGAAATAGCCTCTTAAGGTTATCAGCATAGGTAGGAAAAAAAAGTTGATCACTTTACTTCAACAATTATTTTTCCTAACCTCACAGCGTAACATAATGCAAACTACGAATATAGTTTTTAATGTTTTAATATTGTAATAAGTACCAATAATGTGGGAGATCCAGGATAAGAGCATGAGATAAACTTTATTAGGGAATTGTGAGAGTGGCTCTAACGATCGTAATACTGGCGATGAGCACGTTATTGGTTACGATGATGATAACGGTGCACTGGCAACAGCAGACGGCGGGTCGGGAAACCGGTCGGTGCATGTCGGTGGCAGCGATGCAGGCGCTCCATCGACTGCGCGAGTGTCGTCTGCTATGCGACGCTATTGTGCGCGCTGACGATGGCGCTTCCTTCCCCGTGCACCGTGCTATACTCTCAGCCTGCAGCCCATACTTCCTGTAAGTCTTTTTAAAGTGAAACTTTTATTACATCTTCTCAAAAAATTTCGTCTGTGTGTTGCATGTCGCGTGATGGTCGGCCGCGGAGTAGAGATAAAGTGAAAGGCGCTCGTCAGAGCAGCCAAGGTCAATATGGCGGACCCTATAGCTCGCAGCAGCTGACCGTGTAGACTATTACCCCTTTTGAGCTAGTGCTTCACGCAATCTTTTTTGTTTTTGTCAGTGTTTAAATGTTGTTTGTCAGAGTTAAATGTCTATAATGTGAAAAAAAGTTTCACTTTTACCGTGTTTTCATAAAACCATACTATCCTTTTTTTATTGCATTGATTGGTGGACGAGCTCACGGCCCACCAGAGCCCGTAGACATCTACAACGCAAATGCCGCCAGCCACCTTGAGATTGAGATATGAGTTCTAAGGTTTCAGTATAGTTAAACGGCTGCCCCGCCCTTCAAACCGAAACGCATTACTGCTTCACGGCAGAAATAGGCAGGGTGGTGGTACCTACGTACCTGGTGGTACGTTGCGGACTCACAAGACGTACTACCACCAGTAGTACCAATTTTATACGATACGATACCGTAATTCGATTCTGGAAAATTTAAATGTAAATTATTCGATTTCGTCATTTAGTTTCAGCTTAGCTTTTTCTTTCAATTACGTTATTTCGTCCTGTAGAAATAGACAATTTCAAGTACTAGCATGCGTAAACTTAGATACGTCGTTCTAAAATATTCACTTACCACTAGGGCACTGTTCACAACAACTCTTCATTCTCGGGAGCAAAGCGACGTATTGATATCCGGAGTGCGTTCTGAGATATTACTGCTGTTGATTGAGTACGCCTACCTCCGCCGTATCGATGTCACAGATACCAATGTACATGAGCTCCTAATGACAGCCGATTATCTCGCTTTCCTTGGAGTGCTTCAGCTTTGTTGCGATCATCTCAGAAGTTCATTGAACCCAAAAAACTGTCTTGGAATTATGACTTTTGCAAGGTAAACAATCACAATCAAATATGATTACTTTACCTTTTTTTATTGCTGACACGGATCAACGACCTCACTGCCCACCTACACAACGGCACCTATTACAACGACAACATAGAAACAGCTCATTGAGTTTGTCGCCGGATCTTCTCAGTGGATCGCGATTCCGATTCGGTGATAGATTCTGCAATGCTCTGCTCTTGTGAAGGCTTGTGTTAGCAAATTCTCTCAGGTTGACCCCGCGAGCTGACCTACCCGTTCAGGCGTAGCTGGGATAGCCCTTCAAACTGGAACGCATCAGTATTTAGTGGCAGAAACTGGCAGAATGGTGACGCCTAACTTTGGGAGCTCACGAAGCGTTCCACCAACCGTAAATCTCATTAGTTAGTTCCTGTACAATATTTGGAAACCGATATAATAATTGACCGGTTGTAAATAAAATTGTAAATTGTGTATTATGATACCGTTGCATATTTACCATAACTATAAATATTTCAGGCGTGTTTTCTGTTACAAACTCGAAGCGGATGCACGAAGGTATTTATTGCGTTACTTTGTAACAGTCGCAACACAGAGCGACGAATTCCTTCACTTGCCACTGGACGAACTTAATTCTATTATATTGGAGGACGAATTAAACGTTAAAAGTGAGGAAGCAGTTTGGGAATCCGTTTTGCGTTGGGTCAATTACGATCCAGACGGTCGATGGCAGCACACGGTAAAATTAATGGGCAGCATTCGACTGGGATTGCTCGACACGCAAGTGAGGTTACAAGCATTTAAAATCCTGCCTCATCGTTTGAAGCCAATTATAAACGTTGTCTCTGGTTTCAGTTCTTCCTAGAGAATGTTAAAGATCATCCATACGTTGCCGGGAATGAAGGATCTAGGCCAGTTATAATAGAGACGCTGAAGTTCTTATACGATTTGGAAATGATTGCTCAGAGAGATGGAGAAGTTGCCACACCAGAAATAGCCCGACCAAGAGTGCCGCATGAGGTATACTTCTTACATATATGAAAGAAAAAAGATGTGAGGTGTCGTGGGACACCGGATAGGAACGAAGTTCCTTATTATAAAAATATTAATTTTAAGTCCTATGCGAGGTATAAAGAAAATAAAACTGGAGGGTTCGCAACAACCCACGGTCATTCGGTAACGTGCGAATTTATTTTGGTACACTTCTTTCACGGTTGTTTGCAAAGACTTATTGTATTGCGCAAACGAACGCTCTGAGATCGTGGTCAATGACTGATAAAAATATGTTATTTTTTGTAGGTTATTACATGTTAAGTCGTACACTGTGTGCATTACTAATAAAAATCTTACGTTACGGACTTTTTTTCCCGGTTAGGGTACCCCTCCGCATCGTCCCATAAGGAACTTCGTTCCAAAACACGATCGACTTTATTTCATTTAGTTTAAATTAATTAAATGCAGGTCTTGTTTGCCATTGGAGGATGGAGTGGTGGGTCTCCGACTGCTTTCATCGAAACCTACGATACAAGAGCTGATCGCTGGATCAAAGTCGAAGAAGTGGATCCGGCTGGTCCACGAGCCTACCACGGAACAGCAGTCTTAGGATCTTGCATATACGTTATCGGCGGTTTTGACGGCATGGACTACTTCAACTCGTGTCGCTGTTTTGATGCCGTCACAAAAATATGGCGCGAGGTAAGTCCTTCGCAAATAAATGTAATTTTTCGAAATAATAACACGTTTATCTTACATAAATAATTATTTAGTAGTGTTCGTGTAATTAGTAGCCTTAACCTACTTTAAAATATCGACACAAATCAAGACTTTTGTGATAATAGGTTGCACCCATGAACGCAAGGCGTTGTTACGTGTCTGTTGCTGTCGTTGGTGAGACAATCTATGCAATGGGCGGTTACGATGGCCACCACAGACAGAACACGGCCGAAAAGTTTAATCATCGAACGAATCAATGGTCGCTGGTGGCACCGATGAATGCACAACGTTCCGATGCAAGCGCCGCCTCACTTGACAGTAAGTTTTTATACAAAGTATTTGTATAATTTTTTTTTATTTGGTTTGTTTGTATTTGAATACGTAATTCTTTTTATTGCTTAGATGGGTGGACGAGCTCACAGCCCACCTGGTGTTAAGTGGTTACTGGAGCCCATAAACATCTACAACGTAAATGTGCCACCCACCTTGAGATATAAGTTTTAAGGTCTCAGTATAGTTACAACGAAGGGTGGGGACCCTTCAAACCGAAACACATTACTGCTTCACCGCAGAAATAGGCAGGGTGGTGGTACCCACTCGCGCGGACTCACAAGAGGTCCTACCACCAGTAAAAAATATTCTGATCAGTTTTCAATTTATGGGTTGCTTGATCTTCTATCTACAAGGTTCTTTAAGGGTCTTTTAGGTTTACACTTGTTTATTGTTTCAATTCTGATAACCCTATTAATAAATTTAGTGTGACGAGTTATCGGTCCTCCATATGCCGTACCTGTGTGTTTGTATTTAAGATTCAGAATGAAATCGAGAGACCTGAAGCATGTTGAATATGATTAACTTTGAGCATGAAAATCTATTTAATTTTCAAGTTCTAATATTTAACATAGCCGACTTAAACTAATATGTATATGGCTCTAATCTATATTTAAAAAAATGAATTGCTGTTCGTTAGTCTCGCTAAAACTCGAGAACGGCTGGACCGATTTGGCTAATTTTGGTCTTGAATTATTTGTGGAGGTCCAGGGGAGGTTTAAAAGGTGAGAAAATATAAAAAAGCTCGGAATTAAATAAAAATAACAATTTTCGGACGGATTCCTTTTGTTTGTTTTAATTTTATTTTATACAAAAGTTTAGGTCTTTTATTTATGGATTGAGGCACTACGAAGTCTGCTGGGTCAGCTAGTAAAGAATAAAGAATTAAAAAATAAAATTTAACACAGCACTTCTCTTAAACTAGACAAGATATACATAACCGGTGGCTTCAATGGTCAGGAATGCATGAACAGCGTCGAAATGTACGATCCAGAAGCGAACCAATGGACGAATTTGACCCCGATGAGGTCGCGCCGCTCCGGCGTGTCCTGCATCGCTTACCAC